>CM053272.1:65605938-65937744 GCA_028583415.1 Protea cynaroides
TCTACAACCCTAGAATTTGAGAGAGAGTTGAGAGAAAATCTGTGGAGAAGAAGAAGACTGTAAGGGAGAAAAAGGGAAAAGAAGATTGAGTACTCACCGTCGGTTTCCACCCTCGTTATCACGAAACCAATGGTAAGTCCCCTCATCCTTGTAGAAGATTAGGCTGTGAGTAGATTGAGGTTATAAGCCACTAGTGATTGTGAGTCAATTCCAACTCCATGATCATACGTGGGTTTATCATAATTCATTAACGAAAAACCTACATCGAAAACCATAGTAACTAGGGTTACAATGAAGAACCCAAACCCTCAACATGTTATCGACCATAGAACTACGTAGGAGAAAATCCTAGCATGAGCCGAAGGATCAACTCCAAGGAAAACACAAACAGAAGATTAACCTGGAGGTTGTCTGGTTTGGTTGACTGGTGGCACTCAGAGTGACACCAGTGACAGCACCAAAAACTCTCTGGAAGGCTCTCAAGGCTATCAAGTGTGATGTCCGGTCGGACATTATGCCACATCGGATATGCAATCAGACAATGTCCAGAGTGACCTTTTGCCAGTCCGGACAGTAAATCCAATGAACAATAAATTTCTAAAATTAAACCTAATTTAATCTTGTTGGTTATGGATCTTGTTGATTGTCTAGGACTCATAACCAACAAGGATATTTTCAACATCTCAGAGAGTGTTAGAATCACTTAACAAATGAGGAACAAGACCCCAAACTAATTGGTTAAGAAATTAAAACAACTTGCTTGTTGCTGATGTGCTGTGTTTGTGTATATAACATGTCATTCTTTTAACTGCTATATTACTATTCATACATATTTATTTCTTTTATGATAATGATGATGAGGATAGGCATGTGTTTTGTGTGTAGTTGGTGTGTTGGGTAGAAAGAGATTGGAGCCTTATATCATTCATTATGCTAATATCGCATATCGTCATCTACCTTAGCATGCTTAGTACATAGTAGGGTATCAGGACGAGTGCTGGTAATGTTGGCCATAGCCTTAGCCTTACTGTTAGGCTTTAGCTCTATCTTTATTTCATATTAAAGGGTGCTGGGTTAGGACCATGGATACACTTGTGATGGCATCTAGGATTAGTTAGTGACGCACCTAGTTTGCAATCCCTTACTAATAAGGGTGTACGTACTGGTACGGGATAAGGTATCAAGAGGGGATGCTAACGGTTTGGTTGTAGCCTGCCATTAGGCTTTAACTCTATCTCTATCTTATAGTGAGTGTTGTGGGACGACAATGATTTTGGTTGGAGCCTGACCATTGGGTGTGCTCACACTCTTATGTATAGAGGTGTGGTTGTAGCCTATTCTTACCATAGCACATTACAAATTTTATCAGACCAAATGATTGAATGTTATCTCATGCATATTACCTGGTGCATGTTTTATTTCTCATTGAGCTAAGTTGTGAGCTCACCCTACGATATCGTTTTCTTTTTAGTTTCTGATGATGCATGATATACTGTGGACGACTACGTCAATGCACCTTCATTTGGAAGAGTAGCAGGTATGGACGTGCAGACGGTAAAGAACGAGCATGACTGATCATGCGAGTGTTTCTACTGTGTTTATCTTTAGGTTATTGATATTTTATGTGGATTTATAAGTTTGTAATACGATATTATTTATGTTTTGTTCAACATCTGAATAATTGGATTTATTTATTATTTATCACATTAGATTCTCAGTTCATTAATAAGGACTTCCGTTGATTATTTATTTATTCTGATTATTTGTTATGATGCGATTTGAATGTTGGTACGGTTTTTTGTGATCTTGGCTTGAACCATTGGTTTGTTAACAGTTCAATTACACTTCTGGTTCGACCAGAATTGGGGTGTGACATCTTACTTTCTTTAATTTTTTAACTTCTTGATTTCAACAAAGGAGACAAAAGCAATCACATTTAAAAAAATCGTACCTTTTTTTTTTCTTTTTACTTTTCTCGCACGCAAACTGAGCTTCCTCCCAGTTTTATTAGAAAAGCAAAAAAAAAAAGGTTAAACTTACCGTCCTTTTTTCTCTTCTTCCTATGCTATTCAATCTTCAAAGACAATCAATACTCGTAAGGTTTCATAGCACTATGAACCTGTAGCTTTTAACTCTTCTTCTATAGTAAATAAAAAATTGTCTTCCACCTTCTGTAGAAATCCTTGTGCACCTCCCCTTATCTCTAGATCTCAACGCATCACCGGCAATGATTTGTTGAACCTTGCTCTAATACCACTTGTTAGGGATGAAAGCACAAACGAGAGAGAAAGCAAGATCAAGTAAACACACAAACACAGGTTTTACCGTGGTTCAGCACCCCAATGCCGAAATGCCTACCTCCACCCAGAGGAACAAAGAATTTCTTTATTCCTAAGAAAACTCTACACCTCTCTCCACCTGACAAAGTCTTCTCCTTTGCTTAGACCTTGCCAAGGGTTTTTCCAATAGAGACAATATATAGGTTCTGTAGAAACCCTAATCCCACACAATTACAGATTAATCCTTGTACATGTAATAGACCCTAAACCAACTACAAATACAACACTAATAACTGTGTGGACCCCATAAATTACAAGACAACCTAACATGAAGATTGTTGAAAACTAGGATTATTTAGTAAAATCTCAATGATCATTTTTCGTGTATTGAGGTCTCTATATAAAGAATTTACAAGAGGGATGAATCCCTTGATTTTAGGAATGAAAACGTCAATCTCTCTTAATTGGTATAATAAGAATTCAAATTCAAATTTAAGGTATACAAGGTATATTCATATTTGATCTTATCTCTTGAGTTGGCGCCTTCAAGTTATATTATGATCTGATCGTATCTCCTCAGTTGGCTCCTACAAGGGATAATCTTATCCAATCTTATCATCCTCTCGCAAGCTAAAAGGTGTGAGACGCAATCGAAGCTTGGACTAAAGATACTGAACTCGGATCGAACTAAGACCTTTGGTAAAGATATCGACTATTTGATCTTTGCTGGAGATGTAGCGGATATCAACCAATTTCCGATCGACCATGTAAGACCCGCATTCTGAAAACCCGGTCTAAACCTTGGTTTTGTGTCGTGACAGGTCTTCCGATCATCACCGGGCCAGACGGGGCAAGCGGATAACAAACAGGTACAAAATCGGACCGAAGTTGACCAATTATGCCTGATTTTAGGTATACCGGTCGATGGTACCGGTCTTGGTACCGGTCGACCGGTATGGCCTGCGCAGCTATGTGTGGGAATCTGGAGATTGGTCTCTGCGGGTCCCGCTTTCCTGATTTCGAATCCTAGAAGTTTCCTAATCCTAGTAGGGTTACTAAACCCTATTTCTAGCCTATAAATACACCCTTAAGCCTCCTCAAATCCTTTCCATTGTCTCTCACAAACCCTAGAGAAGAGAAAGAGCTTGGAAAGGAGAAGGAGCTAGGAAGAAGAAGGAGGTGCCGCCATTACCGTTCGACGACGCTCTCATTACGCCAGTCAACGGTAAGTGTTTGAATCCATCTTCTTACCCTATGTTAGTTGTGTGGGTGGATCAATACCATGCAAAGTAGGTATTGATCTAAAACCCTAAATTGGCCAATAAACCCTAAGTTGCCGTCAAACCCTAGATTCGAGTTTCGAGATGATATTCATCGAAACGAGACTTGAGTGAGTTGGAGATAACTCTAACTCAAAGCCTAGACTTAAAATGGGTAGGAGAAACCCTAAAAATCCATGGAGGGTGATCGTCGGCAGTCGAAAAACCCATGTATGATCTTCCGGAGACATACCGGTCGACTATACCGGTTGCACATAGTGCGACCGGTATGTTGCGACCGCTACCTCTCGGGAGGTTATCTATGGGGACCGGCTGACCATACCGGTCGCCAGTCTTTCCCACAGAGCTGCGACCGGTACATGCCACCGGTCAGCTCTGTGAGGGTATTTTGTAACCATGTTGGTTTCCGACCAACATGAAACCCTAAACAATATATTCTAATGAAACCCAAATAATCTTGTAGGACTTTGTGACTTATCGTTTGGACCTTGCGACGTGGAGCAAGTGATCGAACGAGCGTCAGGTAAGGGAATCTGACCCAAACCTAATAATTATTGGACAGTAAATTGTTGTTAATCACCTGATTATATGAGATGTGTTGTTTGTGCATATTCACATGCCATCCTTTACTTTCAATTATTATTACTGTTCATGCATTGATAGGATGTGATTGTTAGGCATGTGATTGTTTTCGTTAGTGTGTGGAGTGGGGCATGGGCCTGGGATCGCTCTTCACATTGGCACCTTTTGTAGTATTTTGTCTTAACATGCTCGGTACGGGTGGGGCATCAGGGGAAGGTCGTGGTACGGTGGTCTCTGATATTGATGTTGTCCCGGCCATTGTTATGTGGTACTGTGGATTCTGAGTCGACGCTGGCTTGTCCACGATGCTTGAGCTCTATCTCTATGCCGTAGGGAGTTATGTTGGGATAGGGTCTACCTGCGTATTGTTTCTATCCTGGTGAGTTAGTTGCGGATAGGGTATCAGGGAAGGTGTGGGAATGCCTTCGCTCTATCTCTATGCCATAGATGGCTGTGCTGGGATAGAGCATACATTGATGACATATAGGATTGGTTAGTTGCGAGCCCAGTTTGCGAGCCCTGGCCAGTAGGGGCTTAGGTACTGGTATGGGTAGAGTATCAGGGGAGGTACGTGGGTATCTTAGCTCTATCTCTATTCCATGATGGGTGCATGTGGGCCAATGGGGGTGTGAACCATGAGGTGTCACACACTCGTGTATAGAGGTGCGGGGGCCACCAAACCTTTCTATAGCACATTGCAAACTTAAAACCAGACCACAACATAAAATTGATTGTTACTCATGCATAATCTTGTGAAACTGTCTGATTGTCTTACTGAGCTGTGTTGGTAGCTCACCCCTTGAATATATACATGTTTTTAGATGTTGATGCAGGTTACACTATGGACGACTATGTGAACGCTCCAGCGTACGGTGGTGTGGCTGCTCTGGATGTACAAGCAGGGGAGGACGAGCATGATGCTTCATGCGAGTGCCCTTTCTGTGTGTACTTGTAATGGATTTTTATTTAGTTGTTCCCGTTATTTTTGTTTGGTATTAAGAGATGTAAAAGATATTATAGTTTATGTTTGGATTTGAATAACTGGATATTTTATTTAAATTATCAATAGATACTCAGTTCATTCTATTTAAAGTCTTCCGCTGTAATATTTATATTATGATTGTTGGTTATGTGTAATGATTTGTATGAGTGGACACGGCCTATTCAAGATCCTGGTGTGAACCGTTGGTTCAATGACGGTTCACTCACACCATTCTGGTTGGATCAGAATTGGGGTGTGACAGACCAGCTCCCCGATGTAGTGATAGTTTATGGCTACATGCTTAGTCTGGGCATGAAATACCAAATTGAAAGCTAGAGAGATGGTCGAGACATTATCGCACTAGATTGTAGGGGGAGTGGTAAGAGAACAGTGAAGTTCATGAAGGAGGGAGCAAAGCAATATAACTTATGTAGCAGTCTGGGCAAGCATTGGAATTCAGCCTCTGAAGACGACCTTGCTACAGTCGACTGTTTCTTGGCACACCACGCAATTGGATTGTGGCCAAGATAGACACAATAACCACCTGTGGAGCAGTGGTCAAAAGGGCACCCAGCCCAATTAGCATCGCAATGCGACTGCAATGTGAAGGGTCCGGGCTTAAGATGTAAATCGACAGAGGTGGTGCCTTTAAGAAATCGTAGGATATGTTTGATAGCCACAAGATGGGCTTCAGTTGGTGTCACACCCCAATTCTGAACCAACCAAAATGGTGTGATGAACCGTCTATGATCCAACAGTTCAACCAGGATCTCGTATAGGCCGTGTCCATTTGATTAAACTAGATACAATCACAACCATAATCAGAGTAAATAAATAATAGCGGAAGTATTTAATATTAATGAATTAAGTATCTAATAGTGATAACATAATTAATAATCCAATTATCTCCAAATGACTAAAAACATAAAATAAAATAAATAAATCAATTACATGTTCCGATAAATCAACAACTAAATCTAATCGAAAACACATGAGTTGCACTCGCACGACGAATCATGCGACTCTACCATAGCTTCCACATCGATCGCAGCAACATGCCCTACATTGGTGCATTCATATAATCTTCTACAGTAGGACCTGCATCATTAACTAAAATATTCGACGTCGAAATGGTGAGCACATATCATGGCTCAATGAGCAAACAAAATAATGCAACAAACATATGCATGCATTCAATTCAGATCTTTAGTCTGGTTTATAAGTTTGCAATGTGCAATAGAAAGGATTGGTGGCCGTCGCACCTCTATACACGAGTGTGTGAAGCTGCCCAATGGATCAAACACCATTGCCATCTCATATACACCCATCATGGAATAGAGATAAAGTTAAAATGCCCGGATCAAACACCGCATAACACTTCCCCTGATGCCCTACCCATACCAACACGTAAGCCCCTATTGGCGAGGGCTTGCAAACTGAGCTCGCAACTAACCAATCCTAATGTCAAACAGTGTATCCAAGGCTTCACCCCAGCATCCCTCAATATGTCCATAGAGATAGAGCTAAGGCCCCCCAATAGAGTCAGAGACTACACGGTCCGAGACCACCTCCCTTGATACCCTATGACGTAATAGTTCTGCTAAGGTAATGGCGATACGATGATGTTAGTGGGCAAGACTTGAGTAGAGATAGAGCTAAAGTCTGGTGACCAGGATGAACCACAATGTCACATCCTCCCCCTGATGCTCTACTCACATCAAGTACACTAACCACACACATACATTCACATGCTTATTCCTAGTATCATCATCATCATCATGTTATAAATATACAGAATTAAATATGCATGAACAGTAATAACAGAAATATTGGATGACATGTGAAATGCACATTACAAGCACACAAGCATGGAATCATTAATGGCATTGGACTCAATAAGTAAATCAGTTTATTATTAGCCAATTAATTTAGGTCTTGTTCCCTCACCTTTGGTCGATGGTTGTTCCTCTTCAACCTTTGTAAATCACTTTTAGACCACTTGGAAACCTAACAAATTTATAGATTTTAAATTAGAGTTTATTTCTAGCAGTTCAGACTTCTAGAAACTGAGTGGTCACAGGTGCGGCTGCACCTGTGGTTTTAGTTTCTGCGACCACAGGGTATGTGGTCGCAAGGTGTGGCCGCACACCATGCGACCACACATGCTACCACACCCTCCCTGAAACTTCCCGAGGGCATGTGGTTGATCCTTTGTCTCTCGTGTGGTTGCATATCATGCGACCACACATGCGACCACACATGTGATGGTCAACTTTTCACTCCCAACTCAATTTCTTCATGTTTTGATTCCTTGGCTTATCATCATGATCCTTCCTATGATTGTTCTATGGCTTTAAATTCATATTTTTACTCAATCCATCATCCTAATAGATTCCCTCCATGGATCTCTTAGACTTTGTTCATGGTTTAATGATTGGGGTCTCATTTTGAATCACTATCTCCTCCATGATCTATTCTAGGTATTCAACTGATGTGGGGGATGGTTTCATACCATATACTTGCTGAAGATTCAGAGTTCTCTCTGAATTTCCTTCTCTTAGTCTTCCTCTTCAATTCTCCTTCTCTTCCTCCTCTTCTCTTTCTCTCTCTTTTTAGTTTGAGTTCTAAAAGGATAAAAGAGGCTAAGGGACGTTCTATATATAGAGGAAAACCCTCCATATAGAGTCCTACTTAGATTAGGAAAGAACCCCCTTCGGATTAGGAAGGTTTCCTAATCACGAAGTCTGTCTGACTTCGTATGGTCGCAGGTGTGGTCGCCGAACCCGTTGACCACACAGTCAAAAACTACGACCACACGTCCCAGATTTATATGGTCGCTTTAATCTGAGGTGTGGTCGACCACACCTGTTTAGGTATGCGACCACACACTCTTAATTAACTGATTTTGGATTCAATTTCATACCTAGTCTTGTGGTTTCTTCACGCACTTGGTCCGCTTGACCCAACCATGATAGGAAGACCTGATACAAGGTGGTAAGACCGATTAGTACGATACGGGTCTTACAACTCCCTCCCTCTTATTATAAATTTCATCCTCAAAATTTACACATACCTTTCGAGTCGAATGGTGAGGATATTGCTTTCGAATAGCATTATCTTCTTCCCATGTGATCTCTTCTACATCTTGGCTCCTCCAAGTAACCTTAACATAATAAATATCACAGTTGCATAGACATTGAACCTTCCGACTGGTAATTTCAGCTGGTGCTACTTCAAATGTCAAATCATCAGTTAGATCCGGTAGATCTACTGTTATCACGTATGTTGGATCTCTGACATACTTCTTCAGTAAGGAGATATGGAATACATCATGCACCCTTGACATAGATTGGGGTAGTGCTAACTGATACGCCACCTTCCCACATTTAGCTAGAATATCATATGGCCCGATATATCTCGGATTTAGCTTCCCTTTTTGTCCGAATCGTTTTAAGCCTCGCATAGGTGATATTTTCAGGAATACCTTATCACCTACGATGAATTCAAGGTCTCGACATCGATTATCTGCATACTGTTTCTGACGGTTTTGAGTTGTTCTAACTCTTTCCTTGATAATGTCAACTACTCGACAAGTCTCTTCAACAAACTCTGGTCCAACAATACTCCGTTCTCCAACTTCGTTCCAAAACAAATGAGTTCGACACTTCCTACCATACAATGCTTCATAGGGTGACATCTGTATAGTAGTCTGATAGCTGTTGTTATAGGCGAACTCGATCAACGGTAGTTTCTCATCCCATGATCCTTTGAAATCAATGACACAAGCTCGAAGAATGTCTACTAAAATCTGAATGGTATGCTTCGACTGTCCATCTGTCTGAGGATGGAACACAGTACTGAACTTCAAAGTTGTACCCATAGTCTTCTGTAATCCTTTCCAAAACTTGGAGGTAAAGCGTGGGTCTCTGTCGGACACAATGCTTTCAAGTACAGTATGCAATCTGATAATATTATCCACATATAGCTTGGCTAAACTCTCTAGGGTATACTGAGGTCGTATTGCTATGAAACGAGCTGTCTTGGTCAAACGATCCACAATCACCCAAACCACGTCAACTACTCTGGGAGTCAATGGTAATCCGGTGACAAAGTCCATAGTGATGCAGTCCCATTTCTATGCTGGTTCTGGCAGTGGCTGCAACAATTCTACAGGTCTTTGCCTTTCAGCCTTTACCCTCTGACAATTTAGGCATTGAGACACAAATTTAGCTACATCTGCCTTCATTCCTCTCCACCAATATAGCTTCTTTAGATCATGATACATCTTCGTACTTTCAGGATGTACCGAATAAGCGGTGGTGTGAGCTTCCTTCATTAGTCTGTGTCTAATATCCAAGTCTTCATTTTCAGGAACACATACTCTTCCTTTATATTTTAGTACCTTTTCAACGTCCAAGGTGAACTCAGGAGTAGTCCTACCTTTTTCGATGTCTTCTTGCACCATTCTCAGATAAGGGTCTGATTTGATAGTGGCTTTTACTTCGTCTATCAGATCAGGTACAATCTTTAATGTGGCAAACATATTTGAAAACTGATGAATAAACCCTTGGTTGGTTGATCTATTCGGTGTATCTATCACGAACTGCTTATTACCATAATTGAATACTTTTTCTATAACACACATTGCCGCAGTCGTGTTAACTTCTCCCTGAGATTTTATCATTACTTTTCTGCTTAGCGCATCAGTAACTACATTAGCCTTTCCTGGATGATACTAAATATCACAATCATAATCCTTCAATAATTCTATCCATCTTCTTTGTCTCATGTTCAACTCTTTCTGATTGAAAAGATAAGTAAGACTCTTATAATCTGATTCAATCTGAAATTTCTCACCATACAAATAATGTCTCCATATCTTAACAGCGTGTACTACTACTGCTAATTCCAAGTCATGAGTGGGATAGTTCTTCTCATGCGTCTTCAGTTATCTTGAGGCATACACAACTACTTGTTCTCCTTGCATAAGTACACATCCTAAACCCAACCCAGACGCATCAGTGTACAAGGTAAATGGTTGTCCTGGGATTGGAATATTCAAGATGGGAGCTGATATCAATCTAGCCTTCAATATTTGAAAACCCTCCTTACATTTGTCAGTCCAAAACAAACTTTTCTCCTTTCTTAGTCAAACTGGTGAGAGGTACGGCGATTCTAGAGTAATCTTCCACAAATCGATGGTAATAACCAGCTAAACCTTTGAAATTTCTGATTTCTTCAACATTCTTAGGTGATTTCCATTTCACAATGGCTTCAATCTTGCTAGGATCCACTTTGATTCCTTAAGCGGATACAACATGGCCTAAGAAAGCAACTTCGTTTAGCCAAAACTCACACTTTATAAATTTGGCGTAAAGCTTCTCTTTTCTTAGTCGCTGTAGAGCAGCCCTTAGATTTGTGACATGAGTTTCTTTATCTTTGGAGTAGACTAATATGTCATCAATAAACATAATGACTGATGTATCCAACATATCATGGAATACTCGATTCATGAGTTTCATAAAAGTTACGGGTGCGTTGGTTAATCTAAAAGACATGACTAAAAATTCATAATTTCCATATCTTGTTCTGAATGTTGTCTTCGGAATATCACCTTCCTTGATCTTCAACTGATGGTATCCTAACCAAAGATCAATTTTGGAGAACACTTTGGAACCTTGCAACTGATCGAACAAGTCATCGATCCGAGGCAATGGGTACCGATTCCTGATTGTAAGCTTATTCAATTCCCGATAGTCTATACACAGTCAAACGCTACCGTCCTTCTTTTTCACAAACAATACCAGCGCTCCCCATGGTGATATGCTGGGTCTGATATAACCCTTGTCCAATAATTCCTGTAATTGTACCTTCAGTTCCTTCAGTTCAGTAGGAGTCATTCGATAGGGTGCTTTAGATACTGGTGCGGCTCCGGGTATAAGATCTATAACGAACTCTGTCGCTCGGTCGGGTGGTAGTCCTGGTAATTCCTCAGGAAATACATCCAAAAGTCATGCACAACATCATCAATATCCTCCATTCGTGGTGCTTCCTTGGTAAGGTCGACTACGGATACTAGATACCCAATTTCCCCTTTCTCGAGGCATTTTTTAGCCTTTAATGCAGAGAGAATGAGTTTTCGTTTACGGGGAAGTTTGGTTCCCACAAAACTAAACTCTGCTCCTTCTTTGTCTTTAAATGTCAGTTTCTTTTCTACACAGATAGGGTTGTAGAGTGTTGAGCTAACCAATCCATTCCTAAGATAACATCAAAGTTTGCCATCTCGAGTTGAATTAAGGTTGCATCCAAAATCTTTTCGCCGATAAGAACTGGACATGGTCCATAACCTTTTTCTAGTTCCACTTCTAATCCCATAGGCGATCGTACAAACAATTTATAGTCTAAAGATCTGAGGGGTAGATTTAGCTTCTTTTCAAATGACACAGATATAAAAGAATGAGTTGCTCCAAAATCAAAGAGAACTTTGGCGGGTATGCCATTAATAGGTACGATACCTATGTTTTAATTTATTTTAGTCTACATGCTCACATAAGGTAATACAAAATGAAAGGTTCAGGTCATACCTGTGACCACATCAGGCGATGCGGCAGCATCCTCAGAGGTAACTGCATAAACCTTTCCTTGCTGTAGCTGCTTCCTGGGCTTAGGACACTCCCTTGAATAATGTCCTATTTGATTACAGTTAAGGCATTTTACTCCCTCACTACTTTGCTTCTGTTGAGGTTGAACTGTTGGAGTAGTCTTGGCTGCAGCATTGAAGCCTTGAGTATGGAAGGGTTTAAAGGTCTTTGTGTTCCCTCCATTATATGAATTTCCATTAGGCCTTTTGATACCTCTGTTCTGAGTAAAATAACTTTCCCACTAGCTCGATTCCAGTACTCGAGCAATTTGTACCGCTTCATTATAAATCTTCTTTTCCAGTCCCAATACATATTCACGGATACTTCCCCTAAGTTCCATGACGAACCTTCGGGTTTTGATATTTTCCTCCTGCATGCTAGAGGGAGCAAAGAAAAACAGCTCTTCATAACGCTGTTGATACGCATCCACAGTCATCTGTCCCTGATACAAACTCAGAAACTCTTTTTCCATCGCATCTCTGAAACTTCTGGGAAAATACTTCTCGAAGAATGCTTCTTTATAGATAGCCCAGGTCAATTGGACATGCTTCGTTAACAGATAACTTCGAGTATACTTCCACCAATGGTGTGCATCGCCCTTCAGCATAAATGTGGCACATAACACTTTTTCCTCTTCAATTATAGTCATCATCATGAAGTTTCTTTTCATCTCGTCGATCCAGTGAGCTGGCCATAAAGGATCCGCTGGCTTGCCATTAAACTCCTTAGGCTTCATCTTCAGAAAACGCTCAATCAGTCGAGAATGGTTCAACTGATATTGAGCATATGTTCCATATATAGGCGGTTGATACTGGTAATTGCCTTGGTTGTATATGCCTTGAGCTACTTCAGGGTTTTGTACTTGAGCTTGTACAAATGGCATTTGAGGTGCTTGAGGTACCGTGTTGTTCATAGTCGATGGTTGGGGCACAGTGTTGCTACCCCCTGGTACGGTACTAGCCTGTCCCGTCGGTAAAGGTGTAGTGTTTGCAGCTGGGAAATCCATTCTCATAGCAGCTTGCATGTTGGCTTGCACTTGCTGTATTTGCTGCAACTGTTGTGCTAGATTCATCACCGCAGTAGCCAAATCTGTAGGTGGGGCTGGCAAGTTTGTAGGGTTAGCTTGGTCGTTGACTCCTGGCGGTACCACATTTTGATCCTCCTGTTCCTCAGGGTTTTCATGGCTATTTTCCTCCACAGGTGGTGGTGATGGAATTGGGTTACGTTCTCTCCTGATTATTCTTCACCCAGCCATTTCCTGTTTCTTGCGGTGGTAGTATCTGAAAGTCAGAGAACATGTAAGGCAATCATACTATACATCATTCTCATGTCAAAATCCAATTAATCAATGTAAAATTTCAATCTTTAAAGTCATTCAGTCAAATAGAGTATTTTTCATCGTGTGGTCGATGGTGGGGTCACAGTATATGCAACCACACAAACCCTGTCAGCTCACCGAGAGCCTATGGTCTATCGTGTGGTCGCATTATATGCGACCACAGGTTGCGACCACACAAACCCTGGCAACTCACCGAGAGCCTGTGGTCGATTGTGTGGTCGCACTATATGTGACCACAGGTTGCGAGGACACAAACCCTGGCAACTCACCGAGAGCCTTTGGTCGATCATGTGGTCGCATTTTTGGTCGAATTTTGCGACCACACGACCCAAAATCAGGTTTTTAAACCTGATTTTTGGAGTCATTCTCCATTCTTCTCTTTTGTCTTCAACTCAAGTCACCTCCACTGAGTTGCTACAGTGTCGACCGCATAAGTTTGGTGATTCTTTCATCGACTCATGTCCTACGTTCCATTCTTCCAGGTACGTTCCCTATTCTTTCTCCTTTTTCAGCATTCATACCTAGGTTTTTCTCCATCTATAGGGTTTTCTTCAAATTACTATTTTTCTAACCGTAAAAATTTGATTTTTATCAGGGTTTTTGCTATTGGCCACCCACTGGATGAAAGCCCTCAAGAAAATTTGAGTTTCATCGGTTAGTTTATTAGAAACTTAAAAATTCTCATTTTTGACTTAAATTTTGGGGTTTTTTCCAATTGTCAAAATTTCTTCAAATTCGACCTACTAGTTTAAATTTTTGATTGTATGAGGCTTGCAGGATAGTTTGGGACCTATGTAAGTCTTCCTGCCTAACTGTTTGGGTGAAATGTAAGGCTTTTGGCCAAATCATGCCGTCATAATGTCAAAATTTTAAATTTTTACTATATCTAATGTATTGCTTGTTGGTTTATGTCTTTGCAGATAACATGGCTCTCACTAAAGTCCCTAGAGTTCATGATCCCCCTCACTTTCGATCTATTGAAGCAGAGGCACGATATGTCCGGTATGAGCGTAAGAAGGTGGAAGGGGGTCATTGTATCAACTTGGCCAACTTAGTCCTATTTGATGTAGAGGGCGCATTCTGTGATATGGGCTGGCTTCCTGTGATCTTATATGAGGGTTGCACCTGTTCTGAGTTGGTGAAACAGTTTTATGGTAATTTATAGGTGGAGGGTGACCGAGAGGACAGAGATAGGGGTAGAGAGCTCAGGATCACCAGTTTAGTTAAAGGGGTAGAGATCTCCTTTAACTGTCAGGAGTTGGCGGATCTCCTGGGTATCTCAAATGATGGTCCCTTGGAATACTGTGCACCCAAGGAACCCCAGTTCCTATCAGTAAGAATGCACGTAGAGATTGACAGTCAGATTCTTAGGGATTATCGCTGGCAGATGAAGGCAATCAACCTACGGCCGAAACCCCGAGTGTATTGCAAGATTATTCAACACAACCTGATTCCTCAGAGTGGACACTATGAGAAGGTTTCACAGTGGACCCAATACCTCCTGTACTGCATCTGCACTAGGCAACCTATCTGCCTTCCTTATATCATTATGATGACTATGCATTATGCCACGATGCCAGGACTGGTGGGTAACCTACCCTATGGGCGTTTGATCACCACTCTGCTCATGTGCCTGCAGGTTGACTTGGTTGATGAGAGGATTCATGAGGACACTTTTTCATCTAACCTTGACTGGGAGGCCATCTGCAGGATGGGGATGCGAGATGCTCAGATCAGTGACGAGGAGAGAAACACTATGGTGCGTCCCCGTACTCGAGTAGAGATAGCAGACCTGGAGGCGGCAGCAGCAGCAGCAGCAGAGGTTCACGAGGGCGATGCTGAGGAGGATGATGATAGGATGTTCATGGACGTGGATGCCATACCTCCTCTATCACCACTACATTCCACTAGATCTGGCCCTTCTCGGGTTTCTTCCCACTTAGCTGGTCCTTCGAACCCACCACCAGATGACGTGATGGGGTTGCTGCGTGAGATTTAGGAGGCCCAGCGTGCTACTGATCAGCGGGTGGCGGATCTAGCAGCTAGTCTCCAGGTGACCGACTCAGGTAGCCTGACTTACGAGGGTATATGCTGAGGATTATGATCGAGATTGTGAGGCACCTCCTCCTCCAGCACCCCCAGCTCCATGATGTCTTTATTCTTTTTTTACTTTATACTACAGAATAATTTTCCGGATTGTGGACCGTACTCTGATTCGGATATATGTTATTTTTATTCTCATTTGATGTATACATGAAACTTGTTTATCCTTTTCATATGTGCATTATTCTCTGTCTTAGTTATTGTCTCATACAACACAGGTGCTTATGGTGTGTTCTTATTAAAGCTTTTAAATTTTATCCTAACTCAGTTCACGAATTCTTGTGGAAGCATACAGGTATAATAGACAGAGCCCGAGAGCTCTGATACCAAGTTGTCACACCTCAATTCTGAACCAACCAGAATGGTATGATGAATCGTCTATGATCCAACGGTTCAACCAAGATCTCGTATAGGCCGTTTTTATTTTATTAAACCAGATACAACCACAATCATAATCAGAGTAAATAAACAATAGCGGAAGTCTTTAATATTAATGAACTGAGTATCTAACAGTGATAACATAATTAATAATCCAATTATCTCCAAATGACTAAAGACATAAAATAAAATAAATAAATCAATTACATGTTTCGATAAACCAACAACTAAATCTAATCGAAAACACATGAGTTGCACTCGCACAATGAATCATGCGACTCCACCATAGCTTCCACATCGATCACAGCAACATGCCCGTACATTGGTGCATTCATATAATCTTCTACGGTAGGACCTGCATCATTTACTAAAATATTGGACGTTGAAAGGGTGAGCACATATCATGGTTCAGTGAGGAAACAAAACAATGCAACAAATATATGCATGCATTCAATTCAGATCTTTGGTCTGGTTTATAAGTTTGTAATGTGCAATATAAAGGATTGGTGGCTGCCGCACCTCTATACACGAATGTATGAAGCCGCCCAATGGATCAAACACCATTGTCGTCCCATATACACCCATCATGGAATAGAGATAAAGCTAAAGTGTCCGGATCAAACACCGCATAACACTTCCCCTGATGCCCTACCCATACCAACACGTAAGCCCCTATTGGCGAGGGCTTGCAAACTGGGCTCGCAACTAACCAATCCTAATTTCAAACAGTGTATCCAAGGCCTCACCCCAACATCCCTCAATACGTCCATAGAGATAGAGCTAAGGCCCCCCGGCATAGTCAGAGACTACACGGTCCGAGACCACCTCCTCTGATGCTCTACGACGTAATAATTCTGCTAAGGTAGTGGTGATACGACGATGTTAGTGGGCAAGACTTGAGTAGAGATAGAGCTAGAGTCTGGTGACCAGGAAGAACCATAATGTCGCGTCCTTCCCTGATGCTCCACTAACATCAAGTACACTAACCACACACATACATTCACATGCCTATTCCTAGTATCATCATCATCATCATGTTATAAATATACAGAATTAAATATGCATGAACAGTTATAACAGGAATATTGGATGACATGTGAAATGCACATTACAAGCACACAAGCATGGAATCATTAATGGCATTGGACTCAATAAGTAAAATAGTTTATTATTAGCCAATTAATTTAGGTCTTGTTCCCTCACCTTTGGTCGATGGTTGTTCCTCTTCAAGCTTTGTAAATCACTTTTAGACCACTTGGAAACCTAACAAATTTATAGATTTTAAATTAGAGTTTATTTCTAGCAATTCAGACTTCCAGAAACTGAGAGGTTGCAGGTGCGGCTGCACCTATGGTCTTAGTTTCTGCGACCATAGGGTGTGTAGTCGCAAGGTGTGGTCACACACCATGCGACCACACATGCGACCACACCCTCCCTGGAACTTTCCGAGGGCATGTGGTCGATCATGTGTCTCTCATGTGGTTGCATATCATGCAACCACACATGTGACCACACATGTGATGGTCGACTTGTCACTCCCAACTCAATTCCTTCATGTTTTGATTCATTGGCTTATCATCATGATCCTTCCTATGATTGTTCTATGGTTTGAAATTCATGTTTTTACTCAATCCATCATCTTAATAGATTTCCTCCATGAATCTCTTAGAATTTGTTCATGGTTTGATGATTGGAGTATCACTTTGAATCACTATCTCCTCCATGATCTATTCGAGGTATTCAACTGATGTGGGGGATGGTTTCATACCATATACTTGTTGAAGATTCAGAGTTCTCTCTGAATTTCCTTTTCTTAGTCTTTCTCTTCAATTCTCCTTCTCTTCCTCCTCTTCTCTTTCTCTCTCTTTTCAGTTTGAGTTCTAAAAGGATGAAAGAGGCTAAGGGACATCCTATATATAGAGGAAAACCCTTCATATATAGTCCTACTTAGATTAGGAAAGAACCCCCTTCGGATTAGGAAGGTTTCCTAATCATGGAGTCTGTCTGACTTCGTGTGGTCGCAGGTGTGGTCGCAGAACCCGTCGACCACACAGTCAAAAACTGCAACCACATGTCCTAGATTTCTTTGGTCGCTTTAATCTGAGGGTGGTCGACCACACCTGTTTAGGTATGCGACCACACACTCCTAATTAACTGATTTTGGGTTTAATTTCATACTTAGCCTTGTGGTTTCTTCACACACTTGGTCCGTTTGGCCCGACCATGATAGGAAGACCTGATACAAGGTGGTACGACCAGTTAGTACGATACAGGTCTTACAGTTGGTGTTTGTAAAAATTGAAAAACTTGATTCACAACAAATGAAATATTTGGCCATATCAATGTGGCATATCAGAGAGCACCGATGAGGCTGCGATAACTGGCAGCGTCTTGTAAGAAAGGAGAATCATCAATAGCCAATTTGGAGGGAGTGGTAAGAGAGCCTACCGGTTTATAGTCAATCATATTTGCATGCTATAGAATGGTAAGGAAATGCCTAGACTGATCAAGAAATAGCCCTGTAGAGCCACGTTGGATGTAAATCTCCCCAAAAAATGAGATAGTGGACCAAGTTACTTCATTTTAAAATGATGACCAAAGTAAGTCATGAAATGACGAAGTGCTGAGTTTGAATTCCCTGTAAGGATGATGTCATCAACGTAAAGTAGTAGATATAGAGTAACTTGCTGTTGATGGTAGATGAAGAGAGAGGGATCTAATTGTGAGAGCTAGAATCCGTAATCAAGGAGCCGGGTGGCCAACTTATCATACCACGCCCTTGGGGCCTATCGGAGACCGTAATTGCCTTCTTTAGAAAGTTTGAATATGGCAGAAAGTTAGATACAGATACGTACGGGTATTAAATGGAGCCAAACTTTAATATGGGGAGCAATAATCCATTTTTTTTTAAAAGTGTACAGCATTAATACAGTATGTGTTTAATACGGTAGCCTATAGAAAAATTGAGACCGAAAATATGGCATATATTCACCATGCAATAAACTCATATAGCATTCAACAAATAAAATAATAACATATAAATAGAATCTATAAATAAAAAATCTTTTAATCCATAAAATCCCACACAAAATTTTCTTCCCATCAAAGATATAAAGTCAAAAATCATCATCCCATTAAACATAAAATTAAAATATGATCATCCCATCAAGATTAAGAATTAAAATATCATCATCAATACATAAAACAAAATAAAAAACATATAAGAGCTTCAAATCATCAATATCAAGGTGTTTATGTCTCAGAATCAAATATAGGGTGTAGTTGACTTAGAGTGCCAGTAAATTGGAGTGTCATAATCTCTAGATCCAAATGTATATTCAATCTCAAGTTCTCTATTAAGCAATGTCGCATCATCTCCATTTTCAGCATCCTCTTCATTTGCAACTTCAACTTCCTCATCCTCAACTATTTGAAGCTCAACAAGCTTATCAATCTTGAATGAGTGCTTATCAAATTTCTCAATTTTCTTTGATTTATTTTTCATATGATACATCATCCTTATATAAACCAAATCATCCATCATCTCAGGAGATAATTTGTTTCTCTTTTTTGTTTGCCTTGTCTTAAAAGCACTTCAATTTTTTTCACATGAAGATGAACTACATGGTTGGCTCAAGATGTGAATAGAAATATTTTAAAGCAATGGAAAAGAAGAACCATGCATACTCCACCATAGACCTATAAGTTTAAAAAAAAAATGGAGATAAATTAAACAAGAATCTAAATTATAATAACAAAAAGAATATTGAACTTAGTACTTACGAGGATGATAGTCAAGCATTGTCAATGAGAGTTTATGGAATAAGTTATCATCCTTCTGATAGTAGTCTTTGAATTCTTTACCAAATCGTCGCTTCTGATCTAGAAGAACCATGGTCTTTGTAATATAAATCATAGCCTTAGTCACATCAACTTGGTTGTATGAACTTTTTCCCTCATACATAAGTAAGGGATTTAAAAAAGCAACAGCCACTTACACAGGATGTAATATGTTTGCTTCATTCCTCGCATTAAATAATTGCAACAATTTGTCGTACTTTGATGAGTCATGGTTGCATCGATCCATAATTATATTTCTTGACCTTTCCATTGCCTCATACAAAAAAGGTTTTGTAGCACCTTCCCCATTGACAAAGCAAAGGACTATTATAAGAGGTTCTAAAACCAATAACACGTTTCTCTCATTAACCTAAAGCATTGTGTTATTAATTGTTTCAGTGACTTGCAACCCTATTTTTAAATTACAATTCATATTTATCCTCTAATCTAATATAGCTACCATCATTCTTAATTTATTTTTTCAACTTGAAGAATAGACTGCAACATCAAACAATTAAAAGCAAATCTAGTCTTATAAGGTTTTTTCAACTCTTTACCCTTTGTGTGTATCCTCATCAAAGGCCAAACCGAACAATGTCTATACATAAAGTCAACAATCATCTTTGCATTTACAAATACCTGATTTGTCAATGGAATCTCTGCATTAATATCTTTTAGAAGCAACTGCACTCCATGTGCAGCACAACATATCCCATAAATTGGAAGATGTTGTTCCAAAATCAATTTGATTGCAACCCCATAATTAGATGCATTATCAGAAATCAATTGGACAATATTATTAGTCCTAATTTGATCTATCATAGGCAAAAGTATATCTCTAAGAAACAACCCTATCTTGGAGGAACCAGCACACTCAAAGGAATTCAGAAAAATTGTTTCTTTTGGTGAATAAGCAATAACATTAATAAAAGCATGATCTTTCATATCAGTCCACATATCAGACATTAAAGTGCATCCAGAAATAGACAATGATTCCTTTATCGAAGTAATATATTCCTCAACCCTTTGTCTTGCCCATTGTACCAATTTGGTCCTTAATGTAGAATAACGACCATAGCAAACAACAGACTTCATCATTTGAATGGATGCAGGAGTTTGAATAACATTAAAAGAAATATTATTCAATATAAAAAATTGAGTCATGTCATCATCAACACCATCTTTATCTTTTTGCTTAAATATGTCACCCACTGATTGTTGTTGAGAACCTAACGGACCAATTATAAATCTTACACTATTTGATGGGATTGTTGAATTTTCTCTTATTTTAGCTTTTTTACTGTCCCTCGGTAGAGCAGAGAGTACCTCAGCTAGCACATCATCAGGCACTTTCGTACATATTCCAACATCATTCCCTCTTTTACATGCCAAGTGATATTTCACCCTTAAAATATTACTTGCATATTGATTACCACAAAATTTGCATCTGAAAATGTCCCTTTAAATCATCCATATATTCCAAAGCTCATGTCTTTGTCCAACCATATTTGACCTAATATCCTAGGAAAATGAAAAGGCATATTTTTTTTAGCCAAACATAGAACATGCATTATGCATGGAATATACCAAGAGAATCATTGCAGCTTGAAGACCAAGGCCCTTCTTAGGAGCATATGTAGTTGATAAACATTGTTAAAAGCAAAGTGAGTTAAAACCAAAAACAAAATGAGTGAATATTTCATTGTCTTTAATCCTATTGGCCAAGAGTTTACTTGAATTAACCAAATTAGTCGCGTCTTTAAACAGTTGGGTTTCCCTCCCCATAGGAGAGAAAATTATGACCTTGGCCCCGGAGTGTAATATCATCTTTAACCAACCTCCACTGCCTATACTAATTGGTGTATGCATTTTTATTATATCCTTTAGTATCTCTCGTTGGGGTGTCAATTTATGGCCCAAATCATGTCTCCCAAATTGAATCGATCAATTAAAACCAGACTCGACACGCACCGTTCACTAAACATGTTGAGCTTAGGCCCGGACCGATTATTAATCAGTCATTCAGTATCTCCCTATTTGGGTGAATATTTCATTGCCTTTAAATAATAATAAAAAAATTGTTTGGTCAAGTTTTCATCTTAAAAAAAAAAAGCTTGGTTTATGGAAACCTATCATTGATGAAAATGTGAAACATCTAAAAGAAGCTTCAAAATTAAAAAAAAAAAATTAATAAATAAAGTTAGTAACTAATAGCTTATTAAGTATTGTTAGCATTACTTGAGAAAGTAATAAAAATTTGATCCACAGTTGATCTTGAGAGTAGCTTATCCTAAGAGATAATACAAAGACCAGGACCATCAACTGGCCAGGCCAAAAACTGACTCATCCACAAGATTTGATGATTGAATCCATTTTAGAAGCTTTTTAGGATATTCCCTTGACCCATGGACGAATCCAGAGGGGCCCACACCTATCCTAACCGCCTTTAGAGTTGAGGAATGGAAGAAGTCCCTTCTCAATTCAAACTCCTACCACTTGGCAACTTCATATGAGTCCCTTATTCAAACTAGGAGTTCTACTAGGAGTTCTACTCCAAGAGGGATACTTCAATGGATTAAAACCCTACATTTTCACCTTCCTCTGGGTACTTTCTTGGAAAACTCTGACGCATTCTCAGAGAAAGGGAGGAAGTTGAAGGAAGAAGGAGAAGCTTGACAACACTTGTACTTGGGGGATTATCAACGACGTGCACCACTAATTGATCTCGATTAAGCAATCGTCAGTAAAACTCTAAACCCTCATGTAGATTTTGATGGAAGCCTCAATACTCAACCCAATATTATACTATTGTAATTGTTGATCGCTCTCCATTAATGGTAGAACAAGTGCATCTTTTTCTTGACTTTAAGAAGATATATTCTCGATGGATGACTTACGTTAAACCTTAAATCCGCCCTTATTACATTAATGCCTAGGCCCAAGAAGTACCCCACTATTGGACCACACTAGGATAACAAAATATGGACTAATCTTATAGTAAAACTCATATCTTGAGGACTACGATGGACTCCTATCTTATAGAAGGTTCAGCCGGACACAAAACCAGACTCAACCCTTGCGTCCGGAGCTGCGACCGGACAATTGCAGAAGGCTATTATTTAGTCTGTTGAGAACACAACTAAGATATTAACTTTAATTTACTTAATCTAGGTGTCATGTGCGTGGATATCATTGACTCATGTGATGCAGATAGAGGAATTACAAGAACACATGTGAGGAACAGAACCCCTAACGAATTTTTAGAGTGTTTGTAATATATGATTGTTGTGCCACATGTTTGTTGTGATAACATATCATCCAATAATTGCTTTGTACATGCATTGTATTTATATTATGATTGTTGTGTGGATGTATGTAACTGAGATCTAGTAGGCAGTGGTGAAACAATTGAGGACTGCCAGATCCGACCTGCTAGGCAAATCTGGATGAGTATGTCACTCACCCTTACGAGATGACATCATCTTGGGGGGGACAAAATGGATGGGCTAAGATTCTTGTTGGGATTGGTGAGAGGGATATATCGGATGACATGTATGATTGGTTAGTGGCACTACCCTTATATGCAACCCAGGCTAGTAAGGGGTCAGGTACTGATAGGATGGAGTGATGAGGGGGAAGGGTTGGCAGTGTTCGTTAGAGCGTCACTGGCCGAACTTGCTGTTTGATCACCATTCTAATTGGGATGTCGCATGCTTTTACCAGGGCTATTGGAATAGACTGGTAAGTGTCCAAACACTCTCTTACATGGAGGTTATAGTTAGCTTCAGATAAGTGTGGCTAGGCCTTATCATAGCATACTAGCATATATACATGATACCAGACTCTTGCATTGTGGTCTGTAATAAACTGATCATGCGTCTTGCTTGTTTGCCTATCTGTTTCTCACTGAGCTCATGTTGGAGAGCTTAGTACCCTTGCATATGCCATTTTTTAGATGATGTTTCAGGTACCACTATTGCTAATTATTTGAATGCGCCTACGATCTCTCATTTAGCCCAGTTGGGAGCGATGCCGTTTGAAGACGAAGCACACGACGTGGACTGCGAATGCGACGTGTGTGTTTTTGATGGATAAATGTTATAATGGAGAATCTCTTAAACAATGAACAGTTTTATTATTTTCTTTTAGATTATTTAGATCATACTTTGATTAGCCCGTAATTTATAGGGCTGAAATACGTTAAATTTGATTGACGGTAATGGTTGATAAACAATTTTTAAAAGATGTAACACATTGATATTATTACTCGTATTTATCAATAAAAAGCTCATGGTTATTTATTTATTTTTGCTACTTAATACTCTAGATTGTATATATGGTATTGTACTTGTATGTGGTTGGTATGTGTGTGCACACGAGCTCCTAGTGGGATCACATCCATACTACGATGTTGATCCAGTCACATCCCAAAAAATTTTCATATCAGTATTTTGGGATGTGACTTAACATACAATAGCTTTCATAAAGTGCGTTACCTAATGGATGATACAAAGTTGTGTTATGATAGACTCTATCAAATGTTAGTGACAGTGAAAAAAAGAATGTTAATGACAGTTATTGATTCAACGTTGGGT
Organism: Protea cynaroides; assembly: GCA_028583415.1. NCBI lineage: Eukaryota > Viridiplantae > Streptophyta > Magnoliopsida > Proteales > Proteaceae > Protea > Protea cynaroides. The sequence continues at coordinate 65,629,958 of CM053272.1, forward strand.
AAAAATTCATGCATAATTAATACATGGCAAAAGGTTTTGTTCACCCCTAATAACCCCTGCCTAAATTGTCAAAACTGTCCATTCTCATACTCTCCAATCTAACACTTTCATACTCTCCAATCTAACACTTTCGAACCGAAGGGTGAAGATAATCCTCTTCATCATTGCTGAAGAAAATCTACCTTCAATTTTGTTTAAACTACATACATGTAATATATTATTATTATTATTATTATTATTTTTGTGGTAAAAGACGACTAGGTTGGAACTTACCTGTATGAGCCTTAGTAAGTTCGAAGCTGTTTCCAAAAAAAAAAGAAAAAAAAAATCGAAGTAAGAAGCTAAGTTAGCTTCTGTCTATATAGTGTCAATAGAAAGAAGTTTCTCTTACCGAAAAAAAAAAAGGAAGAAGTTTCGATATAAGAAAATGTTTGTGTTCATCCATGATGGCTGAAGCATTAAACCCAACGAAAATTTTATTTTTCTGTCATAGATTTTATGAAATTGAAGAGTATATAGATATAAGACAAGCCACACGTTGAGGTCTTAATTAGGGGGTGTTTGACAACACTCCAGAAGTTGGATTCTGATTTCTGAAGCATAAATGGAGTAGATGCCTGTTTGGTAACCCGGTTCGGACTTCTAAAGAATCAATGGGTGAACCAGCTCCAAATAGGCTCCAGAATCTAATTTTTTGGAGCATAAAATAGATGTTTTTCGACTTCAGAGTAAAATTTTGGAATAAAGAAAACCACCCCACACCACTACTACCACCAACCACCACAACAACCACCAGCCATCAACCACCACCACCACCACCACCACCACCACCACCACCACCACCACGGCACCACCACCACCCACCGCCTCCACCACCTCCACCGCACCACCGCCACCACTACCCACGACCACCACCATCCTCAACTACCACTACCAACCCACCACCACCCACCGCCACCCACTGCCACCACCAACCACCGCCACCCACCATCACCACCACTACCAGCCACCCACCACCCACCACCACCACCACCAACCATCACCCACCACCCCCCGCCACCGCATCCATCACCACCCCCACCACCACCACCCACTGCCACCCACCCACCATCGCCACCACCACCAACCACCCACCACCCACCGCCACGACCACCAACCATCACCCACCACCCCCCGCCACTGCATCCACCACCACCCCCTATCGCCACCACCACTGCCACCACCATCCACCACCACCCACCGCCACCACCACCAACCATCACCCACTACCACCACCACCACCACCCACCCACCCACCACCACCACCACCGCCACCATACTTCACCACCCACCACACCCTTCGCCACCACCTCTCACCCACCACCACCATCACCAACCATCACCACTCACCACTAGTGCCACCATCCGCCACCCACCACCACCACTCTAGAGTCCATGACTAAATTAGGTTAACAAACATATTTCTACTCCCTCATACTCCTGAATCATTTTGAAGTTGGAATAGAAATTTGAACCAGAAGTAAGAATCCCAGAGTTGAAGTATTATCAAACAGCCCCTTAGTGGGTCAGAGTCGTCAGACACATCAAGCACTAGAGATGTGTCCTCGACTCCAAAAGAAATGGGTCTGAGTAGGGGTGTCAATGGATCGGTTCAGTTCAATTTTAGTTTGGATCGATTTGATTTTGGTCCTATACATCTTAGTCTGTCAAAAAAAATGATAATGGTCTAGTTTAGTTTCAGGTTTTCATTGGGTTGGTTTAATGAGTTCTTATCGGTCCACTATCGGTTCAATCTCAGTTCAGTTTCAGTTTACTTATGTATGTGTAGTAACAACTCTAACATCCCCCCAAAAAAAAAAAAAAAAAAATCTCTAACATGTTGGCTTAATGATTCTATTTGGCTATTATCGAGCTGGTTCGGTATTGGTGTGGGTTTTCTACATGTATATTTAATAAATATTGGCTTAATGTACTCCTATCGGTGCACTATTGGCTGGTTCAATTTGGTCCTATTGTTCCGGTTTGGATCTGGCTTATCAATTGGTCTGGTTTGGTCTGGTTTCTATTTTTCATCAGGCCATAAAAACACAACCCGGCCAACTATTATCCAATAAAGTTCAGTTTGGTTTGGTCCGGGTCGAAACAGACTGGTTAAGTTTTGGTTTGGGCCCAATTTTGACATCCGGGACCTTGGTTCAAGAGCGGATCAGTTGATTCAGGCGGATCCGGATCAAGATTGGCCCTAATCAATCCCATATAGCATATCAATTGATCCCTTTAGAATCTGGAAAATCACATGTGTAAGGCAATTCTTGCCTTTTTAACGGTTGTCTGCCTAACCTAGGTCGATCTGGATTGGATTGAGATTGTTGTAGCCAATCTGATCCTCAAATCCGCTCTTGAACCATGATAGCTTGGATCTACGGGTGTCAATTTTGAACTGAAACCGAAAAAAACCAAACAAGAAACTATTGGCAAAAAATTGACTCGAACTGAACCAAAATTAATTAGCTTGGTTTTGGTTTTACACATAATTAATCGGTTTGGTTGCAATTTAGAAAAGTTAATCCGTCTCTTAACGGATAAAAAATCGATTACAAAACCGATTAACTACCTAACTACATGTATAATGTTTTACTACAAACTTTTGAATTTGGGGAGAATCATCTACTTTGGGAGTGAATGGTCGAGTACCTTTCATAGGTTCCCGCTCTCACGATTTACAAAACTTAGTGACCACCCCTATTTATAAGGTCGGTTAATTTATAATTTAGCTAATGTATTAGAATGTAGGACTAAAAAGTCCCTCTTATGTTAGAGTTAAACCACTCCTTAATCATAAGAAACTGCATAAGAACCATTATGAACCAATTAATCAAAACTAATAAACCGGTTGTTAATCGGTTCGGTTTTGGTTTGGAAAATAAGGTCAATTGTTAATTGGTTAGGTTTTAATTTATACTAATAACAACCTGAACCAAACCAAACTGAACTGATGAACCGTTTATGAACTGATTTACACCCTTACCCATAGGGGTGTCGTCGGTCGGACTCAATCAGCCTCGTTAAGGCTTAATTGGTCTCCAACATTTAACAATCTGCACTGTGGCTGCCCGTTTAGTTAATTGGTCCCTCATCGGCGAGGCATGGACATGTTTATATTCAATCCGGTCGGTCTCAGTCCATAATCGGTTTTATGTTAATCAAGCTAATCCATCTATGACCAGGTTGTAATGGACTCATACCAAAGTGTAAATAAAATAAAGAGAGATGTTGGGTTTTGAATCCATAGTTGTTCTCATGCTATAGATTAAATAACTTATTGTAGGATTGTGAAGGACTCTTATCAGGCTTGTGATCCCCTATGTAGACGAAGACAATAATAGAAGGAACCAGTCGAAGATTCAAGAAACGAAAAAGAGTAAGAGACATTTAAATGTTTTAAGGCTGTATTTGTTTGGTCTAAACCAAGATACAGATCGATTTAAAGGTATGTTTGGTTCATTCAGTCAATTGAGTTGGTCTCAGAGTTAGTTAAAATGGGAAAAAAAAAAGACAAAACAAGACGGAACGGGTTTTAAATGGAGCAAAACAAGAACAGTAAAGTAAAAAAAAGGTCAAACATTCCGAGAACGGTAAAAAAAGATTAAAATGGACTGTAGGGGTTTTAGACAAATCAAATATAATACGGTACGGTGAAAAAAAAAAGAGCAATATACTCCCATAAATTGAAGAGTTATACCTAAATCAATGGGAACAGATGAATTTATGATGTGTCTAGCCATAAAACGGTGAGAATTATCATCTTCAATCAAATATTTATTTGAGGTTTTATGTTTGTCAAAGACTCCAAACATTAATCTATATGGAGAGAGAGAGAGAGAGAAAGAGAGAGAGAGAGAGAGAGAACATGCTCTATGGTGGCCTACAATATAAATTTGTTATGATTCATAGCCACACCCCACCCCTAACGAGTAATAAAGTAATGAGTTTAGAAACAATTATGAGGAAGTGACAACCTTTAATCCCACATCGGTTACATGTACAAGGCAATAAGAATATTAAACAATATGGGATTAATCGATTCATTACTCATTGAAGATGAATGTTAAAATACGGATACAGTACGATACGCATATTAATTGCGTTTTAAATGGCAAGGCTTGGAGTATAGAATTTTTTAAAATATTTTTGAGATCAATATGATAATACATGTATTAAACGGTTAACTACGATACAACTATATGGTATACGTTTAAAACAAATTTTAACTAACTGAGGTTTAACTACACACTTGCCAATGAACTATCCTTGGCCAAGTAGATCAGTTTCCCTTACTTTCGGATTAAAATAAGGGTACTTATGTCATTTTGTGCACAATCGTAATTATTATGCTTTGGAGGCTTGGCTGGAAAAAATATCCTCTATAGTGAGTCATCTGGTAGGGAGGATTCCGTCTATTTAAGGTGGATTACCATATATTTCGATCCACTCAAAGTGCATCAGGAGACATATAAATCCACTTTAAGTGGGTAGAATTCTCAGTATACCTCACTACACAGTTGTTTTATTACAAAAGATCCCAATCCAACTTGCTTCTCAGGCGGGTTCCGGATATGACTGACTCCACGAACGCTGGCAGTAATGGGTTTCAATTTATCTCCCGCGTTATCAATGACCTGCAATATACAGTCATATCTGGTTTAGACCGGCTAAAAGCAGTTACAATCTACGTGCAAGTTTCCACGTGTGAGCCTCTCATTGGCCAAATCTTCAACGGCCTGATCCTCGTAACGGCGCCGTCAAAATATCCGTTCCCGTTCCCCGTCACCGTTAAAGGAATCAGGACCCGGACCTTTTTCTGATGCCCTCCTCGTCACTTCCAATTCCGAAGTCCCTCTTGGTCGAAATCGAAGAAGAAACAAGGACTCTCACGCAGAGAGAGCTGCGATCGAAGGAGAGCTGGAGATTTCTACAGAAATGGGGAAGTATATGAGGAAATGCAAAGGGATTGGTGAAATTGCAGTGATGGAGGTGGCACAGGTTGGTGTGACAACAAGAGCTCGAACCCTAGCCATGGCGACAAGAGCAGCAGCGGCGGCGAGGTCAGGCGTAACAAAGAGAAGGAAGCTCGCTTCTGGAGAATTACAGTTCTCTTCTTCATATCTTCAGCTTCGAAGCCGTCGTCTTCCCGTGATCACACCAGAGAAATTGGTTTCTCCGGCGACTTTGGAGAATCTCGGTCAAGTGAGCAGTGAAGATCGATGCTCGAGCCCTAACTCTGATCACATCCTGGCGTCTCGGTGCTCGAGCAATGGATCCACGGATGAGCTCGTGGAGGAGAGCTCGAGATCCGTAGATCCAGAGGTGAAATTTGAATTCGAATGGAATTCACTTCGGTTTCATTATATTTTCGGTACAAGCATCAATGAATTTCCATTTCTTGCTCTGACTGATTTTTATTTTGGATTTGAATTTTTATTTTGCAGGGTGAGGGTGATTGCTTCAATAATGATAACTCGACGACGTATTCCGACCGCAGGTGTATAGTTAATTGAATTAAAATTCTTTTTCTGTTTTTCCGTTTAATTTTTAAATTTTGAATTTGTTCATTAAGTTTCCTCAATTAATGTGGTATTGAAAGTGAGAGATCGTTAACGGCCTATTATTTTTCGTTCTGTTTGTTCTTCTCCTCCAGCTCTGATTCTTATATAACTTCTCTTTCTGTTCTTGCCATTTTCGCCTTTTGCAGGAGAGAAAAGACTCCATCAAGTGAGTTTCGTGCGGAATCAGGAGATCTGGAGTCGACTGCGAGACCAGCAGAGGCGAATTCTCGCCACAGATCGAGGGCTAAAAAGATGCCAACGGAGGCTGAAATTGAAGATTTCTTTTCCGCGGCGGAGAGGGAGCAGCAGAAGCTGTTCGCTGACAAGTAAGTTCACGAAAACCTTGCTGGGGTGGGCAGGAATCGCAGGACACGTATGGTTTCACTTTTAGAGAGCTCAATTTTGCTTAATCAAACCCTAATTTCCGCAGGTATAACTTCGATATCTTGAAGGACGTTCCACTGGAGGGACGTTACGAATGGATTCGAGTAAAACCATGAACAGACAAGAAAAGCGTTGCCAAGGAAATAAGAAGCAATATTAGCAAGAACTTTTTATATTATTAGTAACAAAATTTAATTTTCTTCAGTTCTCTCTGCCTCTCTTTTTTGGGTTTCTGTACAGTTCTCTCTCATCCTCTCCTCTCCACTCTCTCTCTCACCTGTAACAGAAATTCTGTTGTCTGTACGACATACAGAAAAGCTTCTGCAACTGCAATTCCCTTTGGGAGAAAACGTCTGAATAAATATCATCATTTTTTAGCTCTAAAATTCGGATCTTTTCTCTGAACACTCTTCTGAATTGTACGCCTCTCTCTCTCTCTCTTTGGTACATTAAGGAGCCAATCATTTCAAATTTTTATTTTCTGAAAATTTTTGGATTATTAAAGAAAATAACATGAAATTCCTTGATGAATCTCTAAAAAAAAGTTGTTTTTTCTCTTATTTATGACGCAAAATTTAAGAAATAAATTCTATCCATTCGTTCTCTATCCTGTCTCTTTTACATTTTTTTTTCTTCTTAATTCTCTGCAATGAATTGAAAAAGTCACCGATTTGCTCCCGACCATTTGGCGACTTCTTCCTTGGGATTTGATTTGACACCAAAATTTCACGAGATGTTTTGGGGGTTTTCGTTTTCCGTTCTCTGTTGATTTCTTTATTTTCTGTCCGGACTAAACGAACCTTTGGCGAGGGGCATTATCGGAAACGAAGCCTTGCCGGTTTGACCGCCAAACTTTGGCGTGGAGGTTTCTAGTACAGGACAGGTGTCTGGATCTCTGAGGTAGGAGTGGACATCCATTTTTGTATAAAAATCCTCTCGTGCCCCTCACGTTGGCATGAGAAATCCAATGATTATAGTTCATTGATTGCATAGCAGATGACAGTCACTGAATTTTCTCATGCAGGCATGAGAGGATTTGATTCCCGTCTTTCATGTAATTCCATCGGTCTATACTCACCTATGTGTAAGAGTTCTAGACTCAAAAGACAATGTCTTTAGACAAGTAACTCTAACCAAGCAAGTTGAAACAGTCCGACCGCGCCACATTTTTGTCATGGCCCAAAGCTTCATCACGAGTTTATGGGTTACATCAATTCTTTTAGGCCGTATGAGTTCTCACATTGTTGATGCAGAAAATTGAATAGTATGAGTTTGCCGCCACATCAGCAAAGTTTTTCGTAGCTTAAACGAGTTATACAGCACAAACAGAGTGGGCAATAGTAATAAATGAGTTATTCACTGTTGTAACCGACCTACTGGGAAGTACTTGTGACAACAGAAACAAAATGCAGAGAGGTGGACTGTGTAGTCTGGTAGTCACTCTGATGCTTAAGTCAGTTCTCAAATCAAGCAGAATGAAATGTCCAACAGAGAGACATTCCCTAGAATGTAGGGTAAGGTTTAAGCTTATCAAGGGAATGGTTACCAATTATTGAACTGACTTTGCCCTGTGTGCTTTGGTGCCTTTATAAACCTCTGGTCAACTAATCAGAGTGGTTGGACATAGTGTGATGATACGGGTAGTTGTACAAACTGTTTTGTTAGACTTCTACCATTGGATAAGGATCTGATGGTAGGATGAGAACTGAATGTGGCCATTATGGTCAGTTGCACACGATGCACCATTGAAGGTAGTGACCATTGAACAAGGAGTGCTCCTTCACACGTACGGAACTGCTCGAAGCATGTAGTTGCGACACGTGATACACATGTGTCAATAATTGAGATAATCTAAGTGACTATCCGTGTCGTCGCTGGTTGCGATCATGTGTTGTCTTTGGATCAAACCACGTGTCATTGTATCATTGGTAGACAAAATATTGTATTAACACACATGATTAGTGCATGGTTTATTGACTCAAATATCTTTTTAAGTCGTCAATTAAAAAATTTGAACTTTAAGGTGCCTTAACTAGGATCATAAACCAAACATTTATACATTATCCGATCAATGAGATTAAACCCCTTTTATTTCTGACCATGAAATGCAAAGTCGTCCTATCAAGAACCTACTGACTATATCACCATTACCAGTGTAGTAAACGTAGAACAGTAAGATAAACTATAAAAGTGGGTGGGCAAGGTCGGACAAGGTCCGGTTAAATTTCAAATCGGCTGAGCTGAACCAGTTGGGGGTGGGGCCCTGACAACTCACAAAAGCCAAAAGGGGTGTCTAGAAAGAGGGAAGGAAAAATAATTAAATTAAATAAAAAGTAATAATAAAATAAGGAAGGAGAGAAGGGTGCACGTGGTATGAGAAAGTGGTGGTCCCAACTTTATCTTGTTTTCCGTTTGTCTTGGATCTGATGCCTCTTATATTTTATTATATATTTTTTAAGTATTTAATTTTATTTTTCGTGATTGTGGTGGCTAAGCTGTGCACGACTTTGGGTGGTGAACTGAAATCAACGCCTCGGGATGTGGGACCCACATTCCGTGAAGGAATGTTGCTTACTGAAGAAGAGAAGAGCTATGGGTCCTGTGATGGGTTTGATGTTTCAGCATTTCTTTTTGTTTGGCAATTGACATTTCCACTTATGGTATGTCTCATTAACTCTATTCACGAAACCATTATGATACTTACTTTGAATTAATATACCTTAGTCAATTATGGGTGTTTTTCAACATTTTACTGTGTAACTCCCAATTTTTTTTTTTGGTAGATGTGTAACTCCCAAATGACAAGGTAACCCCGTATCCGTAAATGGATGAAATAAGGTTCGGATGTAACCGATACCATATCGAATTTTTAATTATCTATTTATATTTCTAGCCAGAACTCATACTTAGTTCATATTTTTCAATTGTCTTTGTTCTGTAGGATCTATCAAATCTTCAAGAACTTTCAAGTTCATTAGTTATTTAATTTTTTTTATTATTAATTAGATATTTATATAGGTCAGATAAATTATGTGTCGGATTATCTAAATTAGTATCCAAATACCCATAAACGGAGATGGATGTGAATAAAGTTTGGATTTTTGGTTATCAATTTATATTTATAACTCCAAGTTATGAGCTACCCTAAGCAAGTGTTAGAGCATAAGAATTTTTGTAATTGTTATATTATTTTACATCATATGTGTAGTGTATTTATATACACATTACAAAATATTACATAATATTGCATTGGAATTTACATGGAATATAAGAGATGATCTCATGTGATCTGTAGATGATCATATGGGATTATATTACAAGAGATTGAGACATAAAATTGCCTTGGAATTTACATGAAATATAAGAGCTGATCTCATATGATCTACAACTGATCACATGGGATTAGATTACAAGAGATTGAGATAAGACTCTTGATGATGTGATGACACCTTAATAGATAAAGTTGTTGATGATGTGTTGACAATCCACATATTGAGTCTGCAGATTGTGTGAGACTCAATATATGGGTTGATACACCCCCTCAAGCAGAGGGACACCGGACCTTCAGCTTGTCACACATTGACTGAAAATGAGCAGTTGGTAACGCCTTTGTTAGGATATCTGCAATTTGGTCTTGTGTTGAGATATGTTGCACTTGGAGATGCTTGTTAGCCACTCTTTCGCGTACAAAGTGGAAATCAATTTCCACATGTTTTGTGCGCGCATGAAAGATAAGGTTGGCGGAGAGATACGTGGCACCAATATTATTGCACCATAGGATTGGAGTGGTGTGCAATGGGAAGCCAATTTCTAAAGAGAGATTCAAGCCAAATGAGCTCAACCACTGCATCAGCAAGTGCCTTGTATTCGGGTTTTGTTGAGGATCGTGCCACGATTTTCTGTTTGTGAGAGATCCATGAGGTGAGATTGGATCCTAGATAAATGGCATAACCACTTGTTGATTTGCGGTCTGTACTATTTTCGGCCCAGTCAGCATCTGTGAAGGTTTGTACGGTGAGTGCTGAATTCTTTGTGATTAAGAGTCCATGATTAGCACTTGCCTTGAGATAGCAAAGGATTCGTTTAACCATAATCCATTGATCTGAGGTGGCAAAGTCCATATATTGACAGAACCAATTGACAGCAAATGTTACATCGGGTCATGTCAATGTGACATAAATGTGACATATTGCAATGCCCCAACTACGGAGCGATATTGCATAGGATCTGAAAATGGTGCACCCCTATTGTGGTAGGTGGCTGAGTCGTAGCCATTGGAGTGTTTATGGGCTTGCAATCAATCATGCCTGTACGATTGAGACTATCATGAATGTATTTGAACTAGGAGAGTAGTAAGCCATCATGGTGATTAGTAGCTTGTATTCGGAGGAAGTAGCTCAAATGTCCCAAATCTTTGATTGAGAATTCCTTCGCTAGATGTTGGAGTAGCAATTGTACCTGGGCACTATCAGAGCTGGTAACAAGTATGTCATTAACATATACTAGTACATATAAAATGTGCGTAGTATTGATGAGGATGAAAAAGGATGGATCTGTTTTGGACGCTTGAAAACCATATTGCATCAAAAATTGTGATAACAAGTATGTCATTAACATATACTAGAACATATAAAATGTGCGTAGTATTGATGAGGATGAAAAAGGATGGATCTGTTTTGGACGCTTGAAAACCATATTGCATCAAAAATTGTGATAGTCGATAAAAAAAAGCCTGTGGGGCCTGTTTTAGCCCATAGAGTGATCGTTCAAGCCTACAAACATGGTTTGGGTAATTGGGATCACTATAACCTTGGGGCTGTGTCATGTATACCTCTTCGGTGAGATTGCCGTGGAGGAAGGCATTGTGAACGTCAAGTTGGAGGATGGACCAGCCCTTAGTGATAGCGAGGGTTAAGATTATTCGAATCGTTGTCGGTTTGATAATGGGGCTGAATGTGTCTATGTAATCGAGGCCCTGTTATTGGTGAAATCCTTTGGCAACAAAGCGGGCTTTATATCTTTCAAGAGTTCCATCAGCCTTCTTTTTGATGTGGTACACCCATTTGCATCCCACTACATTCATATTAGCCTTGTAAGGGACAAGAGACTAAGTGTCATTTTGCATTAATGCATTAAACTCATCGCTCATTGCTTTGCGCCATTCTGAAAATCGATTGGCTTGTGTGAAACAAGTGCGTTCTGTTGTGATGGTGCTGAAGGTTATTAGTGCATGAGGAGGGGGATGTTTATGGTGAAGTTTGTTGGGGTGGGTTTTAGCAAGGGCGATGGATTGGGTGGGGTTAGGTAGTGTGAGGGTGGGGGGTTAGGGGTTTCTGTAGATGTCGTGTATTGTCCTTGTGCAGACTGGTGGTGATATGGGAGGTATTGAGGAGGGGGTAGTGTTGGGTGATTGTGGTAATGATGGGGATATTGGATCTTGGGTGATTATTGGTAGTGTAGTGGGGACATGTGGGGTGGGTAATGTAGGAGGTGGTGTTTGTTGGGGTAGTGGGGTTGGGTTTAGATTTATTTGATTTGATGTGGTAGCCCATGGGTTGGGGTTTGGTGTATGGGTGTTATTAAAATTAGTGGAAGTTAGAGATGAATAAGGAAAATTATGTTTATCAAATTTGACATGGCGGGCAATGTAGATGTGTTTTGTGTTTAGGTCTAAACATTGATATCTGGTATGAGAGGAACTGTACCCCAAAAAAATACAAGGAAGAGAACGGTATTCCATTTTGTGACGATTGTAGGGGCGTATATAGAGGAAGCATAGGCAGCCGAATACTCTTTGAAAGGAATAATCGACGAGCATATGATTTATAATTTGATAGGGGGAAAGATTATTGGAGACCTTGGAAAGCATTCGATTAATTAGACACACCGTTGTTTTAAATGCAAAATGCCAATATGAATGAGGTACAAAACTTTGGGCCAATAATGATAGCCTAGTTTCCACAATATGGCGATGCCGTCTCTCAACAGATCCTTGTTGTTCATGGGTATGAGGATATGAGAGTCTATGGGAGATACCAAGGCAGATAAAAAAATGAGGAAGGGTTCTGAATTCACCACCCCAATCGGTTTCGATGATTTTTATTTGTCTTGAAAATTGTTGTTCCACTTGGGCTTGAAAATTTTGAAAAATAGTTAATACATCTAATTTTCGAAAGAGAGGATAAAACCAAATATATTTGCTATTATCATCGACAAAGATTACAAAATATTTATACCCTGCAATTGATGGTGTGGGAGAGGGACCCCAAACGTCACTGAAGATTAGATCAAGAGAATATAAACTTTGTGAAGTCTGAGGTGCCAATATTAACCGGCTAGATTTACCTAATTGGCAAGCGAAACAAATAGTGGGGTATCTGATGGATTGATGCAGGAGATTATTTGTACAAAGCATTTGATGGAGGAGATGCTCATAGGGATGACCTAGTCGACGATGCCATAGTTCAAGGGAGAGGAGTGCAACAGTGTTGGTGGATGGTGGTGAGAAGGATGGAGGTGATAGAGTATATAAACCACCATTACTCGACCCGAAAAGGAGAAGCGCCATGGTTTTCTGATCCTGGACAAAAAAACAAAAGGGGTGAAATTCAAAGAACACATTATTATCAGTAACAAATTTTTGAACTGAAAGAAGTGGTTTGAAGATAGAGGGGACATGCAAGACATTAGATAGATGAAAGGATGGGGATGATGTAGTAGAGGAGATAGATACAGTTTCAATGTGAGAGATGGGGAGACCCTTACCATTGTCAACATGCACTACAAGAAAAAGGGCTTTTTGTGAAGAAAATTTATGACTGTTTAATTTAACCGTCGCAAAAAACCCTAATTAACGACAGGAATAATAAACTGTCGTATCTAATAAAGTTGATACGATGGAATACAAATACCATCATAATTAACAAGTATTTACTACGAGAATTATAAACCCATCGTAAAAGGATTTTTTTTCCCACGTCATCAAAAATCTCCCGCGTACGTACTATATACGACAGGGTATAATTCTCGTAGGAAAAATTGATTATATACGATGGGAATTAAAAACCATCGTATATAGCTCTCTACTACAAATATATTCAGTATATACTAATTTACAAGTGTATTCTTCGCACTCCATTGTCCCGCCATAAATACGACGGGAATAATACTACTGCCGTATAGGATAATATTTTAGGTTTTTTTTTTTTTTTGGTTTTTCTAGAATTTAAGGTTAAGGCGTTTTGTTTTACCGAGTTTATTCCCACGATCCCTCCGCAGGCTCCGCCCCATTCTCCGTTGGAGACGATAGTGTAACTGACCAACTCGATCTCTACTGCTCTGGCTGTTCTTCAAGCTCTAACCATTCGAATCCATAACCCTCTATTCTCTCCAATCCCTCCCTGTATCTCTTTGAGTCGACTAGAATTGGCGCCATCGGTGATCGATTCTCTCCATTCCCTCCCCAACCATCGAGGGTTTCGGCTTCGACATCAACTCAACCATCGATCGTTGTCATTGCAATCTGGATCGTCGCGCGGTACTTCTTAAACTTTAGGTTGGTTTATTTATCATTGTCTGTTTTTGTCTTCTGAATTCCTAGTCTAATTAGTTGCAATGTTCTTCGAATTTTTTAGGTATCTTTGTCTCTTAAACTCCATCCTATTCTGTATTCTCCAATCTCTCAACAGATTCATTCTTAATCAGTCTCAGGGATAGCTTGCTCCTCCACGGATTATGAATTGGTTGATTGTGGTAGCAAGTAAAGTTTAAAGCTTCGCCAATTGCCTGGAGTTTGGTCTCTTCTCAATTTTAAAGAAAACTAACTACAGAGGATCCCGGTCTTCTGGGTGGGAGACCGAAATTTTCCGATAAATACAGTGGTAATGGAGATACATTCAATATGGTGAGTCAACGCAAAAACCTTTCCTCTTCATCTGATTTCAGAATATATAGAAAAGGAGTAAAACGGCCAGTAGTTTTTATTCTTTTTCCTGTTTAATTTGCTGGTTAAGATAGATTATCCTTATGAGTTTCTTATTGGTATTAATCTTTGCAAAGATCCTGTGAATGGTGTGAATTCTTTGAATTTTGAAACCAATAGAAAAAAAAAATTGGACCATTTGGGCTAGAGAAAGGCAAGCACTTCCATATTCAGATGGGTTCTAACTTTGGAAGATTTCATGGAGAATTGGACCAAGAGTTTCTCTGCTCAATTGGAGTCTATGTGAAGACTATCAATCAGATGTTGAAAAACTCTGGAGATAATTGATATCTTTCATTTTGGATGAGATCTCTATTCCAGCTATCGTTTCATTATCTTTCAAATATAATGGCATGTTTTCTCTTGTAAGCTCTGGTCTTGGGGATGGGCATTAATTTCAGTGTTCTAGTATGAGTGAATTTGCATAACTTATTCTGCTACATGAACATAATTCTTTGGTTCCCTGTTACTATGGTTTGGCATTAGTTTTAGAAGTTTGGAACAGAATAAATTTTCTGCTGCATGTAGAGTAAATTGTCATGTGAAGATATCCTTAAGGATATGTTTGTTAAAAGCCATGGGATTCATCCTTCTTACCAACAGTATCATTGTCTACTTACAATTTATAACATTATCTCTATGATACTTCTTATCATCCGAGCATTGGTAGTTCCTTCCCCCAACCCCCACCAACCTTGTTATAGGAAATCCAAAATTCTCTTTTCTGTTAGGAGGAAGGGTGTGGTAAATAATAGAAATGACTACCCAAGTGTTTCGAAATGCATGTGTGTTAATATAGGCACAACACCATACCAGTGAAATAATAAATAAATAAAAAGACTGTGAAGGTAATTTTTTATAAAACAATGAAGTGTATGGTACAGGTTTAGCTTCTTAAGGCATCCCACTCCACACAGGTTTAGCTTCTTAAGGCATCCCATATGGAATGTTTCCCATCATAATGCATGGTAGATCAATTAGAAAAATCTCAAAGGTGCTTGAGAACCAATCAGGTGTAAAGGACACCAGATTTAACAATAGACTAGTAGAATAGGACAATTGTGCATGGGTGAATTTTAGGAAATCTGAATAAATTATAATATTTTATCAAATTAAATAAGCACAACCTATTTTAAATTCTCTTCTTTATTTCTTTCATACTAAATAAATAGAGATGTTGAAGTCAATTACTCCCATGTGTTTGGCAATGTTAGTGCCAATGCTTGGTCTAATTTTGTCTAATTTATAATCTTCATTAGATAGGAATCTCATTTGGATACTATGTAGTCTTATATTTATCCAATCAATTTGAAGTTTTAACCTTGGATATTTTTGAATTATGCTCTTTATAATAGGTTTATCACTTATAATTAAATTTTGATATCTTTGCAAGCTTTGATTTTTGTTAATTTTGGATTCATTATTATTTTTATAACATTGCAATGGTGAGATTGAACAGAGAGTAAGATCCTACTCTACCCACAAGTAACTCGAATGGATGAAGCAGATATTTGGTACCTAAGAACTTGAATGTTGTCATTATTTCAGGTACACTACTTTAACCATTGAGGTCTAACAAATGACATGTTTTTCAGAAAGATAAGCTTATCTTCATTCTTATGTCAATGCAAGAATAGGGTACTACTCCGGAGGTTACTTCCCTAGTGACTTCTGCTACGTGGGTAAGTTCAATAACTAAAATATGATGATTGACAATATTTACTGAAAAATATATTTATACCCCCAAATCCAAGGTCATGTATTGCAGGTCCCTTAATAGAAGAATATGTTAATGATGATTCAGGCTCACTAAAAACTTACCATACGTATATTTTGAAGTTCTTTCTTGATGCAGCGAACATCGTCAGAAATTCTTGTGAAGACATTGCAAAGTTCATGTCTAGATTGATCTCGCAAATAGGAACATTGGTTCTCGATGATCCTTCCACTAAAGGAAATGTTAGAATATTGATGTACATAAGCTTTTTAGTACTGGTAATTTGTAGCTAAATGCAGATTTTTCTGTTCTTCTGTTATGCTATTATATATGATTTAGGCTTAAGCAGGACCAATCCTTGGAAATGGATTATTACAGTACAAGCTAGTACTAGTAGAGGATGCAGTCAAGACAAGAGGAACCTTTTCAATGATCCCACAATACGTTGAAGATTGTCAACTCCCAAAAGCATTGGATCCGACATTGGTGGTGGGTATATATGGATCGTTCTAGGCAAAAGTCAATGTAACAGAAATCAAAAGATGTAATTGTTAGGTTGTCTTTCATTGTAAACATTATCTTGATTGAAGAAAGATTTTTTTTTTTAATATTTTTATTTGTTTGTCAATGAAGAGGATTATTAATGTTAATGGCAATGTGTTCAGGATTGTTAAAGTTATGAGTTTATGATTATGGTACATATGATGTTTTTGATGTGGAATTTGATATAGGGAATGTATGTAAATGTGGATTATAAGAAAAATTTTTATAGGGAAAAAAAATTTCAAATGAATATTATGTATTTAAAATGTTAACGACGGTTATAATAAACCGTCGTTAAAAATGACATAACAACCTAATTTACCGTCGGCAAATAGTACCTTATTCCAACAGAACGTAATTTTCGTCATAAATACTTTCTTATTACGACGTAATTTTTCTGTCGTAAATAATGATATACGACAGAAAATAAATTCTGTCTTATATATCAAACCTTTTTATGTCGGTTTTGTCCCGTCGCTATTAAGAGTATTAACGTTGGTTTTATATTACCGTCGTAAATAGAGTTTTCCAGACGACACCCCAATCCCGTCGTTAAAATTTACGACGGATACACTTATGACGGTAAGTGGAGTTTTTACGACGAGTTTTTACCGTCGTAAAAAGTTATTTATGACGGTAAAAACTTTTTATGACGGAAAAAAACCATCGCAAAAGGTGAAAATTGTTGTAGTGATGAAGCTGATCCATATCATTGTAATTCTCAAATGTTGATAGGAAGCCAATGTCAGGGGTGACATGATGTGTGGCACCAGTGTCTCCGTACTAGGTTAGGGCAGTAGAGGGATGAGGGGTAGGCAAAAGGGGAGGGTGGGTAAGGTGAACAGTTGGTGGGCGTGGGTTGGTATAGTATGGAGGGTAGTTGGTGGCAGGGGTAGGGGTATAATGGGGTGGGCGGTAGTAGCATGTGTCGGAGTTATGGTTTGTACGTCTGCAGATGGCACACCAAAGGCCCCCACAATTATGCCTGCCATGGCCATTCTAGCCACGGCCCCCACGACCATGGCCTGATCCATTATGGGATAAGTGACCAGTAGTAGGGGGTTTATAGTGACAGAGTTGGCAGTTGGGGGACTCATGTTGGTTGGTGCAATGGTTATTGTATCAAATGAACGAAGAAATTCATGGCTCAACAATAAGGCATGCAACTCAATGTATGTAAGGGTGTTAGACCTTGCCAAAAGTGTAGAGACAATGTCCCTGATATCTAAGCGCACAACGCAAAATATATGGAGATTGAAGTCCTCTTGGGAAAGGAGATGACCAGCGGCACTAAGTTTTTCAGCAATAATTTTAACCCGTTGCAAAAAATTTGACACAGTTTCTGTAGGGTATTGAGTTAAGGATTGAAGGCTAAGATGTAAAGAGAACAACCTGGTGCTTGAAGCAGAACCATAAGCGGAACAGAGAGTGTCCCAGATTTCTTTGCTAGTTGCTTTGTTGATGATCATTGGAAGGACCTCTTCAGAGAGAGAGAGAGAGAGAGAGAGAGAGAGAGGATATGAGCATGCTCATTAACATTGCATCTTGTTGCAACCAAGAAATGGTGGCTGAAGGGTCTTCAAGGCACGGTATAGAGCCATCAATATAGCCATATAAGCATTGGCCCTTGAGAAAGGGGATTAGTTGGGCCTTCCATAGGAGAAAATTCTTGGGGGTGAGTTTTAGTGAGAGATAGTGATGGGCAGATGATGGAGGTGCAACGGTTAGGGGGGCAACAGTGGGAGCCACAGGATTGGTAGCAATGATGGGAACATTGGGAATGGTAGTGGTGGTAGTTAGGGGTGCAACAATGGGAGGCATAGGATTAGTATTAGTGATGGGAAAATTGGGAATGGTAGTGTTGGCAGCCATTGATTCTTTAGAGGGAGAAATTAGCTGTGTATACTTCTAAACAAGAAGGAAAAAAAATTTGAGAGAGGATCAGAAGCATGGGCTGTTTTGGTCTGATACCATGTTAGAGCACAAGAATTTATGTAATTGCTTGATTATTTTACATCATGTGAGTAGTGTATTTATATACACACTACAAAATATTACATAATATTGCATTGGAATTTACATGGAATATAAGAGTTGATCTCATGTGATCTGTAGATGATCACATGGGATTAGATTACAAGAGATTGAGACATAATATTGCATTGGAATTTACATGGAATATAAGAGCTGATCTCATGTGATCTGTAGATGATCACATGAGATCAGATTACAAGAGATTGAGACAAGACGATGTGATGACACCTCAATAGATAAGGTTGTTGATGATGTGTTGACAACCCATATATTGAATCTACAGATTGTGTGGGACTCAATATATGGGTTGATAGCAAGCAAGTAGTTGATTCTTGATCGGACGATGAGGAATGGAGTGGGGGGCTCTCCAATCGACAATATTGAATGTAAATCGAGAAGGGATGTTTGCCTCAGAGTCTGGTTGTCTAACCATTGCATCATGTAATGCATGTTAGCATTGTCGTATAAAAGGAAAGAGTGATTTAATATTTATAGCTAGGGAAAATCTTTTTTTTCAGGTAGAAACATAACCATGCATTAGATATTGACAGTCACAATTTGTTTGACACAAAGATTGTTGTGGAAAACGTCTCACACAATTAGCAAGTATGGTACAAAAATGGTGAAATGCAAAGCGTCGAAAATGAACAAGATGCAAAGGTATAGAGATATAAGTGGTTCGGCACCAGGGTAGTAGCCTACGTTCACAAGACAATCTCAATAGAGTTCTATTTGCTGTATCAGAAAAAATTACAGGCCACACCCCTCACCTTGACAACACAGTACATGGGTTCACACTCAACAAAAAATCTCACCAGTACAACTCCCACAAGTATTCCCACAAGAAACACTCACCTAGAGAAATCGTACACCCTAAGAGATCTTACAAGTGAAACCCAACCCAGAGAGGACCCAGAGCTAATCAATCGCTCTCCCTTTCTCTTGAGCTTCCTTGAGCTTATGTTGTCTTGTATTATGTGTTATATGTTTAAGGCTCATTTCCTCCTTTTATATTGAGGGAGAAGAAAACCTCGATTTGTCTGTTACAGCATTTGTCCAATTTGTTCAGTAGCTAAAGATGAAAAAACCAAGAGACCAATTTCAACATAACAATAAATGGCAGCACCTCAATGTAAAATTTGGGTGTTGTACATTCATGTTGTGTAGTAACTTTGACAAGGGTCATGTCATGGGTGATATCACCCATAATAACTTCACATTCTCTCACTTGAAGTCTAATTTTCAAATAATCTTTACAGTTTCGATTTGCCTAATCATTATCAATCACTTGGTAACTGCAAGCCCAAAGGAAGTTCTACACCATATGAACTTTTCTCTTGCAAAGGCTTTGTTAGTCTCAGCCAAGATTTAATTGCTTGCTCCAACGAATTTGCTGAGACTAGATATGGCTTGTAATTGATGATGATTATACCTCAACTAATTGAAATAGGTTGTCTTCTAATCGTTATTTTTTTTTTTTTTTTTTTGGTGCAAACCCCCTGTTGGGGCAAAATTTTATTTACAGTGGGATGAGGCCCTCCGGAAAGGAAGACTCCCAAAACCTACTCCTTGGATACTCTAAGGCCCGCTAGCAATATAATGAGCTAAAACATTGTGCTCTCTCTATGTACAAAAGAAAACAGTATGATGGATCACTTTTTTTTATCTTCTGTGAATTTTCATAGACTTGTTGCATAGGGTCTTCCTACTTTAATTTATGATATATAATTTATATAAATCTGTCAAGGTTTTTGTTTCATGGTCATCCTACTTTAATCAACTGTTATTCTAGCAATTTTTTTCGTTGGGTAATTTAAGGTTTCACTTTGGCGTGCTTAATCATGAAGGTTTGGTGTTTCTGACGCTTGTCACTCATTCATATCATTGTCTGCATCTCAACTAGTTCCATTCCCTTTGTACATTTCTTGGTTGCGCAACATGATACTCCTTAAAGTAGAACTTCCGCTTTAGTATGATTTAAATGCATTGATCATATATGGCTTCGGGAATATATCCCTGTGTAATTATCTCATAGCTTTAACAAGTGTAATTAGTACTGATTTTTATGGGCAATAGGTATATTTTTACAAAAAAAATATATACATTTTTCCTGACAGTAATATATTTTCGGTGAAAATCAGCATATATAATTAAATATACATTTTTATAATTTTCGTCAACAAAAATACTGATTTTTCTCCACAGGCGCTGATAAAAAAAATTTATTTTTGGCGATGGTAATATATTGTTGTCGGTAAAGATACACATTTTTCTCGACAGAAATAGTATTTCTATTGGTAAAAATCTAATATTTACTCTATGGGAATATATGTTTCGTCGGGAAAAATGTGAATATATACTCACGGAAGATACAATGATAGAAATCTTTTTCCGTCGGTAAATATTTTTGGCGATGGAATGGCCTTTCGGTGACGGAAAATTTCTATCGCCGAAAATAGGTATTGTTGTAGTGCTACGTTGTCATTAGTGTAAATCTTCTGCAGCGAGATTACTCCATCTTCAACCACGTCATGAACAAAGTGATACTTTACATCAATGTGCTTGGTACGAGATTGAAACATTGGATTAACAGCCAAATGTAGCGCACTCTGACTATCGCAATGAAGAGTTATCGTTTTCTACTTGATCCTCAAGTCATCAAGCAATCTCTTCAGCCATATGCCTTCTTTGCATGAATCTATTGCTGCGATGTACTCAGCTTTTGTAGTTGACAAAACAACCACAAATTGCAATCTTGACATCCAACTGATCGCACCATCGGCTAAAGTGATACCTATCCAGTGGTAGATCCCCGTCTATCATGGTCTCCTGCATAATCTACATCCACAAACCCAAGCAACTATAAATTTTGGATACTATAATAAATAGTCATGTCAGAAGTAACCTTCAAGTAACGAATGATCCACTTTACAGCAGTCCAATGATCTCAACCCGGATTTACCATGTACTTACTAACTGTTCCCTTCCTTGTGCAATGTCTGGTCTGATGCACACCATTGCAAACATAAGGCTTCCTACTAATGATGGATATGGTATTCAAGCCATCTTTGTCTTCTCTACTTCCATGCTAGGACTTTGTTCAGAAGACAGTCTACAGCCAATAGGAAGTGGGATATTAACTGGATTAGTATTCTGCATATTAAAGCGACATAGAACCTTTTCAACTTAACTCTTTTGAGTTATCCTGGTCTTCATATTCTCTCAATCTCGAATTACGGTCATCCCAATAATTTGATTTATGACACCTAGATCTTTCATGTCGAATTTCCTAGCCAGGTGAACTTTTAGTTCTATAATACCATCTTTAGAGGTACCTGCAACTAACATGTCATCAACATAGAACAATAAGATTATGAAAGCTATCATTACCATGACTTTGAACATAGGCACAATGATCTGCTTCACATCTTTTGAACCCTCAGCTCATAATGAAAGAATTAAATCACTTGTTCCAGCATCTTGGCGCCTGCTTCAAGCCATATAGCAATTTGTTCAGCTGGCAAATCAAATCCTTCTTGTTTTCTTTAACAAAACCTTCGGGTTGAATCATATAAATTATTTTGTCAAGATTTCCATGCAAAAAGGCAGTTTTCACATCCAATTGTTCAAGCTCTAAGTTAAACACAGCTACCATACTTAACACAATACGAATAGTAGTTACATGCACAACTGGAGAAAATATTTCGTTGAAATTAATACTTGATTTCTGATCATAATCCTTCACCACTAATAGGGATTTCTATCATTCAACATTCCCATTGGTGTCCCTTTTCAGCTTGTAGACCCACCTGCAATCAATAGGCTTTTGCCCATCAAGTAGCTTAACAAGATCCCAAGTCTTGTTTTTATACAGTGCTTATATCTCTCTTTTTTTATGGATGCCCTCCATTGAGAAGCATCGATTGACTCATAAGCTTCTCGATATGTACAAGGCTCATGCATTTTGATGATGCAAGCATAAGCCGTGACATAATCCTTGAGCCAAATAGGAGGATTTCTAGCCCTCTTGGGTCGTCCTTGGTCACCTTGAGTTTCAGCACCTGGTTCAGTATGCTTTATGTCAGCTTTATCTCCTTCAGTATCGATCAGTCAATCTTCAGATTGATTTTGAACTTCTTTGAGTGATTCAAGTTCAGACATCTATGGCAAGTCAGAACTTGATGTTTCTTTGTGTTTCTGCAATGAATCTTCATTAAACACAATATCTCGGCTAATAACAAACTTGTGGGCAGTATGATCCCACAACCTGTAGCCCTTTACTCCTATTGCATAGCCAAGAAAAATACATTTTTTGAACCTCGCATCAAACTTAGCTTTAACTCTTTAGGAAGTCACATGTAAGCATTACATCCAAAAGCAGGTAGAAACAAATAATCAATAGGTTTTTCAAGAAACAAATAATCAATAGGTTTTTCAGACCATACCTCTTCTGAAATTTTTCCGTTTAGAGTAATTGTTGAGAAATGATTTACTACGTAATAAGCTGTATATACAGCTTCAGTCCAAAACTTCTGTTCTATTTCAACACAGCTCAACATGCTTCTAGCATGATCCAATAGCATACGATTCATACGTTCACCTACTCCGTTTTGTTGTGGAGTTATGAGATCCATGTAATGCCTCTAAATTTTATACTCACTGCAAAAATCTATGAATTCTTGCAATTTATATTCTCCTCCATTATCAGTTTTCAAACATTTTATTTTTGTCCCTTTTTTATTTTCACCAACGCTTTAAACTTCTTAAAAAAACCAAAAGCATCAATTTTCTTTTTAAGAATATAAATCTAAAATTTCTGGAATAATTACCAATAAAAGAAATAAGGTACCTTGAGCCACCCAACGACTCAACAGGAGCTTCCCAAATGTTAGAATGTATCAAATCAAGAATATTCTGACTTTTAGCAGTGGAACGACAAAAGGGACCTCTATGAAGCTTTCCAGATAGACAATCTTCACAAAAATCTAAATTAATAGATTTTAAACCAGGAAGAAGGCATCGATCAAGAAGTACCTTTAGTCCTTGCATGCTCATATGTCCCAAGCATCTATGCCAGATAATTGCCTACTCTGCCAAAACATTGGCGACAATAGCCTCACCAACCATAGAGTCGTCGATCAGCCTGTGCAATCAATCCATCAATGCTCCTTTCACCACCATAAGTGCTCCTTCGATGATTTTCAATCGACTCTTTCCAGAATAAATCTGAAGCCATCTTCATAAACTTTCCCAGTAACAGTACACTTTTCTACAGATTTGGTACATGCCGTACACCAGAAATTGTACGTGTAATGCCATCAAACATTGTAACTCGAACGTCTTTGATCCCCATAATTTTACATGAATTATCATTACCCATGTAAACTGTGCCACCACTACAAGACTAATATGTATGGAACCAATGTCTATGTGACATTAAATGGAAAGAAGCGCCCGAGTCTAAAATCCATTGGTGGATTATGCTTTTAACTGGAATTGCGGACATCAACTCGCCTTCATCAGATGAATCTCCCTTCTTAACGATATTTTCTTGAGAACTCATTAATGATGATGCATTTTGAGAATCAGATTTGGAATTATGATTCTCCTTCTTAGATTTACAATCCTTTCGCATGTGGCCTTTTTGTTCACACTTCTAACAAGGACCTTGTTTATGTTACTTTGATTTGGATCTTGACGGTTGTCTCCCACTAGAACTTCATTCTATGGGTTTTTCTCAGACCATCATTGCATTATCAGAAGAGCTCTTAAGTGTTTTTCTACGAGCCTCTTTAGAAAACAATATGCCCACAACCGACTCCTTATTAAGATCTGATCCAATACTAAGATTCATAATCAAAGAATCCTATGAATCCGGTATAGAACACAGAAGATGAGTTACCTTTTCCTCGTCCTTGATTTTGATGCTAATGGCGGTCAATTTGCTCAACAGGGTATTAAACCCATTCAAGTGCCCTTGGAAAGAGGAGCTTTCCTTCATCTTCAGACTGTATAACTGTCGATGAAGAAATATTTTATTTGACATTGACCTTCCCTCATAGAGATTTTTTTAACTTGTCCCACAAACCTTTAGCAGTTGTTTATCCAGAGGCATTGAAGAGAACATAACCATCTAGAGTAAGTAATAGATCTGCCATTGTCGTTTGATCTTTCTATGCAAAATCTTCATCTTTCATATCTGCTAGCTTTTTATCTTAGTCGTCGAGAGCAACCACACTTCCATCTTTCACCAACACAGCTCGGATTTTCAGCTTCCACAATGGATAATTTGATCTATTGAACTTTGACACCTCGAACTTTGTAGAAGCCAACCCCACCATAGTATAATGCCGAAACACTTATGTCGATGCCGATTTGTAAAGGTTTCTCAACCTTTAACTCTGATACCAATTGTTACGAAAAATGCCCACACAATCGGCAAGTAGAATACCGAAGCGGTGAAAATGTGAAGCGTCGAAAATAAATAAGATGCAAAGATACAAAAATATATGTGGTTCAGTAGTGTGGTAGCCTACGTCCATAAGGCAATCTCAAGAGAACTCTATTTGCTGTATCAGGGAAAATTACAGGTCACACCCTTCACCTTGACAACACAATACATGGGCCTCATACTCAACAAAGATATCTCACTAGTACAAATCCCACAAGTATCCCCACAAGAAATACTTACCTAGAGAAATCATACACCCTAAGAGATCTTACAAGTAAACCCAAACTCAATACAAAAAACTCAACCCAGAGAGGACCCAGAGCTAATCAATCACTCTCCCTTTCTCTTAAGCTTTCTTGAGCTTATGTTGTCTTGTATTGTGTGTTATATGTTTAAGGCTCATTTCCTCCCTTTATATAGAGGGAGAGGAAAACCTCGATTTGTCCGTCACGGTATTTGTCTAATTTGTTTGGTAGCCAAAGAAGAAAACACCAAGAGACCCATTTCAACATAACAATAAATGGTAGCACCTCAATGTCAAATTTGGGTGTTGCACATTTATATTGTGTAGCGACTTTGACAAGGGTGATGTCACCCATGACATCACCCAAAATAACTTCACAAAGGTTAGACATGTACAACCATGAGGTGCATAATGGCCACGTTATCGGACACGACATATATAGGGACCGCAAAGCAAGGGAGTCAGCAATGCTATTAATCTCCTTGGGAATAAAACTAATGGAACATGATACAACTTTCTTGATGTTTCTCAGTTTTAACTATCACCTTTCTAGTTTGTCGTAAACATGCAGTGGCCATAAGTGAAGAAATTAAGGTTGTGTCTGGTCTGCATTCTAGGTCAAGAACAAATTCTGAGACAATAAAAACAACTTTTTTTTTTATTCATTATCTTTTTCTTTGATTATGGAACGAGTTAGAGAACAAAGCCCATTCTGGAATAGAATTGTCTTACTCTTTAACCCATTTTCATTCCATATTAATAATGCATTCTTCATTCTGAAAATACTTTTCCAAGAATACATTACAAGAATGCATACCAATCGCAGCCTAAGACTACGAATACTACCTGGTCATGAAGTAGACCTCTTTCTAACTCTCCTCCTTACATGCTTTTTGGTGAGTTGATTGTCACGAGTCAGAACTCGTCCTCTAGTGTTTTTGTGCAATTCAATAGAAATGCCGGTGAATTTGTGATGGGCCTGGTGGCTTAGAAAAGTTACTAAGACTCCGTTTGTTTTGGCATAAAATTTTACCGTAAAATTTTACTTGTAATATTTTATATGTAAAATGAAATTCAATGTTTAGTTCCAAGAGGTAAGATATAGTGATTTCTATGGGGGATGGAAGAGGAACTTCGTCTTTCTTTTATCTACTAGAAACAAACATTGAAATTCTTTTTTACATATAAAATGTTTGACGTAAAATTTTACGTCAAAACAAAAGGAGCTTAAAAGGGTAATTGTCATGGTTGGCAAACTAGGTTTTCGACTTGTGTCCCTTAGAAAAATAAGGCAAGTCAACCGTATCAAACCTGGTCAAGTCGAGTCATGTTTTTTCATTTTTGTAAATGCAATAAATAAAAAAGAGCTGAGTTGAGCCATAAACACTTTGTAGCCCATAAGATATTTAACGGCCCAAACAATAACACATGAAAAGAAAGTTGATAAACCCAAACATGGGTCTATCATCATCCTCGTAAGCACCTCCACTTAAACATAAAAAATAAAAACTAAAAAGATGAACATCCCCCCCCCCCCCACACACACACACACACACACACACACACACAACATATTTTATTTTTTTATTTTAATGTTGTGCTAGTTTTGGTGGAACTCCAGTTAACAACTGCGGCTATTAACAACCAAAGATGAAGAAACTCATGAATACTCAAGAGAGGCCCAATGGGTAGGACATGATGATTTAGGGGATTTATAAAAGCAAAGCCTTGGTGTGACAGTAAGATTGTCATATTGTAAACTGACGTGCACGAATTCAAAACATAGAAACATCCTCTCCGCATTCTGGTGGTAGGGCTACTCTTCCCAAACCCTACAATAGTAAAAGCGTCATGCACTGAGGCACCCTTTATAGTAGTGAGTTTCCAAGAAAACGAGATGACTTCTCTCCTTCGCAACAAAAACCCCCCTACCTAACAGAAACAATAAAACCACAACCTCCGAAGAAACCAACCACCATAAGTAACCTAACAAAGAGAACCAAACTTCCAATAGTTTTAAAATGGATCAAAATCGCCGACTCTTTGTTGACTCTGTTAAAATACCAAGTTTTTTTTTTATACTAGGATGATTTATGATCGATTCGTGTCATTTTTAATCCTGGCTGAATCTCCATCACTCTTGACCAGGTTTCCAAAAAAAATTGACTTGAATCGGACGTGTCAAAACCTGGTTTATCAACCATAGTAACTGTCCACTTACATAATCATAAATAATCATGGGTAAAACTTCCAATTAGGAGAGTGGAAAGATCCAGGAAGTAAAGGTTGTTGTGAGTTCCGTGGGCGTTCGGCCACTATACCGATTCAAATAAGAACTGCACTTTAGAAAGTTATTGAAGATGGTAATCCAAATATTCAAGTTTAATTTGAATGTTTCGAGGTGATTAAAGCTTGAGTCAATCCGGTTTGCTGTGCTGACTTTGATTTTCAGTTTACCATTGCGGATATCATCTCTTATGCTTTATTTTAATTGTAATTTCATTCATATTTCAAGGGGGATCAACGTGGTTGCTCATTCTTTTGTCCAAAAAGCCTTGACATTGACGGGATGGTCAATTGGCCCATTTCCTCTCGTAAACTTCCTTCTTTTCGATAAATTTTCGTCCTTCCAAAAAAAAAAAAAAAAAAAAAAAGAATCGACTGCCTATGATTTCATTAATGCCCTAAATCTCAGAATCTTTATTTTGGATGGGTCATAATGCATATAGATCTGTTTTTCTACTCATTTTCACATGTTACCACCAATTTTTTTTTTTTTTCCAATCTTTTCGTCATGGAGTAAGTGTAAAAATCAATAAAACTTTACTTCTTATGACTAGATTTACAAGACTTTTGAATAAAGAAATATAAACCAAAGGTATGTGAAAATCTATGATTTCTCTTCCCAAATTCTTTTTTCTAAGGTTCATAGAAAAAAATAATAATATCTATGTTTCCAAGCCAGTAAAAGAAAAGAAATTTTTTGAATTGGTAGAAAGACATAGACTCGTAAACTTATCACTCCATCAATACTTTTGGCTTATGATGTTTTTTAATTCTTTTTTTTTTTTCTTCTTTTCTTTTCTTGACATCCAAACATGCTTAAGGTATTGATCAGTTAAAATTGATTTCAATTAATTCAAATCTGATCAGAATCAAAATCATTGGAGTCTTATGAGAATAAATAATGACAGTTTACGGATGCCCAACAGTGTCTTGAGGTATTTAACTCACCACCCAGGGGGCAAGTCCATCTGATCAATTACTGAAAGTGTATAGGCTACCATTATTACTTCTTAGGCGATGTAACCGATCTCACCACTAACACCATTACTCTAAAGAGAAAAATGGACTGAAACTGCCCAGAAAATGATTAAAGACAAAGGGACAGAAACCATCGATCCCTTCCCTCTATAAAACGATCCAAGCACCACAAGGTAAAAGATCACATTCCTGATAACCGAGACCCAACTACTCTATTTCTATGATTTCC
The DNA here is from genome assembly GCA_028583415.1 of Protea cynaroides. Taxonomy (NCBI): domain Eukaryota; kingdom Viridiplantae; phylum Streptophyta; class Magnoliopsida; order Proteales; family Proteaceae; genus Protea; species Protea cynaroides. The sequence continues at coordinate 65,658,411 of CM053272.1, forward strand.
CCTTCTATATTGATTGGTATTGCCTGAATCTACTTCCCGAACCTGTTTGGTCCCTCTTATGCTTGCCCCTTTATCATTTTCCGCCTAGATCTCACCTCCGAAGATCAGGGCAAATTCTTGCGACAACAGAGTCCAATCTCATAAGCACTTCAGTATTTAAATAATCAAAAGTTAATTTGATCAGCAGAGACTGAGTATCTGACACCCAATTATCCATCAACTAAAGCTCACAAAACCTTACCCCTGTATACAAAATGGCAATAATGCCTCTTCCTGATTCTACGTCTGTATATTTCTCTGCTCAATGGACCAGATAATCTGTTTCCTTTCAAATATAAAAACGTGTAATCATATGGCATAGATTAATTAAGGTTTACTATATATGCCCTTAGATGATCCTTTCCTCAACTAAAGTCGGCTTGAGTTCCACTTCTTTCTGCCTGTCTTAAATAAGTGTACGTGCACTTTGTATCGATAGCCATTGGTTGAGTGATGGATCATTTGGAAGGTGATGTGACCATTGGCGGCACAGCAGCATGTGTCATTGTCTGTACAGAAAACATACATTTGGGTTGAAATCGTTTCAAATTATTGGAGGCTTTAATCGTCCATTCAATGATTGGAGTTAACTGAGCGTGCCTACCGATATATCAAGGTGTGTCTAAACATAAACACAACTCATACTACATAGCTGATAAACATACAAGTGCAGTGGAAGATAACATCTAATATAAAGGGAATATACCCAACAAGGTACCCATTAGCTTCGTAAAACTGAAACTGAAATATACATAATTGTACATAACACTCAATTGTTCCTTAAAGTTATTACCTTTCTTTCTCTCTCTAATTGAGGTGTAAGGCATGTCCCCAAATTTTCCTACCAATTTGAACTACCATGGTGCTAGGTCTTACCATGTCCCAGAAACATGGAACCAATGGACATGTACGTCTGGATCCTAGGTGAGGAATCCTATCTAGATTTTTAATCGCTCTACCAGGCCTTAGGTGGGCCTAGCAAGGCTACCAATGTGTAGGGCATGAGACACTGAAGCCGGGGTTGTATTTAGGTTATGTGGCAAGCCAACCGGCTCCTTGCAGTCGGCTCATCCACAAATGGTCTCTTTCTCTCTCCCTGAGGCCTATAAATAAAAGGCTAAAACCCTCATTTGGGGTTTTAGCTATTTAGTGGGATTGGAGAGCTGCAACCGAACCGTTGGGGGGAAAAGCTTGGAGAAACTTGAAGATTCAAGTTCAAAGCTTCCTTGGGACTCCTCTCACTCCCTTAAGGTTGGTCCAATTTTTCTCGCTCCTTATTGTGTATATTTGTTACACTCCAATTCTAATCGAACCAGAAGTGTGATGAACCGCCATAAGAACCAACGGTTTAATCTAGGATCTCATAAAGACTGTGCCAACCATCGAAACCAAATACACATTTCACAACATAATCAGAGATATAAAATAAATAGCGAATGTCTTATTAATAATGAACATAATGAACTAAGTGTCTAACAAGATAAATAAGTAAATAATCCAATTCTCTCCAGATAAACTCAAAACATAGTTAAATAATCTGTTACAAGTTCTCATAATTCCCAAACAAAAATAACTAAGAATAAAAACATTGGAAACACTAACACGCAGAGTCGTGCTTGTCTTTCACATTCTGTGTGTCCATCGCCTCCACGTGTCCATACAACGGCGCCTCCATATAGTCTTCCACTGTAGGACCTACATTATCAACTAAAATATTTGATGTTGAGGGGTGAGCACACATCACGGCTCAGTGAGTAAACAAAACAATGCGCAAACTTATGCATACATTCAATTAATATCTTTGGTCTAGTTTAAATTTGTAACTGTGCTATAGAAAAGATTGACAGTCACCGCACCTTTATACATGAGTGTGTGAATCCGTCTAATAGATCAAACACCATTACATCCCACATGAACCCACCATGGAATAGAGATAGAGCTAAAGTATCCAGAACACATACTACCAATACTTCCCCTGATTCCCTACATATACCAGCACGTATGCCCCTACTGGCCTCGTCACTAACCAATCCTAGATGTCATTTATATGTATTCAAGGTCTTATCCTAGCATCCCTCAACACGTCCATAGACAGAGCTAGGGTTCCTCGGTAGAGTCAAAAAACCACACAGTCCACGAACACCCCCCCTCCGATGTCCTACAACGTACTAGTTCCACTAAGGTAACAGAGATACAACGATATCAATGTGATGCATGGTTTAGGGATCACACACCCCTCCCCACATAGCACACCGACCACACTCACAAATACATGTCTATTCCTATCATCATCTATAATAGAGTAAAACAATAAGATAAATATGCATGAACATGAATAACAGTAATATTTGATGACATGTGAGATGCATATTATAATCATACAAGCATGACATCAATCATAGCATTGGACAAATAAAAGAAAGAATAGTTTATTGTTCTCCAATTAGTTTAGGTCTTGTTTCCTCCCATTAGATTATAGTATCAATCTCTTCCAAGCTTTGGAAATTAACTTGTACTAGTTGACAATCCTAGCAATGTTCATGAATTTAGATTAGGGTTTGATGGTATTAGGTTACAATAGTCTAAAATCTAGTTTTGCCTCAAAATATGCTTTTTGCAACTGAGTGGTTGATGCAGTGGTCGTAGGTATATATATATATATCGACCATACATTGTGTGGTCGCACATCATGCATCCACTGATGCGACCACACAACCCTGGGTAACTTCTCGAGAGCCTGTGGTCAACTCCCTGGTTACTCGGTGGTCGACCACTGATGCAACCACACAACTTACTGGTTGTATTTGAACGTCTTTCTCAGTCTAACTCTTGGTTCAGTAGTGGAACACCTCCTAGGGTCATTCTATGGCTTTCATACCTTGGTGGTTTTAACTTACAAATATTCCCGAACCCTATTCCATATTTCCCACGAATTAACTAGAAGAAACTCATGGTCTTAACCCCAAGTTGAGTTCCATTCATCAACATGATGAGGGTGAGTCTAATCCAGCCATTCCCATTACCTACAGAGATGAGTTTTTTACCTTAGGTTCCTTACTGTAGAAGAAGGGAATCAATTGGCTACACTCCTGCAATTCCTTTTCTCCAAGCCTTCTTCTCCTTCTCCTTCTCTTTCCCCTTTTCTTTTTCTCTTAGTTTTAGGGTTTAGAATTGATCTCAAAAGAGTGAGACAGACTAAGGGACGTTCTTTATATAAAGGGAAAACCTTCTTATAGAGTCCTTTCTCAACTAGGAAAGGGATCTCCTAAATTTGGAAAGTTTTTAAATCTCATAATTAGTTTCGAGTTTGTGTGGTCGACTGTGTGGTCATAGAATCCATCGACCACACAAAGCCGATTATACAACCACTCAATTTAAAATTGACTATCCTCACTTTTTGATTGAGTAGTCGGCCACACAACAGCTGTTAGTCGACTATACAACTAAAATGTACTGTTTTTGGGTTGTTTTGCTTACCTAGCATTGTGTTTCCTTCGTACGGTTGGTCTGCTTAGTTCACTCGAGTTGATAACAATGAAAAAACCTGGCACGACATGGTTAAACCCGATTAGTGGAGTGCGGGTCTTACAACTCTCCCTTAAATAAATTTTATCCCCAAATTTTGTACATACCTTCTGAGTCGAAAAGGTGGGGATATTGCTTTCTTATAGCATTTTCTTCTTCCCACGTTATCTCTTCCACATCTTGGTTTCTCCTAGTGACTTTGACATAATAGATGTCGCGATTGCGAAGACGCTGAACTTTTCAACTATTGATCTCAAATGGAACTACTTCGAATGTTAGGTCATCAGTCAAATCCGGTGGATCCGCAGTCAAAACATACGTTGGATCTCTGATGTACGTCTTCAATAATGAAATATGGAATACATCATATATAGCAAACATAGTTGGTGGTGGTGCAAGTTGATATGCCACCTTTTCACGTCTCGCTAAGATCTCGTATGATCTAATATATATGGGATACAGCTTTCCTTTCTTATCGAACCGTTTCAAACCCCGCATAGGTGATATCTTCATAAATACTTTGTCACCTACCGTAAATTCAAGGTCTCGATGTCTATTATCTACATACTATTTTTGACGATTTTGAAATGTCTTAACTCTTTCCTTGATTATGTCGACTACCTGACAAGTTTCTTCAACAAACTCTAGTCCTATGATTCCTTCTCTCTAACTTCATTCTAGAACAGAGGAGTGTGGCACTTTCTACTATACAAGGCTTTGTATGGTGACATTTGTATAGTGGCCTAGTAACTATTGTTATAAGCGAACTCAATTAATGACAACCTTTCATCCCAAGCTTCCTTAAAGTCAATAGCATAAGCACGGAGCATGTCTTCTAAAATCTGAATGGTTCACTCTGATTGTCCACAGTCTAAGGGTGAAACGCGATACTGAACTTTAATGTTGTTCTCATAGCCTTCTGTAATCATTTCTAAAACTTTAAAGTCAAGTGTGAATCTCGGTCCAACACAATACTCTCAGGTATACCATGTAATCGGATAATATTATCCACATACAACTTGGCTAGCCACTCTAAGGTATACTGAGGTTGTATAGCAATGAAACGAGCTGTCTTAGTCAAACGATTGACAATCACCTAAATTACATCAACGGACATTAGGGTCAGTGGTATCGCCATTACCTTAGCAATTTGGTTTATTGCACACTAAAAGAGGGTAATTTTTTTAAGGAAGACCTGTGCGCAGAGCTGAAGAACCAGATCATACAGGATGGGCGCTAGGAGATGAAGGTGATCAACCTTTGTCCTGAACCTCGAGTGTATAGAAAGATTATATAGCACAACCTCATACCACAGGTAGACACTAAAATGAGGTATCACAGCTCACCCAGTACCTCCCCTACTGTATCTGCACCAGGCAGTCGGTCTTTCTTCCCTTCATCATCATCCGCACTATACATCGAGCCATAACACCCAACCTGAAGGGCAACCTACCCTATGGTCGTCTGATCACCACCTTTCTCTCTCACCTCATGTAAACATGGAGGGTGAGAGGATGTATGAGGATATAGTGTAAGCAAACCTGGACCAGGATGCCATCTACAAGACGAAAATACAGAATGTAGAGGTTAGTAATGAAGAGCGGAATACACTGGATCGTCCTCTAGGTCGAGTAGCAGTGGTGGAAGTAGCAGATGCAGCAGCAGATGTAGCAGCATTCGAGGCAGCCATAGCAGAGGGTAATGGGGACGATGACCATATGTATATGGATGTAGAGGACATCCCCCCTACGCCACAGCATACTACTGCAGCTAGACCTTCTTGGACTACTCCCTCAGCTAGCACTTCGCGCCCTCTACCAGATGACATGATGATACTTCTCTGAGAGATCCAAGATGCTTAGCTTACTATAGACCAACGGGTGGTAGATCTTGCTGAGAGTCTACAGGTTATTCGAGAGGAGGTTCACTGGCTTAGGACCACCTATGCTGAGGACTATGACAGGGATATAAAGTCACCACCTCCACTAGCGTAGGGATAGGTCTTTATTATTTTCAGATACATATACTTTATTGTTCTGGTTTATTATTTTTTTTGCAGAGTAATTGTCCGGATTATGGACTGTACTCTATATCGATGATGGACACACATTTGATTTAGTTTCGATTTTATCTGCATAGATTTTCTTTTTGGTTATACAAGTTCTAGTTATATATACATATTGTTTCACCTTTCATTATGTGCATTATTATCTTGCTTTAGGTTTTTGTCTCAACCAAAAACGTACTTATGATGTGTTTGTATTAAAGTTTTATTTTTATCCTAACTTAGTTCATAGATACAAATAAAGGAATTCAGGTTTGATTGGCAGAGCCCAAGAGCTCTAATACCAAGTTGTTATACCCTAATTTTGGATGAACTAGAAGTGTGAATAAACTGCCATACGAATCAACGGTTCATGCCAGGATCACATAGGACCGTATTAACAACCAAACCATGACCATTCCACATAATCAAAATATATAAATAAATCAACAAAAGTCTTTATTAATATTGAACTGAGTATCTACAATTATAAGTAAATAAATCAGTTATCTCCAAGTAATCAAAACATAGTAATTATCTATTATAAGTTCCATAACTCAAAATAAAAAATTAAAACTAAGCATAAACACATTGGAAACACTAGCATGAAGAGTCATGCTCGTCTTTCATAGCTTGCATGTCTATGCAACAGCACATTCATATAATCTTCCATAGTAGTAGTACCTGCATCATCAACTAAAAATATTCAACATTGAAAGGTGAGCACACAACATAGTTCAGTAAGAAAATAAAATACTAAGTAAACATGTGCATGCAGTCATATTCATATCTTTAGTCTGATTTAAGTTTGCAATATGCTATGATAAGGATAGCATACAACCACACCTCCATACACGAGAGTGTAAGCATGCCCAATGGATCACACACCGCTGTCGCCCCACATCACCTACTATGAAATAAAGATAAAGCTAGAGCTTAATGGATTACACACTACCAGCACTTTCCCTGATACTCTACCTATACTAGTACGTATGCCCCTACTAGCAAAGGCTTAAAAACTGGGTTCGTGTCCAACCAATCCTATATGTCATCCAGATTTGTATCTAAGGCCTTATCCCATCATCCCTCAATATGTTCATAGAGATAGAGCTAGGGTCCATCGACAGAGCTTACAGCTACACACCACGATCACCCCCCTGATACCCTACGTCATACTAGTTCTGCTAAGGTAACAGCGATACGACAATGTCAATGTAAAGAATGGTTCGATGCTCCAACCTCTCCCTATTTAACACACTAACCACACACAATCACATGCCTATTCCTATCATCATCATCATAACAGAATAAAATAATAAATAAAATATGCATGAACAAGAATAGCAATTATTGGATGACATGTGAAATGCATAAAGAATCATACAAACATCGCATCAGATCAGGATAACAAAAAGTAAAAGTAGCTTGTTATTAGTCAATTATTTTAGGTCTTGTTTCCTCACCTATGAGTGTTGTTTGTTCCTCTTCTAAGCTCTAGAAACTATTTTGAATAAGTGAAAGCCTAAACAATTAATGAACTTAGATTAGGGTTTCATTCCAACGAGTTTTGATACTTGGATTTATTATCCGGTCTCCTATTTATGTGTTCGGGACACTGTCTAGTCGAGTCACTGGTCTTGAATTGGTCGATCGATGAGTCCATTAGATAAAACCCTGTAGACTTCCCAAGAATCATTGGTCGCCTCACCGGTCTCCTATATAGTCGACTAGTCAAGGGACCGGACAACTCCTGAGTCATACCCTAGGTTTGTCTTTCAATCCGAATTCATTCTAAGTCAATTCTTTGGCTCAACAATGGGATTCCTTCTAGGATCATTCTATGGCCATTATACATTGTTTAACTCATTCCACCTATCCCTTACCATTATGATGTTATTTCGAATATATTTAACATATTAGGATCGAAGCATGGGATTGGATCCGATCTTCCTCCCTACATGACTTCCAACCCAAAAACCTACTACAATCTAACCCTCTATAGAGACAAGGTACTTACCGTGGATCCTTGTTGTGGTAGGTTGAATTTTCAGTGATAATTCCTCCTTCTGTAAATGCTCTTCTCCTCTCCTCAAGCTTTCTTCTTTTCCAAGTCTCCTTCTCACTTTCTTTCTCAAATCTAAGGTTTAAGGAATGATCAAAAGAGTGAGAGAGGGTAGAAGGACGTCCTTTATATAGATAGAAAGTCTCCCTATAGAGTCCTCTCTAATTTAGGAAGTGACCTATCTAAATTAGGAAACTTTTCAAAACACGGAGTCTAATTCTGGGCTTGACCGATCGACTCACCGATCACAGAATTCGAAGATTGGACAACCTAAAACACTCAACTGGATAACCCTACAATTGATCTTCCAGCTGGTTCATCATGACTTGATTATGATGGAAAGACCTGACACGACATGGTTAGACTGGTTAGTGGAGTGTGAGTCTTACACAAGCGGTCAACCAGGCTCATGGTGGACTGCATGGCCTTATCTGATTCAGAATGGCCATGCGAGGGTTGGTTTGATCATCTAACCCAAAACTAATAATCCACACATGAAATAAACTAGTTTTAGATCTCACCTAATGTTTGGTATACTCAGATATAGATACGGATGCTAGATCCACATCGACAAGAGAACTTATTGTGAGAAAGAAAATTCAAATTAACCCGTATTTTTTTATGTGGGTCTTACGATGGTGTATGATTCTTTGTGGATATTAATGTGTGATTTAATGTGAAATGTGTATTATGAGGGTGTATATGATTACATGGGAAATGTGATAATGTGATGATACATGAAATGAGAGAATCAGTTAAGCCATTGGCATTAGGCTCGAGGACCGAGAAAATATATAATAATGTAATTCAATAAAATAAACAAATAAATATTTAAATCTCATGTTTGCTACCACTTTCTCATTAAGGGGTTAGATTATGAGTGGAGATACATGACAAATAGCCTGGTCAGCTTAAGGACCCCATGATAGCCTCGTCAACTTAAGGACCCCATGGTAAAATGTGCAAATCATGACTCCAGCTATTTGTGCACACTGCAGCAAGCATAGACCCTGAACCTAGATTAAATAACTATAGTTGTTCATTTTGCAACTATTAATGTTTGTCTTTACTTGTATTCATTGTCCATGTTTACTTGAATTTAAATGTCCATGTATCTGTTTACCTTTACCTTGTTGTGCTTTTGATAATTAATGTCCTTATTTATGTTTGTTTTTTATTTTTATTTTTTTTTATTTTTTTTTTATTTTATTTATTTATTTATTTTTTTTTGCTTGTTATGTAAGTATATTGTTTTTCTTGACTGAGCCATCAAGCCCATTCCATATTCAGTGAACGTTTTAGAGGAAGATAATAAAAGCCAGGAGGCTATGTTAAAATTTGAAGAACAAATCCCTAAAGAGGGAAGCACTTAAATCCATAGGATCCTCTACGTTATTTTGAAGAAGTTTTTAAATGAAACTAAGTCATTGTAAATAAAAAAATAAGTTTGTATAAACCTTTGAGCATAACGTTGTATGTATTTTTCTTTTGTCACCATATAGATCACTAGACCTTTATAAATATGAGTATGTATGGGTGTTTGTTTAAAAAAATGGTACACTCTATTTTCAGTTGTTTATTATTCAGTGATATCAGTGCATGTTTGAGCATTCTATGGTCCTGGTTGTTACTTAGAAAAATTTTCATGTGACACTTTTAGCCCTAAACCCTGGGTTGGGGGCATTACAAACGTAGGTGGTATTAGAGCAATGTTTGCTCAATCCAGTAACAAAACACATAAATTACAAAGTGAAAATTAGTAAGATAGGTGCATAATGTATAAAAAGAATTTTGGTGTAATTTGGTGATATATATGGGAGTTGTTAATGAAAATTTTTTGTATCAAAAATGTTTCAGACCTTTACCATCTATCGAGAGAGATAAGACCTCTGAGCAGCAGTCCCCTAGTCTTTTGTTTTCGGAATCTAAGGGAGAGGCTGGATCTACTCCTGTATCGGGGATTCCAGCATAGGTACTCAAGACTTAATGGGAAACTTTGCCACATTTTTACAGCAACAGCAGCAACCACAACCGCAGCCCTAGCCACAGTTGTATCCACTTGTAGTTGGTGCTCAGTTTGTAGCAGCACTTGAGAGGGTCCAAGAGGGAGATCAGGATATGGGGAAGATTCTTGAAAGTTTTATAAATTGAAGCCCCCAACTTTCAAAGGAGTGAGTATGGACCTCTTTAGTGGTTTAGCTTATATTAGAGAAATGGAGAAGATCTTTGAAGTCCTAGGGTGTACAGACAGTCAAAAAGTGAAATGTGCAACATTGAAGTTGTAGGAGGAGGCAGACCGATGGTGGCAGACCACAAGACATATTTTAGAAGGGGAGCTAGGGCCTATTACCTAGAATCATTTTGTAGAGGCTTTTATATAAAAGCACCTTCCCGATAGTTTGTGCAACCAAAATGAGGTCGAGTGTATGCAGTTTACTTAAGGATCGATGACTTTACTTGAGTATGAGAGAAAATTTGAGGACCTAGTCCATTTTGCCCCTCATCTTGTCCATTCAGATGAGCGAAAGGCTCGTCATTTTAAGAAGGGATGGAAACCATAGTTAAGAAATTATATTGATACATTTGAGCTATCGACATACGCATAAGTATTGATGAAGGCCTAGATTTATGAGAACAGTATGAATAATGGAGGAGGTTCAAGTTTTACAGGGAAGAGGCCTGTATCTGGTTTCGTTCTGAGGTTGCAGAAGTTTCAAAAAGGACCCACAGATCAGTCAACTGTTCAATTTGCTCCACATGTGGCAAGAGACATAGAGGAGTATGTAGAGTGGGATCCAGAGTTTGTTTTAGTTGTGGTTAGGAGGGCCACATGATTAGAGAATGCCCTATGCTTGACTCAAAAAGTGTCCAAGGATCAGGACAGCTAGGGTTATCTACTCAGCCTTTGAGGCAAGCACCTTTTTCTCAACCATCCCATTTACCACAGTCGACTCAACAGAGGCCGCCAACTCAACCAGGTCAATTAGTAGGTCATGGTGGAGGACAGAGTAAGAAAGGTTAGGTACGAGTGTATGCTTTAACTACTAGTGAGGCAGACGAGTCACCTACAGTCGTTACCGGTATGGTTTATCTAATTATTTAATTTATTATGCCATTTTAGTTATTTTGTTTATGATTAATAAATAGATTTACTATTATGTTGAGTGTTGTTAAATTAGTAAGTTGCTTTTTTCAGGCACTTTGTTGATTTCAGACTTAACAGCTTGTGTATTATTTGATTATGAAGCGACACATTCATTTGTGTCAGAATCTTTTGCACGGGAATTAATTGATAACCATGAGATAATGAAGTATGAAATAGTGGTGACCTTATCTTTTGGAGAGTCTATATTGATAAATAGAATGATTAAGTCATGTGGGATTATAATAGGAGGACATGAATTGCCAGCAGATCTTTTTATCCTAAAAATGAAAAACTTTGATGTCATACTTGGTATAGATTGGCTATCAATCTACCATATCAATATTCTTTGTCATGAGAAGAAGGTGGTGTTCAGACCAATGGATGGAGAAGAATTTATATTTTTTTAGAGGTAAGCCTTGCACCAATTTATTTATTTCTGCTTTGCAAGCCCATAAATTATTGTCCAATGGATGTCAAGCATATTTGGTTTCAGTAGTGAACACATCTAAAGTAGGGGCAAAACTAGAAGAAATAATGATAGTTCAAGAATATCCAGTTGTTTTTCCGGAGGAATTACCTGGACTACCCCCAAATAAAGAAATAAAATATATCATAGAGTTGTTACCTGGTACAGCACCTATTTCAAAGGCTCCTTATTGGATGGCCCCGACAGAATTAAAAGAATTAAAGATACAATTACAAGAACTTTTAGATAAAGGTTATATCTGCCCTAATGTATTACCATGGAAAGCCACAGTTTTACTTGTAAAGAAGAAAGATGGTACACTAAGCTATGCATTGATTACAGAGAGTTAAACAAGGTCACTGTTAAAAATCGATACCCACTACCATATATTGATGATTTGTTCGACCAATTACAAGGGACTTGTATATTTTCAAAAATAGATTTGAGATTGGGCTACCATTAATTGAAGGTGGGAGAAGAAGATAGGCACAAAATAGCATTCAGGACCAGTATGGTTATTTTGAATTTCTTGTAATGCCCTTTAGAGTCACTAATGCTCCAGCTATGTTTATGGACCTAATAAATAGGGTATTTCAAGATTTTCTAGATTAGTTTTTTATTATCTTTATTGATGATATCTTAATATACTCGAAGAGTATGGAAGAACATGCATCGCATTTAAGGTAAGTTTTACAAAGCAAGGTTTTTTTTTTATAAAAAAAAAAAAAAATAATAAAATTAAAAAAAAAAAAAAAAAAAAAAAAAAAAAAAAAAAAAAAAAAAAAAAAAAAAAAAACCCCCCCAAACCACATTGTGTGCACTTATGCATAATGGTAGGTTTATTGCATATGCATCCAGACAACTAAAAGAATATGAAAAGAATTACCCAATACATGATTTAGAATTGGCAGCTATGGTTTTTGCATTAAAGATTTGGAAACACTATTTATATGGTGAAAAGTGTGAAATATATATTGATCATAAAAGTTTGAAATACTTCATTACACAGAAAGAATTAAACATGAGGCAGAGAAGATGGCTTAAGTTGATCAGAGACTATGATTGTAGCATTCATTATCATCCAGGTAAAGCAAACGTGGTAGCAGATACCCTTAGTCAGAAGTCTCAAGGATCAATTGCTACTTTGTAAACAGATCAGTATGAATTATATGAAGAGGCCAGAAGAATGAACCTGAAAGTGGTAATAGGAAGCACTACAGTTATTTTAGCATTTAAAAGTTTACAACCTACCATCTTGGATTAAATCAAGACAGCTCAGGTCAAAGATAAATATTTGGATAAAATCAATATTTGAATTCAGGAAGGAGAACAGACTGACTTTATGATGTCTGAGGATGGTACCTAGAGATACAAAGATAGATTGTGTGTACCAGCTAAGGAAGAATTGAAGTAGCAGATTATGAAGGAAGCTTGTAATACTCCATATACAGTTCACCCAAGAAGTACAAAAATATATAAATATTTAAAAAAAAATTCTAATGGAACAATATGAAGAGAGAAATTGCATCATTTGTGTAAAAGTGTATGACCTGTCAACAGGTGAAGGTAGAATAGAAAAAAAATCCTCAGGTTTGATGCAACCCTTACCTATACCAGAGTGGAAATGGGAGAATGTGACCATGGACTTTGTAACATCATTATTTAGGTCACCTAAATGACATGATGCAATATGGGTAATAGTGGACAGATTGACTAAGTCTGCTCATTTTCTACCTATGAAAATGACCTTTACTCCAGAGAGGTTAGCATATTTTTATATTGAGGAGATTGCGAGACTACATGAATACCAGTAAGTATCATCTCACACAGGGATACTAGATTTACATCTCATTTTTTGAAGGATCTACAAAGAGCTTTAGGCACTCAGCTACATTTTAACACAACTTTTCACCCTCAAACAGATGGACAAACTGAAGAGTGATTCAGATTTTGGAAGACATGTTGCGTGCCTATGTGATGGATTTCAAGGGTAGTTGGGAGAATTATATTAGGTTGGTGGAATTTGCCTATAATAATAGTATCAAGCCACAATCAAGATGGCACCATTTGAAGCATTGTATGGCAGGCAGTGTAGATCTCCAACTTTTTGGTATGAAGTTGGTGAGCGTCAACTTTTAAGGCCCTGATAAGAGTGTGATTTTTATATTTTTATTCCCTTTGCACTATGCTTTTTAATATGTTTTACGCCTTATTGAACTGAATAGAATGAATTTTATTAATTTGATATATTTTAGAGATTTTGTGAATTAATTGCTAAAAGATAAGAAAATTCTAGCATTCTTAATATTGATGTTTTGAGCTTCATACAGGTTTTCGACATGGAAAGAGTTCCAAAATTGAAAAGTTGTCTAGTAAAGTTGTAGAGAACATCTCAACCTTTTTGGAATGGTATTATAGAGAAAAATCCGAGTTCATTAGACCACCAAACTTTACCTCAAAGTCTGACACGAAAATCTGATCCGAATCTGAATCGGAACAGCCGTACGATCTGATTAAAGCATTCAATGGTGGATGAAATTTTCATAAAGAGTTTCCTACTCAGGTTAGAAAACCTACAATAGAAGACTCCATGGAAGAAAGGAAACCCTATAATTTCAAAATTCTAAATAGAGAAAGAATCCTACACAAAGATTAAATTCTAAGCTACAAAGGATTGTCATGTTTTATATATAGAATACTAATGTTGAAGAAAATCAATCTTTCTCTCTCTTTCGCTAGAAAATTTTCTCTTTAAAAGGATTGTAATGTCTGGTTAATTTTCTCATTCAATTCAAATTTTGAAGCCCAAACTCATATCAATGGTGTAATCGCTTTTGAGTAACGTTGTTCTTCTTCTCTCTTTTATTGGAATTGCTTATATTATTCTTTTATCTTTATTTATGATATTTGTCTGATAATTCAATAATGGCCTACTACATTAGTTAGATTAATATTAATTGGTAGATCTAGAATCTATGATACATAATCGTCCTGGTTCTAATCACAAGTAGCAAACAGTGGTAGATGATTATGTCAAAGTTTTTATCTCATCATTGTGAATAATATAATCTAAGTTAAATAATCCCCGTTTGTGTGTGATTGTTGCTTAGATTGGTCTATTTTTTACTCTCTTAATACTATCATTGAATTAAACATTGAGAGCTTATTCAGTGTTGTTCAATGGTTAGATCTCTCTGAAGAGCTTGTTTCAGTAGAGATACTTAAGGGAAAACTCAAGTAACAGAGCGTATTGTTATCTAAGGTCTTTAATTCTAATTGGGAGGAAGAGATTAATATTGTGATTATTTTTACTCATTGCATGTGTGGGTGGACATTAAATCAAGAACTGAATCTTCTCATCTAATTATTTTTCTATTTAAATTTTATTTGTTTACTTTCAATTTGATTCAACCAACCAAAACCCCATTCGCTATTGTGTTTGCTTATTATTAATTAGTATATTTAGTTTGAGTAGAATATAAATTTTGATCAAATTACTCTCTATGGGATCGACCTTTGCTTACCTTATTTACAGTTTATTAATTAGATCAGTGAAGAAATACATAATTAGTTTTGTGCATTCGACACGCTAGCAAAATTTTGGCGCCATTGCTGGGGAGTAAATTTTGATTAGTTTTTATATCTGTCATCACTTAAATTATTTCGATTTAGTATATTTTTTGTCCAAAAATTTTCTTTTGGTTTAGTTTACTGTTTTGTTGTTTCGATTAAAAAAATAAATAAATATGATCCATTCCATTGAACAACAATTATCTGACCTTACTTCTCTTGCTAGATAGATAGCTATAGGGAATATGTAGCAGGTAAGAGTTTATGGGATATACTCGATGCCGAGACACTTAACTGATATGTGTCTAACACTTCAAGAAGGACCCCTTGAACAAACCAATGTTGTAGGTAACTTCCTAGGACCACCAAGGTAGTATGATACATACTCTAATAATTCAGGTTAAAGAGATCATCCAAATATGAGCTATGGAGGAAACAGACCAACAGGGCAGAACTTCTATCAAAATAGACAGCCAACATTCCAACCCAGGCCACCTATCCCTCAGAATTCAAATTCATCATTAGAGGACATACTTAAATCTCTTGTTCTAAATACCCAATAGTTTTAAAAGGAAACAAGATCTAGTATTCAGAGTTTGGAGAGTCAAATGAGTCAAATGGCAACTGTTGTAAGTCGTTTAAAAGCTCAAGTTAGAGGAAAATTATCATCACAAATCGTGATGAATCCAAAAGAAAATGTGAGTGCAATGACACTCCGAAGTGATAAAGAACTTAAGGATCCAAAAAGTCTTGTTGTACCAAACGAAGAAGAAATTGAGAAAGAAATACAGAAAGATAAAACAACAGCTCAACCTGAGGTAACACCCAAACCTTCCATTCTATCTAAGACTAATCATTTTCCTTTTCTTAGCAGATTCATAAAATCCAAGAAAGAGGACAAGGATAAGAAAATTCTGAATTTGTTTTGTAAAGTGGAGGTAAATATACCCCTATTGGATGTAATCAAACAAGTACCCAGGTATGCAAAATTTCTTAAAGAGTTATGCACTAACAAAAGGAAGTTGAATGGTAATGAAATATTAAGTATGGGAGAGAATGTCTCAGCAGTCCTCTAAAAAAAACTTCCTCCAAGTGCAAAGACCCAAGTATGTTCACAATTCCTTGTAAAATAGGTAATACAAGAATTTAGAGAACTATGCTAGATTTAGGAGCATCTACTAATGTAATGCCACATTCTATTTATACTTCATTAAATCTAGGCCCCTTAAAAAAAACTGCTGTCGTTATCCAATTAGCTGATCGTATTAATACGTATCCTAAAGGGGTAGTTGAGGATGTTCTTGTGCAAGTAAATAAGCTAGTGTTTCCAACTGATTTCTACATTCTAAACATAAAAGATGATGTCTCACCTAATCCTACATCTATCTTATTGGGAAGACCATTCCTGAGTACAGCCCAGACCAAGATAAATGTTTAAAATGGTATCCTCAAGATGGAGTTTGATGGTGAAGTAATTTATTTTAATATTTTTGAAGCCATGAAACACCCTAATGATGTTCATTTAGTTTTTGCTATTAATACTGTTGACTCCATAGAAAAAGAAGTTTTTGAGCTAAATAACAAGACTAAACTAGAGGTTGCTATTACTAAACATCTTGAATTGAAAAGAAAAGAAAGATAAAGATCAGTGAAGAATTGAAGGAGACGGTGGCAGATTTAAATTCCTTGAAACTAATTCTAAAAAATACCTGAGTCTCATACTATTACCCTCTATTTTGCAGGCTCCTACCCTAGAATTGAATCCATTGTCGGCCCATTTAAAGTACAGGTACATGGGAGAAAATGAAAAATTATCAATAATCATTGCGAAGAATTTGACACCTAGTTAGGAAGAGCAGTTGGATCGAATGCTAAGGGCTCATAAAGAATATTGGGCCTATTGGACGGTTAAGCATTGCAATATGAATATAACTGATGCTGATATTCAAAGGAAGTTGCAACTGTAAGAACTTGACGAGGTAAGGAATGATGCCTATAAGAGCTCTAACATTTATAAAGCAAAAACCAAGGCCTTTCACGACAAGATGGTTTCTAGGAAAATTTTTGTTGTTGGCCAGAAAGTTTCTCTCTTTCATTCATGGTTAAAGCTATTTTCAGGTAAGTTATGTTCTCGTTGGATTGGCCCTTTTGTTGTGACTAATATTTTTCATCATGGTACAGTGGAAATAAAAAGCTTGAAAACAAACAAGATGTTTAGGGTGAATGGCCACAAACTTAAATATTACTATGATGGTTTCAAATGGACAATGTTGAAGAAGTGGGACTAGCAGATCCTACTTATGAAGAGTGATGGACAAAGCTAAAGTCAGGCTAACGACGTTAAACAAATGCGCTGCTTGGGAGGCAACCCAAGAAAATAGATTTGTCTTTCTTCCCTCTATTAATTGCTTTCTTTTACTTTTTTATTTTCCATTGAGAACAATGTCAGATTTAAGTGTGGAGAGAGAAATTAAGATTTGTCATAGGAAATTTAGTTTTATTTAGAGTTTTATGTTTTACTTAGCTTTATTTTTTTTTATTTAGCTTTATTTAGTATCATGTTTTTTTTTTTAGTTTCTTTTAGTGTCAATATGCTTTGAGAGTAACTTTCATGGAAAAATTTTAACATTTTTAACATTGGTTTTTGATAAAGTCGTACACTCTTTCTATGGTTTTGACACAAAAGCGACAAGAGAGAGAGACTTAGGACACCATCACATGTGAAGTAATAAAAACTTAAGTAAACTTAGTTTGTATCTTGAGGTGGGAATCGAATTAGAAAATACATATTATCTCACCAAAAGGTATGAATCTTTTATGGTTCTAATTGGTAATTTAAGTCTTTGATTAAATTTGAGACCTTCTTAAAAAAATTGAA
The DNA here is from genome assembly GCA_028583415.1 of Protea cynaroides. Taxonomy (NCBI): domain Eukaryota; kingdom Viridiplantae; phylum Streptophyta; class Magnoliopsida; order Proteales; family Proteaceae; genus Protea; species Protea cynaroides. The sequence continues at coordinate 65,676,140 of CM053272.1, forward strand.
TTGAGATAATAATAATAGTTTATGCTCTTAGAACTAGATAGGGTATTCCACCTTAAGAAGCGAGGTGTCTTGATTGAAATTCCTTAGATGAGATTTCTTGAAAAAGAAAAAAAAAAAAAAAAAAAAAGGTACTCTCTAGCATCAATGTCCTTAAGGATATACAAAAAATGAAACTACATAAATAACATGGGAATGCATAACCACTTGCACTTCTCAAGCCAATTGTAGTGAAGTACCTTAAAGAGGAAGTGTGCAAAAAAAATTGTAAAATATATGTGTTGATATCTGAATATGATCAAATAGGTTCAAAATCTTGGGTCTTGGTTGTCAATATGTTACCATAGGTTTTACATTAAGGAATGATATGTTCGAAAGATATAACAAGATTTCCTAATTAAAGATACATGCTTAGTGTTTGAATCATATGAGGTAATAAAGTTTAAGTGTGAGGATTTTCCTATTTTCTTGATCCCAAGTTATGTGTCTTAACTAATAGGATGTGTGTATGTTCTTTTTCCTCAAAGTTTAGAATTTTTATATGAATTGTGTGTGTTTATTCTCTAAAAATACTCACGAGACACAACTCATCCACTAGGGGTGATCTAGGGGTTTAAAGGCTTATTACACATGCTAAGTGCAATCATGATTCCTACGAAAGTGAGTTACGATTTTATTTTATTTTATTTTATATTTTTCTTTACCTGAGGATGTGTAAAAGCGAAGTATGGGGGTATTTGATAAAAGTGTGATTTATATATTTTTATTTCTTTTTCACTATGCTTTTTAATATATTTTATGCCTTATTGAACTGAATATAATTAATTTTATTAATTTGACATATTTTAGAGACTTTGTGAATTAATTGTTAAAAGATAAGAAAATTCCAGCATTTTTAATATTGATGTTCTAAGCTTCATGCAGGTTTTTGACTTGGAAAGAGTTTCAAAATTGAAAAGTTATATTCAGTAAAATTGTAGAGGATTTCTCAATCTTTTTGGAATGGTATTATGAAGAAAATTTTGAGTTTTTTTGGGCCTCCAAATGTTGCCTCAAAGTCTGACACGAAAGTCTGGTCCGAATCCAAATCGGAACAGCCGTACGATCTGATTAAAGCATTTAACGGTAAATGAAATTTTCATAAAGAATCTCCTACTCAAGTTAGAAAATCTACAATAAAAGACACTAAGGAAAAAAAGTAAATCTATAATTTCAAAATTCTAAATAGAGAAGGAATCCTATACAAATAAGGAATTCTAAGTAACAAAGGATTGTCATGTTTTATATATAGAGCACTAATGTTGAAGACAATCAATCTCTCTCTCTTTTGCTAGAAAATTTTCTCTCTGAAAGGATTATAATATGTAGCTAATTTTCTCATTCAATTAAGAGGATTTTGAAGCTCAAACTCATGTCAATGGTATAATCGTTTTTGAGTAACGTTGTTCTTCTTCTTTCTTTTATTGGAATTTCTTATGTTATTCTTGTTATTCTTTTATCTTTATTTATGATATTTGTCTGAATAATTCAGTATTGGCTTGCTGAATCAGTTAGATTAATATTAATTGGTAGATCTAGAATCTATGATATGTAATCATCCTGGTTCTAATCATAAGTAGCAAACAGTGATAGATGATTATGTCCAAGTTTTCATCTCATCATTGTGAATAATATAACCTAAGTTAATTAATTCATACTTGTGTGTAATTATTGCTTAGATTGATCTATTTTCTACTCTCTTAATACTGTCATTGAATTAAACACTGAGAGCTTATTTACTGTTGTTCAATTGTTAGATCTCTCTAAAGAGCATGTTTCAGTAGACATACTTAAGAGAAAACTCGGGTAATAGAGCATATTGTTATCTAGGGTCTTTAATTCTAATTGGGAGGAAGAGATTAACGTTGCGATTAATTTTACTCATTGCATGTGTGGGTGGACATTGAACCAAGAACTGAACCTTGGCCAAGTTGTGATGTTGTCAGCAACTTTATATTGTGTGTGTTGTCATTGTTGGCAACCTCTAGACAGTTGGTATGATGATATGGAGGAGAGAGATTGTTAGCAAGACATGCAGGAGGACAGAAAGAAAAGCAGAACATGTATACAACACAACATGCATGGTTTGACAGTGTGGACAGCTCGGCGAGCCCGATGGGCTAAGTGGACAGCGACCGAGTGGACAGCTCAAAGAAGCGAAAATAACTCAGCGAGCCCACAGACTGAGTGGATAGCACAGTAGACTGAGTGGACAGCTCAGCAGGCACAGCAGACAGAGTCCAGACAGTAGCAAGCATGGTCAGACAGGTGGACAGCTCCTATCTGAGAAAGAAAGAGGAGAGAGAGTGTCTGTAGGACTCTCTGACAGATAGGGTGACTGGGCAGTCAAGACAGGGTGATTGGGTTGATGCAATAGTCGAAGAGAATGCAGCAGCTGATGAGAAAGCCCAGATGAAGAGAGAGAAAGAAAGGAGAGAAAATAGAGGAGAGAGAAAGAGGAGAGAAAATGGGTGGGGACCAGGTGGGTCCCACTTTGGGTGGCCAGGCCAGCATGGCAACCAGCCCAGGCCAGCAGGGCCGATGCCCACGGCACCAGGCCAGCATGCCCAGCAGCACGCACGTGGAGGGAGCCATGTGCACAGCACCAGCCGCCCGACGCGCAGCGGGCGCCACACAACATCAGCCGCTCACACAGCACCAGCTGCGCGCACAACAGGCAGCCGTGCGCACAGCACCAATCGAGCGCACAGCAGGTAGCCGCGAGCACAGCGCAGCAGCGCAAGCAGCAGCACTACCGCGCGCGCGCTGCAAGCCAGCGCCGCAAGCCTGCGCAGAGGCATCGGCATGCACGCAATGTATTCGACGTTATGCCTCAATGAAGCAGGGTTTTCGGACCCTACTGGAGTCGGAAAACCCTGCAGGTGATACTAATGGTTACAGAGGCCATTAGTAATATTGTTAGGGGTATTTCAGACATTTTATATGGAAGTATATTCCGTATGGGTGGCTCGGATCAAGCCACGGCATCAAGATGCCAGATCAAGGACTCACAAAAAGGCGGGATTCAATGTAGCGCCGGATTCGCGCCAAGATCCCATCGCAAGCTTCCTGATTGGTCGAAGGCAATTTAAAAGGGTGAGTTGCGCCACACGGAAGAGGATCCGTGATTCGGTGGAGCGCACACAAAGTGCGCATGCATAGAAGATGCGCATCTGATGGTTGCGGTGTCTCCCGATCGTGCCTGACGTGATGAGGCCGATCGAAGGGACCAGAGAAGATCTCGTGACTTTCTGATCGATCCAACGGTCGATTTGAGTTGATTCCTTTTCCACAAATCAACGAACGACAACGGCGTACCTTTGTGTCAGATGAGGCGGCGATTGCGTGCGTTACAGCGCATCGAATCAGGGCCGGAGATTCCATTTGTAATACTCACTGGCCGACCTTCTTTTGATGATATCTCAGTCGTTCGATGTCGGATCGAGGCCTATAATATGTCAAATTGAAGGATTTTTGAAAAAGAAAACTTTGGGAGTGGTTTGAGCTCGAGCAGAAGGCCTCTAATGGTGATTTTGAAGGAAACCCTCCATTGAAGCTTCTCCAAGAGAGAGAAAGAGACTCCTACTGCCTATGTGAGGCCATGAAAGCTTCGTTGAAGCTTGAAGAGAGTGTGTGGACCTGCTGTGAGTGTCCAATGGAGTCTTTGTGGTAAAGAATGAGCTGTGCAGCTCGAGAAGAGGCAGAAATGCTAGCTCAGAGAAGCTTGCATCAGTAGTGAGCAAGACCGGGAGGTAAACTCGCACACAAACTCTATTTACTGTATCAGTGCTATATGGGAAGGGTTTGTCATTTGATATACATATTGTATGACCTGTCAAGTGGGTGCTTGACTGGAGTTGGGGTTGGTGCCTAGGACACAGTTGTAGCTGTGAATGTGGTTAATGTTGTAGCATCGAGGTTGTGGGTGCAACCGTAGCATTACTGTTGAGTATTGGGTATATACAAAATCCTGGTTAGGGTATTGCCCCGTGGAGTAGCCATCACAGTGTGTGATTGGTGAACCACGTTATATTGTGTGTCCTATATATGTGCTTGTGAGTATGGATTAGAAGTCTGTGTGCTGCAGGCCTGGGTGTACACACTTGGCAGGCCAAGCCCCTGGTATGGATACTGTCACACCCCAATTCTGCACCAACCAGAATGGTGTGATGAACCATCAATAAACCAACGGTTCAACCAGGATCTCAAAATAAGCTATCCCACATATGATAAACCAAAACACATTCCACATTAATCAGAGGTAATAAAATAAATAGCGGAAGTCTTACAGATAATGAACTGAGGTCTAACTGTGATAACCATAAATAAATATCAAATTATTGATAAATCAACTCAGACATAATTAAGTAAATATCAATTACATGTCTTTAATAAAATTTAACAAAATCTAATCGAATACGCATGAGTTGCACTCACATGAGGAGTCATGCATATCCACTAAATCTTCAGCTTCCATTGTCGCCACATGCCCGTACACAGGAGCGTTCATATAATCTTCAACGGTGGTACCTGCATCATCAACTAAAATTATTCGAATTCGAAAGGGTGAGCACACATCGCGGCTCAGTGAGCAAACAAAACAATGCAACAATACACATGCATGCAATCAATTCATATCTTTGGTCTGGTTTAAAGTTTGCAATGTGCTATAGAAAGGATAGGTGGCCGCCGCACCTCTATACACGAGTGTGTGGAAACGCCCAATGAAAACGGAACCGTCGCCCCACATGCACCCACCATGGACAATATACACCCCATGAAAACAGCATGGTTGCACTGGTTGCCCATACCAACACGTAAGCCCCTGTTGACGAGGGCTTGCAAATTGGGCTCGCAACTAACCAACCCTAATGTCAAATAATGTATCCATCCCTCAATACATCCATAGAGATAGAGCTAGGGTCTGGTGACCAGGCTGAACCACAATGCCACGTCCCCCCCTGATGCCCTACGACATATTAGTTCCGCTAAGGTAATGGCGATACGACGATGTTAGTGGACAAGACTTGAGTAGAGATAGAGCTAGATTCTGGTGACCAGGCTGAACCACAATGTCACATCCTCCCCCTGATGCTCCACTCGCATCAAGCATACTAACACTTGCTTAGTGGACATGACTTGAATAGACCATGGCACAATATACCCCGATGAGAACGACATCGAAGTACCGGTTGATACCATCCCTACCCGCACCATGTATACCAACCAAACATAAACATTCACATGCCTATTCCTACCATCATCAACATCATCATGTTATAATCAATAAATTTAAATATGCATGAACAATAATAATAGAAATATTGGATGACATGTTAAATGCACATTACAAGCATACACGCATAGAATCAATCATGGTATTGGACACAAAAAAATAAAAATAGTTTGTTATTAACCAATTAGTTTAGGTCTTGTTCCCTTACCTTAGCTTGTTAATAGATTCTCTTCCAAGCTTTAGAATCACCTTTATAATGTTATTATATTGCTAGAAGACCTAACAAAGTCGATATAATTTAATTAGAATTAATTTCAAATTTAAAAAATATGTTGTTAACTGAGGGTCGGAGGTAGGGTCGGAGTCATGATCGACCCTTGGTGCGACCCTCCCCCTAATCTGAACTTCCCGAACACTGAGGGTCGATGCTAGGGTCGGATCTGCCATTGACCCGAGGTGAGACCCTCCATGGTTTGAGTCGAAAATATCAGATTTTGCTCTCTCTTTCATGGTTGGGTCCTATGGCTTACTTCCACAATCCATTCTATACATGTTCTATGGTTTAGAACTATACTTTATTCACCTACATGGTTTTAATGATCTCCTCAATGGTTTTCCATGAAAACCTAACCATGGGTTGATGGTTTGGGTTTCTTCTAAGTCATACCCTCTTCATAAACCATTCTAAAGTCTTAAATAAATCATGAGGAATGTATTCATACCTTAGGTTTGCTGAGATTCAGAGTTTCCTCTGAATTTCCTCTTCTTCCTTAGCCTTTTCTTCAAGTTTTCCTTTTCTTCTTCTCTTCCTTCTCTTCTCTTTCTCTCAATCCAATTAGGGTTGTAAAAGGAGTGAAAGAGGCCTAGGGACGTCCTATTTATAGAGTAAAACCTCCCAAAATATGTCCCATTGAGTTTAGGAAAGGTTCCAATCGAAATTAGGAAGGTTTCTCGATTTTCGATTCGTGCTGTTTTTCCCGAATGTCGAGGGTCGATGGGAGGGTCGGACAACTCATAGACCCTGCGACCCATGGTTGAGGGTCGATGGTGAGGGTCGATGGGAGGGTCGGACCTGCCTGTTAAAACATGCGACCCTACCCTCATTTTGACTGTTTTTGGGTAAATTTTCATATTGGGTCTTGGGTTTCTTCACACACTTGGTCCACTTGGCTCGACCATGATATGTAGACGGGTCCCGACACGAAATGTAAGGTTAGGCCGGGTTCGTGGCATGCGGGTCTTACAACTCCACCACCCTTAAAAGAAATTTCGTCCTCGAAATTTGAAAGTACGGATCTTACAACTCCCCCATCCTTAAAATAAATTTTGTCCTCAAAATTTGACTTTACTTCAGAGTCAATAGGTGGGAATTCTATTTCCGCATTGCATCTACTTCCTCCTATGCACTCTTCTCCTCCACGTCTTATCTTTGCTAGGTTACCTTCATATAATAATTATCCCAGCCTTGGAAATATTATACCTTTCCACTAGTGAACTAGGCTGGTACCACTTCAATAGTTAAATATTCTATCTAATCCAGTGATTCCGTGGTCAATACCTTTAATATGGATCTTTAATATACTTCTTCAACAGGGACACACGAAATACATCATGCACACTAGACGTGGACAGCGGTAACGCTAATTGATATGCAACTTTTCTACGTCTCTCCAAAGTTTATAAGATCCAACACCTATATAATTATGACTTTCCCTTCTTGTCTAATCGTTTCAAACTGCGCATAAGTGATATCTTCAAAAACACTTTGTCGCTTATGGCGAACTCAAGGTCTTGGTGTCTCTTCTGACATCTTGAGCTATCCTGCCCCTTTTCTTTGCTCATGCTTGCCACTTGATAGTTTTTCTTCATTAGACTTAGGTCTTAAGATTCTTCATTCACCAACTTCATTCCAAAATAGAGGGGTTTGGCATTTCTACCGTACCATGCTATATGGGTGACATTTACATGATAGCTTGGTAGCATCTTCAATTCATGGTAACTTCTCAACTCAAGCTCCTTGAAATCAATTTTACAAGCTCGGAACATATCTCTTAGGATCTGTATAGTCCGCTCTGACTATCCGCCGGTTTGAGGTAAAGTGCGGTACTAAACTTCAACTTTGTCCCCATTATTTTTGTAGATCCTTCTAAAACTTCGAGATAAGGCATAAGCCTCTGACCGACACTAAGCTTTCATGCATTCCATTCAATCTGGCAATATTATCCACATATAGCTTATTTAGCCGCTCCAAAGTATACCGAGGTCATATAGCAATGGAATGAGCTATTTTCATAAGACGATCAACAACCACCCAACCATGTCAACCGATTTGGGAGTCAGTGGAAAATCATTGACATAGTTCACGATACTGCAGTTCCATTCCCAAAACAAAAGTCAGGGTTTGGTCTTCCTTTTCTAAGTCTGCTTACACTGTTCCTATATACAGACCTAACAATATTACTACTTCTACTTCATCCATCAATTCAGAGATGATCTTTAATGCCACAAGTGCAACCGTCGAACTATTGCTCCATAAATTCATCCATAATTCTTGCTTAATTGGATCATCACGAGTTCCTATTATATGTTACTCTCCTTCTAAATCTGAATCTATTGCTACAAAACATAAGGTTTGCGAGAGACAACGGAAAGGATTTGAGGAGGCTTAAGGGTGTATTTATAGGCTAAAAATAGGGTTTAGTAACCCTACTAGGATTAGGAAACTTCTAGGATTCGAAATCAAGAAAATGGGACCCGCAGAGACCAATTTCCAGATCCCCGCACTTAGCTACGCAAGCCATACCGGTCGACCGGTACCAAGACCGGTACCATCGACCGGTCAACATAAAATGATGACTATTTGGTCGTCTTTGGTCCGATTTCATACCTATTTGTCATCCGCTTGTCCCGTCTGGCCCGGTGATGATCGGAAGACCTGTCACGACACAAAACCAAGGTTTATACCGGGTTTACGGAGTATGGGTCTTACAACTCCCCCACCCTTAAAAGAAATTTCGTCCCGAAATTTGCATATAGGTTTCCCAACTCCCCCACCCTTAATAGAAATTTCGGCCTCGAAATTTGAACGTACCTTGATCGTTGAAAAGGTTAGGATACTCCTTCCTCATCGCGCTCTCTTCTTCCCAAGTAATTTCCTCCACATTTTGGCTTCTCCAATGCACCTTCACATAATGGATATCCTTGGTTCGAAGTTGTTGAACTTTTCGACTTGAGAGCATCACAGGCACCACTTCGAATGTTAAGTCTTCAGTCAAGCCTGGGGGATCAGCGGTCAAAATGTGCGATGGATCTCTGACATATTTCTTCAGTAATGATACATGGAACACATTATGCACACTAGGCATAGATGGTGGTAGAGCCAATTGATATGCTACATTACCACGTCGGTTCAATATCTCATATGGTCCCACATACCTGGGGCAAAGCTTCCCCTTCTTACCAAACCGTTTCAGACCTCGCACCGGTGATACCTTCAAGAACACTTTGTCACCCACTGCAAACTCCAGATCTCGACGTCGATTATCTGCATAGTGCTTCTGTCGAACTTGAGCTGTCTTTACTCTCTCCTTGATTTGATCAATCACTTGGCAAGTTTCTTCAACAAACTCTGGTCCTACAATTATTCTTTCCCCCACTTCGTTCCATAACAGAGGTGTACGACACTTCTTCCCATAGAGTGCTTCATATGGGGCCATCTGAATTGTAGCCTGATAACTGTTGTTATAAGCAAACTCGATAAGTGATAGCTTCTCATCCCAAGCTCCTTTGAAATCTATTGCACAAGCTCGGAGCATATCTTCCAAAATTTGAATAGTTCGCTCTGACTGTCCGTCCGTCTGAGGGTGAAAAGTTGTGCTGAACTTCAACTTCGTTCCCATAGCTTTCTGTAATCATTCCCAGAACTTTGATGTAAAACGGGGATCTCTGTCAGATACTATACTCTCTAGAACGTCATGAAGTCTGACTATATTATCAACATATAACTTGGCCAGTTTCTCCATGGTATACTGAGGTCTAACCGCAATAAATCGAGCTGTCTTGGTGAGTCGGTCGACTATAACCCAAACTGCATCCACTGACCTTGGTGTCAAAGGTAGGCCAGTAAAAAAATCCATGGTAATGCAATCCCACTTCTATGCAGGTTCTGGTAATGGCTGTAGCAAACCTGCGGGTCTCTGCCTTTCCGCTTTAACTTGTTGACAATTCAGACACTGGAACACGAAACGAGCTATATCTGCTTTCATACCCCTCCACCAATATAGTCTTCTTAAATCATGGTACATTTTGGTACTTCCCGGATGTACCGAATATGGAGTGTAATGAGCTTCAGTCATAACTCGATCTCTGATATCGCAGTCTTCATTTTCCGGTATACATAAACGTCCACGATACCTGAGTACCCTGTCTGAATCCAAGGTAAAGTCAGGATTGCTCGTACCCTTCTCTAAGTCTTCTTGCACTGTCTTGAGATGAGGATCCTGTAGGATTGCTTACCTTGACTTCATCAACTAGATCCGGTGAGATCTTCAAAGCTGCGAACATCATGGTGAACTTATGAATTAAGCCTTGCTCAACTGGATCTTCTGCAGTCTCTATAATATACTCTTCATCACCTTCGATTGAACTTGAAGCTACGGCACATAATGCAGCATTTGTACTTGGTCCTGCCTTAGGTTTCGATGCCCACTTTCTGCTTAAGGCGTCAGCCACAACATTTGCTTTACCCGGATGGTACTGGATGTCACAGTCATAATCTTTTAACAATTCCAGCCATCTCCTCTGTCTCATATTCAGATCCTTCTGAGTGAAAAGGTAGGTTAAGCTCTTGTGATCTGACTTAATCTGAAACTTCTCACCATACAAGTAGTGTCTCTAAGTCTTGATTGCATGTATAACCGTTGCTAACTCCAAATCATGTGTAGGGTAGTTCTTCTCATGCTCCTTTAACTGTCTTGATGCGTAAGCAATCACCTGTTCTCCTTGCATCAATACACACCCAATACCTAACCCTGAAGCATCCGTATATAAAGTAAACGGTACGCTTGGTTCTGGGATGGTCGAGATAGGTGCAGAGACTAGTCTTGACTTCAAAGCCTGAAAACACTTCTCGCATTCATCTGTCCATATGAATTTCTCTCCCTTCTTAGTTAAGCTGGTGAGTGGAACAGCGATCCTGGAGTAATCTTCCACGAATCTTCTATAATAACCAGCCAACCCAAGGAAACTACGAATCTCCACAACAGACTTTGGTGCTTCCCATCCTACTATAGCAGCTATCTTACTTGGATCAACCTTGATACCGTCTTCAGATACAACATGGCCCAAGAAGGCCACTTCCTTCAACCAAAACTCGCACTTCTTGAATTTAGCATAAAGCTTCTCCTGTCTCAGTCGTTGTAGGGCTGCTCTCAAGTGTGCTGTATGAGTCTTTATGTCCTTAGAGTAGATCAATATGTCATCGATGAATACGATGATCGAAGTGTCCAACATATCATGAAACACTCGGTTCATCAGTTCCATGAACGACGCTGTTGCATTGGTCAACCCGAAATACATAACTAGAAACTCATAATGCCCATACCTTGTCCTGAAAGCAGTCTTCGGAATATCTCCGGCCTTGATCTCAGTTGGTGATACCCCGATCGGAGATCAATCTTCGAGAAAACCTTTGCACCCTGCAACTGATCGAACAAATCATCGATCCTAGGCAAAGGATACCGATTCTTGATCGTTAACTTGTTCAGCTCATGGTAGTCAATACATAGCCTTACACTTCCGTCTTTCTTCTTGATGAATAATACCGGTGCTCCCCAAGGCGATATACTAGGTCGTATGAAGCCCTTATCCAAAAATTCTTGTAACTGGATCTTCAACTCTTTTAACTCGGTCGGGGCCATTCTGTATGGTGCTTTAGACACCGGCGCCGAATCTGGCATAAGGTCTATCACAAATTCTTTAGCCCTGTCTGGTGGTAAACCTGGGAGATCTTCTGGAAATACATCTGGAAACTCTCGTACCACCTCTAGATCTTCCATCTTTGGCACCTCGACAGTGATGTCGACTACAGATACTAGATACCCCACTCCCCCTTTCTCCAAGCATCTCTTAGCTTTTAGGGCGGAGAGAATCAGCTTCCGCTTCCTAGATAGCTTGATCCCCGTGAAGCTATACTTCCTTCCCTCTTTGTCAGTAAACACAAGCTTCATTTCACCACATAATAGGACGACTGAATGACGGCCTAGCCAATCCATTCCCAGGATGACATCAAAGTCTGCCATTTCGAGTATTACTAGGCTTACTTCTAAGTCTCGGCCCTCAATACATACAGTACATGGTCCATAGTAATCGGTCAAAGCCACTTCGACTCCTAGTGGAGAGAGAACTATCAAGCTTGGGTTCAAATGCTTGATTGGTAACTCTATTCGCTTCCCAAAAGAAATAGAAACAAAGGAGTGCGTGGCCCCAGAGTCAAATAGTACTCTGGTAGGTATACCAGCTACATTTACAATTCCTGGAAATTTTTATTATCCCTTAGTTCTATATGCGCATACACACAATGAAAAATAGTAAGCCAAATAGTAAGGGATAAAGTCATACCAGTGACCACATCCGGTGATGCGGCTGCCTCTTCAGTGGTGACCGCATAAACTTTTCCTTGCTGGGGAGGTTGCTTCTTAGGTAGAGTGCAGGTCCTTGCAATATGACCCACTTGCTGGCAGTTGAAACACTTTATATTCGGGTTGTATCCGGCATTCTGTGGCACAGGGGGTGTCGTGTTGTTCCTTGCGGGTACTATAGCGGTCTGAGCCCTATATGGGCGGAAGGGTCTATTGTTACCGCCACCCGAACTCTCACTAGCAGGTCTCTTCACTCCCCTGTTCTGAGCAAAGAAGCTATCCCTCTGACTAGATTCTATTACTCTTGCCACCTGTACAGCCTCGTTATAAATCTTCTTGTCTAGACCCAAGATGTGCTCTCTGATGCTTCCACGTAGTCCCATGGTGAATCTACGTGTCTTGGTCTCTTCCTCTTGCATACTTGCCGGTGCAAAGAAGAATAGCTCTTCGTACCTCTGTTGATAAGCATCCACGGTCGACTGAGATTGCTGTAGGTTGAGGAATTCCTTCTCCATTTGATTTCTGAAACTCTTCGGAAAGTATTTATCGAAGAAGGCAGCTTTAAACACTTCCCAATCCACCAGTGTATACTTAGTCTCCAGATATGCCCGTGTAGAATTCCACCAAGCATTTGCGTCTTCTTTCAGCATATGAGTGGTAAATAAAACCTTTTCCTCCTCTGTACATGTCATCAGACGGAAATTCTTCTGCATCTCTGCAACCCACTGTGCTGGGCACAATGGCTTCCCTGTTCTACCAGTAAATGATGAGGGCTTCAACTTCAGGAATCTGTCCACCGCTCTGCTCAGATCATGCTGTCCCTGAGTGTTCATCCCGTACCATTGTGGTGGATACGGATAGGCTCCCGGGTAAGCAGAAGGCGACGGAAACTGATGCGGTGGTGGTACGTTCTGTGCTTGGCCCATCGGCCTTGGACTACCCTGCATCGACTGTGAAGTATTTTTCTCTCCAGACTCAGGCGTACCTCCCGTGGGAACAGAACCTGTTGGCCTGAGCATCTTCAGTACCTCGCTCAGGAACTCCTTCTGTTGAGCTTGCATCTGATAGACCAGGTTTGTAACAATGGTCTCTGAATCCCTGTGAGGCGGACCAGGTAAATTTGTCGGCACTTCTGGGACCTGTTCCTCCTCCACTTCCGGACTTGGCTCTCTAACATGGTCTCGCTCAACCTGTTCTTCCTCTAGGCGCATCCTGGCCTGATGACGCTTCCGACCCCTACGACCGTTTCCTCCCACCATCTTAGACTATTCTGTTTGGATCTGAGAAGAAGACATAACACGTGAGAACCACAATAATAGTAGTGTTAGCCTTGAATAATACAGGGGGAATAGTCGAGAAGTAAAATTTTAATTTACACAAATTTAAAAAAAAAATTAGAAAAATTTTCTAACTTTTCTGGTGCATATCGGTCGCAACATATCGGTCGCACCTCTGTATACAGGGTTGCGACCGGTATAGTCGACCAGTAAGAAATTGAATTCTGACCGAGACATAGCGGTCGCACCTCTGGGGAGATACCGGTCGACCGGTATAGGCAAAACCGTCGACCGGTATGCCCAGATTGGCTTTAAAATCGCGAAAAAGTGAGAAATTATTCTCACTTTTTCATTCTTCTTTCTCTCCGGTGGTGATTTTCCTCTGGGTTCCGAGTTGCTACAGTCCGACCGGTGCTATTTGAAGCCGATTCCTTCCATTCAAGACCTAGCACATCGTCTCCAGGTAGGTCTCTTCCCTCTCTCTCATGTTTTTACAAATTTTCCATATCGTCTATATGTAGAAATTTAGGTTTTTCATTGTTCGAGATGTTTCAACCGTAGGAACTCTATTCCTTTGGCTAGGAAAGGGTTTAGGGACCCCCAAGAGCAAAAGCCCTCAACCAATTTGGGGTTTCACCGAACGGTTTGATCGAAAATCGAATTTTTCACCTTTTTGACCTAGGTTTTCCAAAATTTTCGAAAATTCTTGATTTTTTTTTTTTTTTTTTTTAAATTTCTTCTTGTAATTTCCTGTGATTGGTTTATTGAAGAGTGTGGGGGTTACGTAAGTCCTCCTCCCCATGTTTTTGGGTGAGTTCGAGGCTTTTTTCTTGAATTACAGTCGTTATGCTGTCGAAATTTCAACAATTTCTAACATTTTTATCTTGTTTCCTTTTTGTTTTGCAGATTAGCATGGCTCCTCGACGCACCCTTGGGAAACGTCCTCACGGCTCGAGCTCACATGCTCCCCAGCCACTAGTTCCCTAGCTTGACGAGCATTGGTTTCATTCCATAGAGGCACAAGCTCGGTTCCCGTGGTTCGATAACAAAAGCATTGAATCCGGGCGTCGGGTTAACTTGGAGCAATTAGACCGGTTCGACGTACGAGCGGCGTTCAACAGGCTTGGATGGTTACCCGTCATTTCTTACACCGACACCACCCGTCCTAATCTGGTTAAGCATTTCTTTGCTAACCTAGAGCTTCACGGAGATGTGAACGATCCCAACCAAGGTAGGGATTTACGCATCTCTAGCTATGTCCGGGGTGTTCCCATTTCCTTTATCACCCACCAGCTGGCCGACCTTGTAGGGGTTCCAAATGATGGAGACCTAGTGTATTGCCCTCCCAAGGCGAAGGGCTATCTGCCTAAGGACCTGCGCAAGGACCTGCACCGGGAGATAGCACATCAGATACTGAACCCTGGAGCTCCTATGAAGGTGGCTAGCCTAAGACCTATACCTCGGGTCTACAGTCGCATCATTCAACACAACATCGTTCCCCAGAGCGGCCATTATAGTGAGTTATCCCAGCTCACTCAGTACATTACTTATTGCATCTGCACTGGGGAGCGGGTCTCTCTCCCATATCTTATCATTAGGACCATGCATCAGGCGACCCTGGCTGATCAGGCCAGTAACCTTCCCTACGGTCGTCTCATTACCTCCTTGCTACGTCGTCTGGGCGTGAGCATGAGAGGCGAGGTGACCGTTGAGGATACTATGACGTTCGACATAGACTGGGACGCCATTCAGAGGATGCAGATGGTTGATCTGCCAGTTAGCGATGACGAGTTAGAGGCTCGCCCTCACCCACTTGGGAGGGTAGCAGCTGCGGCGGCAGCGGCGGCGGCAAGCCAATGCGGCCTATGGAGCCGAGCTCGAGCGGGATGATGATGAGGATAGGGCCGAGGGTGTACCAGTGCCAGCTCCATAGCCTACACCAGCAGCACCACCATCTACCTCTACCGCTGGACCATCTCAGCCTCCCTCCGACACCATGATGGGTATGATGATGGAGATCAGGGACACTCAGCGCGAGATGAGCCGCGACTTGGCGCAATTGGCTCACAGTCTCAGGGTCACACAGGATCAGGTGCACTGGCTTAGGGTTGCTTACGAGCGAGACTATGATATAGCAGACCCTATTCCTCCCAGGTCCCCTACCCCATGATTGTCCCTCTTTATTTTCTTCTCTTTTGCATATGACTGTTTATATAATAGGGTAACTGTCCGATTTGTGGACTGTACCCTGTAGCACTATTTCATTTGATACTCATTTTCTTGTTTAATGGAAATTTTCATGTTTCACCTAACTAGTATGTGTGCACATGTTAAGTTTCATATTTAGAGTAGTACATTATTCTCTTTCTTAATCAGTCTCAAGTATCAAACAATGTTTAGGGTGTGTTTGTATTAAGATTTTTAAATTTCCTAACTCAGTTCATCGACTTAGCTAGGTGCAATATGGTCTTTGGACAGAGCCCGAGAGCTCTGATACCAAGTTGTCACATCCCAATTCCGATCCAACCAGAATGGTGTGAGTGAACCGTCATTGAACCAACGGTTCACACCAGGATCTCGAATAGGCCGTGTCCGCTCATAAAAACCATTACACATAACCACAATCAGAATATAAATATATAGCGGAAGACTTAAAATAGAATGAACTGAGTATCTATTGATAATTTAAATAAATATCCAATTATCCAAATTCAAACACATAAAATAATATCCGTACATCCATTTAATCCAACCAAAAATAAATGAAAAAATAAATAAAATCTGATCAAAGGTACACGCAGAAAGGGGCACTCGCATGAAGCGTCATGCTCGTCCTCTCCTGCCTGCACATCCAGAGCAGCTACACCTCCATATGTTGGAGCGTTCATGTAGTCATCAACAGTATAACCTGCATCAACATCTAAAACATGTATATATACAAAGGGTGAGCTCACAACACAGCTCAGTAAGACAATCAGACAGTTTCACAATATTATGCATGAGTAACAATCAATTTTATGCTGTGGTCTGGTTTTAAGTTTGCAATGTGCTATAGAAAGTTTTGGTGGCCCCCGCACCTCTATACACGAGTGTGTGGCACATCATGGATCACACCCCCATCAGCCCACATGCACCCATCATGGAATAGAGATAGAGCTAAGATACCCACGTACCTCCCCTGATACTCTACCCATACCAGTACCTAAGCCCCTACTGGCCAGGGCTCGCAACTAACCAATCTTATATGTCATCAATGTATGCTCTATCCCAGCACAGCCGTCTATGGCATAGAGATAGAGCTAAGGCATTCACACACCTCCCCTGATGCCCTATCTGCAACTAACCCACTAGGATAGATACAATACGTAGGTAGACCCTATCCCAACATAACTCCTTATGGCATAGAGATAGAGCTAAAGCATCGTGGACAAGCCAGCGTCGACTTGGAGACCACAGTGCCACATAACAATGGCCGGGCCAACATCAATATCGGAGACCACCGTACCACGACCTTTCCCTAATGCCCCACCCATACCAAGCATGTTAAGACAGAATACTACAAAAAGGTGCTAATGTGAAGAGCGATCCCAGGCCCATGCCCCACTACACACTAACGAAAACAATCACATGCCTAATAATCACATCCTATCAATGCATGAACAGTAATAACAACTGAAAGTAAAGGATGGCATGTGAATATGCACAAACAACACATCACATATGATCAGGTGATTAACAACAATTTACTGTCCATTAATTACTAGGTTTAGGTCAGATTCCCTTACCTGACGCTCGTTCGATAACTTGCTCCACGTCGCAAGATCCAAACGATAAGTCACAAAGTCCTACAAGATTATTTGGGTTTAATTAGAATATATTGTTTAGGGTTTCATGTTGGTCGGAAACCAACGTGGTTACAAAATACCCTCACAGAGCTGACCGGTGGCAACATACCGGTCGCGGCTCTGTGGGGAAGACTGGCGACCGGTATGGTCAGCCGGTCCCCACAAACCAGCCTCCTGAGGGATACCGGTGGCAACATACCGATCGCACCATGTGCAACTGGTATAGTCGACCGGTATGTCTCCGAAAGACCATACATGGGTTTTCGACTGCCGTCGATCATCCTCCATGGATTTCTAAGGTTTCTCCTATCCATTCTAAGTCTAAACTTGGAGTTAGAGTTATCCCCAACTCATTCAAGTCTCGTTTCGATGAGTATCATCTCAAAACTCGAATCTAGGGTTTGACGGCAACTTAGGGTTTATTGGCCAATTTAGGGTTTTAGATCAATACCTACTTTACATGGTATTGATCCACCCACACAACTAACATAGGATAAGAAGAAGAGTTAAAACACTTACCGTTGACTGGCGTAGCGTGAGCTTCGTCGAACGGTAATGGCAGCACCTTCTTCTTCTTCCTAGCTCCTTCTCCTTTCCAACCTCTTTCTTTTCTCTAGGGTTTGCGAGAGACAATGGAAAGGATTTGAGGAGGCTTAAGGGTGTATTTATAGGCTAAAAATAGGGTTTAGTAACCCTACAAGGATTAGGAAACTTCTAGGATTCAAAATCAGGAAAATGGGACCCGTAGAGACCAATTTCCAGATCCCCGCACTTAGCTGCGCAAGCCATACCGGTCGACCGGTACCAAGACCGGTACCATCGACCGGTCAACATAAAATGATGACTATTTGGTCATCTTTGGTCCAATTTCATACATGTTTGTCATCCGCTTGTCTCGTCTGGCCCGGTGATGATCGAAAGACCTGTCAACACAAAACCAAGGTTTAGACCGGGTTTACGGAGTGCGGGTCTTACAACTCCCCCACCCTTAAAAGAAATTTCATCCCAAAATTTGCATGTAGGTTTCACATTAGTACACTCTCTTGAGACATGCCCTACTTGGTTGCAGTTAAAACACCTGATCCCCTCACCATTTTGGTTTGGTTGTCGTGGGGTTACGGAAAATGGTTTTGGTTGCAGCATTGAAGCCCTAGGTACGGAAGGGTTGGAATACCTTGGTGTTCCCTCCGTTGTAAAAATTTTCATTTGGCCTTTTGATTCCCCTATTTTGAGTAAAATAGCTCTCTTTCTGGCTCGACTCTATCACTCGAGCAATTTGTACAGCTTCATTGTAGATTTTCTTCTCCAGTCCCAAAACATGTTCGCGTATGCTTCCCCTAAGTTCCATGACGAACCTTCGGGTTTTCGTATCCTCCTCTTGCATACTGACTGGTGCAAAGAAAAACAGCTCCTCATAATGCTGTTGATATGCGTCGACAGTCATCTGCCCCTGATATAAACTCAGGAACTCTCTCTCCATAGAATCTTTGAAACTTCTAGGGAAGTATTTCTCAAAGAATGCCTCTTTGTATATATCCCAGGTCAAGTGGGCATGTTTGGTTAATAGATATGTCCTGGTAGACTTCCACCAATGGTGTGCATCACTCTTGAGCATAAATGTGGCACACAACACTTTCTCCTCCTCATTTACGGTCATCATCATAAAATTTCTTTCCATTTCGTCAATCCAGTGTGCCATTCACAAAGGATCTGCTGGCTTACCATTGAATTCTTTGGGCTTCATCTTAAGAAAATGCCCGACCAGTCTGGAGCGGTCCAACTTGATACGAGCATAGGCCCCATACATAGGTGGTTGGTACTGATAACCACCTTGAGCTATCTCGGGGTTTTGCACTGGGAGCTTGCATGACCGGTGTTTGAGGTGCATGGGGTACTTGTATTATTTCCCCCGGTATTGTGCTTGCCTGTCCCGGCGGCATCCGTGTCGTGTGTACAGCTGGGAAAAACCACGCCTATGGCGGCTTGCATATAAGTTTGCACCTGTTGTATTTGTTGCAGTTGTTGTGCCAAGTTCATTACGACTGTAACTAAATCTATAGGTGGGGCTGGAAAGTTTGTAGGATTTTCCTGACCATTAGCTCCTGGCGGTGCCACGTTTGGATTCTCTGGTACTTTAGGAATTTCATGACTGGTTTCATTTACCGGTGGTGGTGGTGGGATTTGGTTACGTCCGTGTCTATTCCCTCTTCGCCCAGCCATTTCTTATTCTGGTGGTGTAGTGTCTGAAAAGTCATAGAACACGTGAGGCAATCAATATATACTTCATTCTCATATTTGGATACACTAACCAATGGTATTTTCAAATTTTTCAGATCATTCAGAAAAAAATACTGTCTTTTCTATGCAGGGTCGATGGTGAGGGTCGATAGGTATCCGACCTTGGGAAATCATCCATTTTTCCCGAGTATATAATGCCATTGGTCAAGGCACTACAAGAGTAAATCTGGAGAAGCTTTCATACATCAGTAAATCAGGTATAAATCAGGAGAAAGATTTCATACATCAATAAATCAGGTATAAATCAGAAGATGTACGCTCAACACGATTAAACATTTAACTATTCATTCAGTTCATATCTCTGATCATGTTTTCGATCATGAGAATGGTTCAGATTGGTATAATCAGAACTACAACTAAAGAAACAATATATATGACTTCAGTTGACAGGTTAAATCAAGAAGGTATCCTGTCAAGGTACGAGAATTAAAATCTGGTATGTGCATCCTCTATAATCATAAGAGTAAATCAATAATGCACCGCATTCTATATAAACTATCTTGCCATATGGCCACAATAAATTCGATCTTTGCTGAAAATGTTTGAGGCTATCATCTTCAGAAGACATTCTTCAATCCTTGTCGGATCATTCTATCATGATGCAACTATCCCATACATCAGTGGCTGATAAGGTTAACCACCTTGATACACTGCTTGTTGTGCACCAAACTGCTGCACTGGGGTGTGCATTACTGAGACTTGTTGTGTGGTAGGCACTGTGTTATAGCTAACAGGTGTTGGGGTACAATGATGCTACCAATTGGTACCATACTTGGTTTGACCCAGAGGTGTTGATGTAGCATCAGCAACTTGGGTAGTGATTTACATAGCAACTTCCATAGTCGGTCCCATCTGTTGTTACTCTTGTATTTTATTGGGTCAAGTTTATGACAACCGTGACCAAGGTAATTGGTAGTCCAGGTGGTTGGCTGGAGTGGCCTGGTTGTTCATTTCCTCTTATTTGCTCTAATCTGATTACCAACTCAGATGAGTTTTCATTACCTGTTCTCGACCCAGATAGTGGTGGGGTTAAGTTGTAACATCATCTTAATGCTCAGCGGGTAATGGATCAGCGTGTAGTGGATCTCACCCTGAGTATCCATGTCACCCAGGAGTATAGCTTTATGTTCTTTTATAGTTACTCCCATTTTTGGTGTATAGCTATTGTTCTCCTATCTCTGTTGCATTCAGCCCGAGATCTTTTCTTTTATCTCTACAGGGTTTTGGCATTACTAGCCATTTTCCTTCTTCATCTGTCCTACATCGAGTTTCACATCTTGTGAGTACCAATTCAGTATTCCAATTTTCTACTGTACAGAACAATAATAATAGAAATATTGGATGACATGTTAAATGCACATTACAAGCATACACGCATAGAATCAATCATGGTATTGGACTCAAAAAAATAAAAATAGTTTGTTATTAACCAATTAGTTTAGATCTTGTTCCCTCACCTTAGCTTGTTAATAGATCCTCTTCCAAGCTTTAGAATCACCTTTATAATGTTATTATGTTGCTAGAAGACCTAACAAAGTCGATAGAATTTAATTAGAATTAATTTCGAATTTAAAAACCATGCTGTTAACTGAGGGTCGGAGGTAGGGTCAGAGTCATGATTGACCCTTGGTGCGACCCTCCTCCTAATCTGAACTTCCCGAACACTGAGGGTCGATGCTAGGGTCGGATCTGCCATCGACCCTAGGTGAGACCCTCCATGGTTTGAGTCGAAAATATCAGATTTTGCTCTCTCTTTCATGGTTGGGTCCAATGGCTTACTTCCACAATCCATTCTATACATGTTCTATGGTTTAGAACTATACTTTATTCACCTATATGGTTTTAATGATCTCCTCCATGGTTTTCCATGAAAACCTAACCATGGGTTGATGGTTTGGGTTTCTTCTAAGTCATACCCTCTTCATAAATCATTCTAAAGTCTTAAATAAATCATGAGGAATGTATTCATACCTTAGGTTTGCTGAGATTCAGAGTTTCCTCTGAATTTCCTCTTCTTCCTTAGCCTTTTCTTCAAGTTTTCCTTTTCTTCTTCTCTTCCTTCTCTTCTCTTTCTCTCAATCCAATTAGGGTTGTAAAAGGAGTGAAAGAGGCCTAGAGACGTCCTATTTATAGAGTAAAACCTCCCAAAATAAGTCCCATTGAGTTTAGGAAAGGTTCCAATCGAAATTAGGAAGGTTTCTCGATTTTCGATTCGTGCTGTTTTTCCCGAATGTCGAGGGTTGATGGGAGGGTCGGACAACTCATAGACCCTGCGACCCATGGTTGAGGGTCGATGGTGAGGGTCGATGGGAGGGTCGAACCTGCCTGTTAAAACATGCAACCCTACCCTCATTTTGACTGTTTTTGGGTAAATTTTTATATCGGGTCTTGGGTTTCTTCACACACTTGGTCCACTTGGCTCGACCATGATATGTAGACGGGTCCCGACACAAAATGTAAGGTTAGGCCGGGTTCGTGGCGTGCGGGTCTTATAGATACCTGTGGGAGTGTGGTTGGTGTATGCACGAAATGTGTTTGACAAATTGTCTGTGAGAAAGTCTCAAGTAATCAGCTCAAGGCAGCATAGCACAAATTGATCAACAGCTCTTGGCAGCATTGTCCATAGCAGCAGACCAAACCAGTGTAGTGGAAAAGGATTTTTAGTGGTCACTGATTCACCCCCCCCCTGTCAACTCAACACGGAATAACAATATATATATATATATATATATATATATATATATATATATATATATATATATATATATATATATATATATATATATATATATATATAGAGAGAGAGAGAGAGAGACGTTGAAGGAAAAAAATAATAATGATCATAAGAAAAAAAAGAGAAAGACAGAGGGGGTAGGAGAGAGAGTGTGATGTTTTATTAAAAGAAATTATTATTATTATTATTAAATGAAAATTTTATTACAACCCTTATTTAAAAGGGTATCCATTGTTTATATTGTGTAGGTAACACTACCATTGTGTGAGTTTTACGATAATTTGGAATATCAAATTGGTCACTGTTGAGGTGAGAAAAACTATCTTCTTACACTTGTTGTTTGTTATTTTATGTGATAATGTGAACAATGGTGTATGATTATTTGTGGATATCAATGCATAATTTTATGTGAAATGTGTATTGCGATGGTGGATATGATTACATGGGAAATGTGGTAATGTGATGATACATGAAATGAGAGAATCAGTTAAGCCGTTGGCACCAAGCTGGTGGACTGAGAAAATATATAATAATGTAATTTAATAAAATAAACAAATAAATATTTAAATCCTGTGTTTGCTCCTTCCTTCTTATTAAGGGGTTCATTAAGGGGTTAGGTAATGAGTGGAACTACATGGCATATAGCCTAGGCAGTTTAAAGACCTCATGATAGCATGGTCAGCTTAGGGACCCCATGATAAAATGTGTAAACCACGGCTCTACCTATTTGTGCACACTGCAGCAAGCACAAATGTAAGACCCGCACTCCACTAACCCGGTCTAACTGTGTCGTGCTAGGTTTTTCCATCATAAACGGTTCGAGTGGACCAATCGTATGAAGAAACACAAGGTTAGGTAATTGAAATCACCTAAAAACTATGAATTCTAGTTGTGTGGTTAACTACCTAGACTTGTGTGGTCGACCACCCAAATTTCAATATGAGACTAGTCAATTTTACCTTGTGTGGTCGACACCTCTTAATTTGTGTGGTCGACGGATTCTGCAACCACACAGTCAACCGTACAAAATCAGTTAAGACTCCGTGATTTGGAAACTTTTCAAATCTCAGGAGACCTCTTTCCTAATTTAAAAAGGGGATCTATATGGAGAGTTTCTTTTTATATAAAGGACGTCCCTCTACCCTCTCTCACTCTTTTGGATCAATCTCAAACCCTAAACCTAAGAGAGAAAGAGAGAGGAAGAGAAGGAGAAGAAGACTTGGAGAGGAAGGCTAAGAGAAGGCTTTGCAGAGGAGGTTCTAACTTTCTACAGCAAGCTTAAGGTATGGAACTTGTCTCTGTAGAGGTAGATTACATAGAATAGAGATTTTCATCGTTAAATTGAGATGTTAAACCAATATGGTGTTATCGATCATGAGATTCTCTAAGTAAACCTCAAGGAAAATCATGGAGAATAGGTTAGGGTTAATAATAAGGAGAAACTATGATCTAAAGGCCCTAGAACGACCATAGGATGAATCCTATTGATGAGCCGAGAAATCGACTCAGGAAGATTACGGATTGAAAGACTGAGATTGATCAAACATTGTGTGGTCGCATCATTGGTCGACCATAGTGTGACCAGTGAGTCAACCACAGAGCCTCGGTAAGTTTTTTAGATTTGTGTCATCGCATCAATGGTCACATGATGCACGACCACAAAGTCAACCACACAATGAGTGGTTGACATATACATGAGACCACAGAGTCGACCATTCAATTAGCAAAGGCCCTGTTTTGTTTTTCGACTACTATAACTTGTTACAATCAAACCCTAACTTGAATCCATTAATTCTTGAGGTTCCCAAGTAGTTTAAATTAACTTCCAAATCTTGGAAGGAGATCAAACATCGATTATAGGTGAGGGAGCAAGACGTAAACTAAAAGGCTAATAACAAGCAACCCTTTCTTTTATTTTTTTGCTATCGGATATGATGTCATGCCTTGTCTGATTGTTTATGCATCTGACATGTCATCCAATACTTGATATATATCTGCTTATGCATATTTATTTCTATCCACTTGTGATATGATGATGATGCTAGGAGTAGGCATGTGTTTGTGTATGTGGTTGGTGTGTTGGATGAGGGTTGAGCATCAGGGGGAAGACGTGGTACTGTAGTCTTGGGCTTGGCCACCAAACTCTAGCTCTATCTCTACTCTATCTTACACACTGACATCGTAGTATCGTTGTTACCTTAGCGGAACTAATATGTCGTAGGGTATCAAGGGGAAGACACGGTACCGTGGTCTTTAGCCTGGCCGTCAAACTTTAACTCTATCTCTATGGGAATATTGAGGGATGCTGGGGTATAGTCTTAGATACAAATTGTAATGACATCTAGGATTGGTTAGTCACGAGCCCAATTGTCACTCCCTCGCCAGTAGGGGCATACGTGCTAGTACGGATAGGGTATCAGGGGGGTTCTGGTGGTGTGTGATCAGGGAACTCTAGCTATATCTCTATTCTGTAGTGAGTGATGTGGGGTGATAGCGGTGTGTGATCCATTGGGCATACTCACACTCTCGTGTATGGAGGTGTGATTGCAAACTATCCTTACCATAGCACAGTTGGAAACTTATATCAGACCAAAGATATGAATATGATTGCATGCATATGTTTCTACATTGTTTTGTTTACTCACCGAGTCATGATGTGTGCTTACCCATCGAATCGTATATTTTTAGTTGATGATGCAGGTACCACGGTGGAGGACTACATGAATGCGCCATCGTATGGACATGTGGCGGCTATGGACATACAGGTTGTAGAGGACGCTCATGATCCATCATGCAAGTGTTATCAATGTGTTTTCGAGTAGTTGATTATTATTTAAGAGTGGATCCTATAATAGATTATTTACTTTATGTCTTGAGTTTATTAGGAGATAATTGATTTAAATATTTATTTATCATGTTAGACCTCAGTTCCTTAGTAATAAAGACTTTTGCTATTTATTTATTATCTCTGGTTACATATGTGGAATGTGTTTTGTTTGATATCGTTGGTATGGTCTCTTCGAGATTATGGTTCGAACCGTTGGTTCTTATGACAGTTAATCACACTTCCGGTTAATCCAAAATTAGGGTGTGACAACTAACCTTGAGCCTAGATTAAATAACTAGAGTTGTTCATTTTGCAACTATTAATGTTTGTCTTAGCTTATATTCATTGTTCATGTTTACTTGAATTTAAATGCATGTCCATGTATGTATTTACCTTTACCTTGTTGTGCTTTTGATAATTAATGTCCTTTATATATGTTTGTTTATGAAATTTTTGTTTTACTTGTTATGTAAGTATATAGTTTTTCTTTACTGAGCCGTCAAGCTCATTCCATATCTAATCAATGTTTCAGAGGAAGATAATTAAAGCCAAGAGGCTATGACAGAATTTAAAGAACAAATCCCTAAAAGGGAAGCACTTGAATCCATAGGATCTTCCACATTATTTTGAGGAAGTTTTTGAATGAAACTAAGTCATTGTAAATAAGAAAACAAATTTGTGTTACCTTTGAGCATAACATTGTATATATTATCCTTCTGTCACCAGATAGCATGCTAGACCTTTATAAATATGAGTGTGTATGGGTGTTTGTTTAGAAAAAAGAAAATGGTACACTATATTTTTTGTTGTTTATTATTTAGTTATATTAGTGCGTGTTTAAGCATTCTATGGTCCTGGTTATTACTTAGAAAAATTTTCTTGTGACACTTTTAGCCCTAAACTCTGAGCTGGGGGCATTATAAGAGGTACTAGGGCACATGTCTTTTTTTCAAAGAAATGACGGTTACAGCCACGTGGTAAGTGCCCAACGATTGATGCATCGCTTTAGCAAAAAAGTGTCATAATGACAACTTAAAACACTTTGTTTATATGCAACTATCAGCTTCGCGTGGCAGATATTTGCTTGCGAAAAGATTGCTGCCATAAATGCAAGACAGATATCCTACGGTCGGTTAAGATATCTACAGATATCGCATTAAATGCCAGTTAGAATCAATGTGAAGTACCATAGTTGGGGAAAAATATTTTATAGGTCATCCAACACAACTCAACTTCGTTCAGGTCGTCAAGCACGACTTTATTCGGTTAAGTTGTAAAGTACGACTCTATTTTGGCTAGGTCATCCAGAAGAACTCAATTTCGACTAGGTCATTCAGAATGACTCACCTTCGGTTAGGTCATCCAATACGACTCATTTTTTGGATTGGCTATCTAGCACAGCTCATTAGCGGCTGACCTCAAAGGTCGTCTGAGACAATCCATCAGCATTCGATACTATAGTTTGGCCACAATTCTAGCAGAGAAAATTTTAACGTAAATCGAAGCAACATTGCTCCCTTGACTTCTACAAACTCGGAAGAGCAAGGAGCAACTGTTAAGACAATGCTATACGCGACCAATCAGCGAAGGACACGTAGCACAACACATTGATTACGCCGGTGGACAGGTGTCTCCGTCCTAGTTCATCTAATCTATTCCGATTATGTGCTCTTAAACAGCTACATACGTGCTGGAATTGAGCACATTCAGATAAGTGAAGGCAAATCCACGATCTGATGGTTCTCTCCACGTGTTAGTTCATCAGAAGTGGATATAATAGAGTCAATCATGTCGACAAGGAGTCCAAAGGCGGTTATCGTTAAACCAACCCTCAAATCTACGTCAAGCAGTTATAAAGCTCGCCTACTCAATCACGACCCCTCAATCTTGGGAAAGGAGTGCACAAAGACTCTCAACCCACTACGATAACTCCCCCAGGATCTCAAAAGGAGTCCTGAGATCCGTGCAACTGCAAGGAGACGTCCCAAAATCCAAGACTATTCCATGCTCAATAAATACCCTTACCACGAAGGTAAACAAATGGAACTTTTGCATATCTAAAGTTATACTGCTAAATTCACTACCAACCCCTCTCTATCATGAACTTGGGGTTCTTATACCTGAGTTCATCTTTTTATTGCCCTTGAGCTGACTTAGGCATCGGAGTGGTCCTTGGTAAGGGTGTCAACGGGCTGGTCTGGGCCGATTTCGGTCCGGGCTGAATCGATGTCGGGTTTTATAAGCCCAGCCCAAAACATGTCCATTAAGAGTTCGGGCTGGGATGAGCTACGCTGGACACAATAACTAACGGGCTGGTCCGGTGTTGGTTTGCTATCGGGCTGGGTTTATTGAGGTGATTTCGGGTTGGTTTGATCCGGATACGACTTATCAGACTTATCGGGCCCCTTTTATATGTAAACTATATAGCCTATTTTATTATTTATATCTATAAAATTAGCATTATTCCTTCCATATGTATGTAATTTAATAAACTATAACAATTAACATAATCTTTTCAACTATAAATTCACATAATCTTCTAGATCATGAAGTGAACTATAATAGTGTAACACAATCTATTAAAATTTAAAACCATTAAAATTAAGAAATTGGGCTCGAACGGACCTTACCGGTGTTCGGGTTGGGTTTTATCGGTTTGGGCTAATTCGGGCTTCTTAACAGACCGGTCCGGTTTGGTTTCGGTTTGGGCTGAAATAGTGTCGGGTTTTACAAGCTCAGACCAAAACCTATCCATTAAGGCTCGGTCCGGGTTGGGTTGGGGTTATATCGGGCTGGCTCGGTCCGTGCTACAGGGCCGGGCCCAGTTTTGACACCCTTAGTCCTTGGGTTATCCAATCCGTCCAACTCTCTTGTATGTCTTTTTTTTGTGACAGGTGTTGCAATTAGGAATCCGAACGATTTCCAGCGATAACAAGGCCCAGCCCAGGTTCATAGGGTTTAGCTCGAGCTCTTTTTTTTGGTAAGTGTTTAGCTTGAGCTCTTAGTTGGGTTAGATTCCTTAGTCCAAGCTCGACCTTGTGGGCCTCGTGCTGGGCTAGGTTTGGATTTTGTTGTCATTATTTGTTATTTTTTATACAAAAATGAAAATTTTTAACATAAATATGAATGTTTAATTCTATATATATATATATATATATATATATATATATATATGTGTGTGTGTGTGTGTGTGTGTGTGTGTGTGTGTGTTTAATTAATCTAAATCAATGAAGTTTATTAAATATAAATTATGATACCTAGGCTCTCTTTGGTATAGTTTATATTTATGTTTATGAGTTATTTATGACAAATCAATTATGAGAATAAATAATAACAATTTAATACCACTAAACATAAAGAAGTAATAATAGATTATTGCAATAATGATAAACACCTTGTAATCTATTTGTAGATTTTAGATTATATCAATTTATTTTAAATGTAAATAAATACCACAAAATCATACCAAACAACTACATATATCATAATGTATTATAAAATTAACTCTATAATACATACTAAAGAGAGCCTTAATCCATGTCTTTTACTTTGCAGATATCTATACTCGAACCGACCTAATTTGGGCCAAGAAGTCCCAACCCGTATCCCAGTTTAGGCCCCAAAATTATCATGCAAGTTTCAAGTGGGCTCAAGCTTGCCGATCTTAACTTGCACACTTAAGTTAGTATAAAAAAAGAAAGAAAAAAAATCAGCTACCCCCCAAAATAGTTTCGAAACATCACCTACCACCCACACCTTTAAAAAACATCATCTACCACCCAAATGTTTACCATCGTTAATGTCACCCAAAATCGATTTTGAAATGGACAATAATACCCTTAAGGAAATGTTAAAAGATGATTTTACCCTCATTCACTTAAGGAGGGTAAGACCCCAAATCTAAATCCCGTTTCTTCTTCTTCTCCAAATCTATCCTTTCTTCTTCGATATCTTCGCCGACAACGATGCAAGCCTTTTCTTCCCCGACGATAGCGCAACAAAGCTTTGGCCAGCGGCAATCTTCATCTGAAAAAATTGAAATTTTAGTAGCTCTGGTAGTTTGAATTTCCAATTTATTTGAGAGGAAAAACCTGAAATTTTAACAAAGCTAAAAGGGAACTTTACCTTTCACAAACAAAAAAACTAGGTATCTCTGAAGTTTCGGATTTGTGTAGTTTGAGCGAGAGCGTGTCCACTACAATGATTGGGGAAGGACGCGTTGACGATGGAGAGGTGCAGCAGAGAGTTGACAAATCTCTAGCTAAGCTTCCTTGGAAACATCTGATAAACCTTGAATGACACTGAGAGGGGGGGGGTGAATCAGTGTGAATAACTTTTCCCTTGGTTTTTCTTTGCTGCCCAGTGATGTTTATAAAATAACCTATCCCAAACACAATCGTATGCAAATCTACCTCACAACCACTCAGTGGCCAGGTCTACCAGATTTGCACACCCATCCTGCAATTCATTCCACGCACTTCACAAAGCACATAATCAAGCAAACCACAACACACAAAGATTACGTGGTTCACCACCACAGTGAGTGATGGCTAATCCACGAGTAATGCCCAATGGGCTTCGTATTTACTCAATACTCAACTTTTAGCCCTTTACAGGACAAGGATGCTCACCCTAAATTTTCCCAAGATAAACGAGAGGGCGTAACAACGCCAAAATTCAGGCATAAAGCCAGTGTCCAGCACCCACTGAACACACCATAACAGATACAATTTTTCGGGCTTAAAATGATGCCCTACAATTAAATCCCAACCTAGCAAGGCATTCAATATTTTCTTCTCTTTTTCTTTGCCTAATGCTAGCATACATTAGATTCCCATACACCATAGGCATTCAACATCATCAACCTACTTTAACATACAATGAATTGATTCAATAAATAGTAAGGGAGATAAGAAAATCTCACAACCAATTTTTCTGATAATTGACGATGTTCTTCTTCTTCTGATAGTCAATAAATCCCTTATCATATGCAATCAAACTCTTCCAGCCTTCAAGAATACTTCAATGTATCGGCATCAGCATGAAAAGTGATGGAGAAGGAATGTCTTCAATTTCCAGAGCAAGAAAAAATCAAAAACCTAACATTCTCCCCTTTTTCCTTCAAAAACCTTCTCCTCCTCTGTTTTTCGCGGCTGTCAGTCTCTCAAACCATTCTCAATAGAAAGAGCATTAAAAACCTAGCTCGGTGCAATTTGGATCGTCTGATTTGGCCACTGGATGGCCAAGTTATGGCATAAACAAATTCGGCCTCTGAAAAAATTCCAAATGGAATCTTTTGGCATCATTTGATGCGCCTGCGACACAAGGTAGCCGCGCCCCGCGCTGGGTGTCGCGCTCCGATTGGCTGAAGAAGGAATCAGAAAATTTAGCCGTCGGATCTCACTCAAAAAGGCGGGATTGAACAGAGGCCGTCAGATCCGAACAAATCACGCCTCCGAGAATCGGAGTAGCGCGCGACCAGACGATTAGAATCTGGAGCGCCGCCATATGATGGACGCGCTACACGGGATCAGATAATCCTCTTCATGCGTCACGGAGTATTATATTAACTTGTGGACGACCAATAAAATCTCGCGCGGGAGAATCTAGGCGCACCGTCAGCGCCACACCTGATCCCGCCTTTACCAGAACCGCCGATTTAGAATCTCGAAGGCGTGGCTCCATCTTGACAGTTGATATGGTATTTTCACTTTTATGAACTTCCAAAAATGCCCCTGAGAATCCAAAAAATGGCCTCTGTAACCATAGAAGTTTTGTTAAACTTCTGCCAGAGACAATTTTCCAGAGAGCTTTTCTCTCTCCTGGAAAATCGTCGAACATATGGTGTGCGTGCGGGAGAGAAGAACCAACGCGCGCGGCATGTGGGAAAGCCAGCGCGCGGCTGCGAGGCTAGCTGCCTTGCGGGCTTGCGACAGGACATGCCTGCGAGCCGGGCGGCGTGCGGGCCCGGGACCGCCTTGCGGGCTGGCCCCGCCTTGCGGGCTGGGCTGCCTTGCTGGCAAGGCAAGCCCGGCCCGCTTGCCGGGCTGGCTGCCTTGCGGCTGGCCGGTGGGCCAGGTGGGCTGTCTAGGTGGCATGCCTCTCGTGGTGGGTCCCACCTTCTCTCTCCTGGGTCCCACTTTCTCTCTCCTCTTTCTCTCTCCTCTTCCATGCTTCACAGTACCTGTAACAAAGCCATATCATCTGTATCACTGCCATTTCACCTGTAGGGTCCGCAGACACTCTCTCTCATCAAACTGGACCCAGTTAGCCCAATTTGCCAACAATTACAATATATAGGCCAACAATCTCCCCCTTTGGAATTGTTGGCAACTACTCAATCCACAGACATTTCTCCCTTTTTGACAACAAAAACAAAGAGATTTCCCACATAGGAGTGCCCACCGCATCTTCCCAATCCTATGGGTGCTCCAAAGCATAAACATATCACCATAGCAGCATACAAAAAATACCAACAGACTCCCCCTGAGTCCTACATAGGGAAAAAAATAGAACAAGCAAACCCTGCTCCCCCTCACTCCAAGCTTCTCAATGCTTGGGAAAGATAATCACTCCTAATTTCTGTCTCAAGTAGTCAAAGTGATCTCTGGGAAGTGGCTTTGTGAAGATATCTGCAATCTGCTCTGCTGTAGGAATGAACTCTAACTGAACTTCTCCTTCCAAGACCTTTTCTCTCAAGAAATGATATCGAATGGCTATGTGCTTCGTCCTGGAGTGCATAACTGGATTTTTTGAGATATTAATGGCACTTATGTTGTCACAGAACATTGAAATAGGCTTGTCTGACTCACTGCCTAAATCCTTCAATATTTGTTTCATCCACAAAACCTGTGTACAACAAGAGGTAGCTGTAATGTATTCAGCCTCTGCAGTAGATAATGATACTGATTCCTGTTTCTTACTGTGCCACGCCACTAAATTTTTGCCCAGATAGAAAGCACCTCCACTAGTGCTCTTCCTATCATCAACACAACCTGCCCAATCTGCATCTGAGTAGGATGACAAAACTAGATCCTTGCTTTTTGCATACCAAAGACCATACTCCATTGTCCCCTTCAGATATCTGAAGATTCTCTTCACAGCTACCACATGTGTTTCCTTCGGGCCAGCTTGAAATCTAGCTACCATGCACACAGACTGAAGAATATCTGGTCTAGTAGCAGTCAAGTAGAGAAGACTTCCTATCATTGACCTGTACATAGTATTATCAACTGAGGGAGAGTCATCCTCTTTACTTAGCTTACAACTTGTCATCATTGGAGTGCTTATTGGTGTACAGTCTTCCATTGTGAATTTCTTCAACATTTCCTTCACATATTTGGCCTGTGATAAAAAGAATCCATTCTTTAACTGGCTGATCTGAAGACCTAAAAAATAAGATAACTCTCCAATCATAGACATCTCAAACTCATCTTGCATTCTCTGAGCAAAGTCCTGACATAATTCATCATTTTGGCCTGCAAAGATGATATCATCTACATATACAACCACAATTGTCTGATTGCCATCCATAGATTTAACTTACAGATTACTATCAACCAAACCTTTCTTGAAGCCCAACTTACAAAGATAAGTATCCAGTCTGGAATACCATGCTCTTGGTGCTTGCTTCAACCCATACAATGCTTTCTTCAGTTTACACACAAGTGTTGGGTCCTCACTCGATTGAAATCCTTCGGTTGCTCTATATACACCTCTTCTTCCAAGTCACCATTCGAAAAAGCTGACTTGACATCCATTTGATAAACCTTGAAGTTCTTGTGCACTTTGCAAAAGCAAGAAACATCCCGATAGCTTCCAGCCTAGCCACGAGAGCAAATGTTTCTTCAAAGTCAATTCCCTCAACCTGAGCATATCCTTTGCAAACTAATCTGACCTTGTTTCTTACAATTTTGCCATCTTCATTGAGCTTGTTCCTGTAGACCCATTTAGTGCCAATAACATTCTTGTCTGTAGGCCTTGGCACCAATTCCCAAGTTTTGTTTTTCTCTATTTGATCCAACTCTTCATTCATTGCCTTGAGCCAACTAGCATCTTCACATGCCTCTGCAACTGATTTTGGTTCAATCTGTGATAGTAATGAAAACATTTGTTTTGGTTGTCTCACCTTTCTTGTTTGCATACCGGCGGATGGATCACCAAGAATTAATTGATCAAGATGATTCTTTTTTACTACTGCTTGAGCCACTTTTGTTCCGCCTATCCGCCTCTCGAATCGATCGCTCTTCTCTTTCTTCTGTCTCAACCATTGTTCTCTGTTCTGGCACATTTGTAACATCCTGTTCCTTTTCTGTTTCAATGTCATTCTGCTCACTGTCCAGGTCTTCAAAAATAGGAACTTCATTATTTGATCCTGTAGGAGAATTCTTGTGCTCATCAACTCTCACATCTGCACTTTCAACAATCTTGCCAAGTTTTTTATTGTAACATTTATATGCTTTGCTTGAGGTAGAGTAGCCAAGAAAAATTCCTTCATCTGCTCGATCATCAAACTTCCCTAAATCATGATTGGTATTTTTGATATAACATTTACTACCAAACACTTTGAAGTGCTTTGCTGTGGCCTTTTTACCAAACCATAATTCATAGGGAGTTTTGTCTTCATCTTTGTCTCAACATACACCGTTACGAACATATCTTTGCTGTGTGCACTGCTTCTCTCCAGAATTTGTTTCCCATATCATTTTCTGTCAACATAGTCCTGGCCATCTCTTGAACAGTTCTATTCTTTCTTTCTGCAACACCATTTTGTTGTGGTGTTCTAGGAGCTGAAGTCTGTCTCTTGATGCCATTCTCAGAACAAAAATCTGCAAAATTAATCCAGGTGTATTCTCCTCCCCTGTCAGACCTTAAACATTTAATTTTCTTTCCTGTCTCATTTTCAACTTGAGCTTTGAAGATTTTAAACTTCGCAAGAGCCTCTGACTTATTTTTCAAGAACATTACCCAAGTCATCCTGGAGTAGTCATCTATGAATAGAATAAGGTACCTCTCTCCTGAGATGCTCTAAGTTCTCACTGGTCCACATAGATCTGTATGAATAATCTCAAGTGGTTGAGTAGTATGGTGATCTTTTGGTTTAAATGATACTCTTGTCTGCTTCCCTTTCTGACAAGATGGACATATGCCATTGGTAGGCTTCTTCAAAGATGGGATATCTCTCACAACATTTTTATTGGAAATCTTTACTAAATTTTCAAATCCAATATGCCCCAGTCTTTTATGCCATAGCCATGTTTCTTCTTCTTGGCTCAACATGCAATTTTTTTGAAAATCTTCAGATAATGTATAAAGATTTCCTGATGTTCTCTTTCCAGTTGCCATCAATTTGCCACTGTCAGTTCTTCGAATCTCACATCCTTAATCACTGAAAATTAATCTGTGGCCCTTATCACAAAGCTGACTGACACTCAATAGATTATGTTTCAAGCCTGAAACATAGAGAACCTCATGAGTTTTTACCTTCCCATTGTTGAGACTAATGCTTCCTTTCCCAACAATCTTTGCACCAATATCATTACCAAACTTGACTGAGCCTCCTTCATAATGTTGAAATTTCTGAAGCCTCTTACTATCTCCTGTCATATGACTTGAACATCCACTGTCAAGAATCCATGGTGTAGAACTATTTTGAGCCTTGAGAGCTGTCTGTACAACCAAAGAGCTATTTTTCTGAACCCAGATCCTCTTATTTGATTTAAATATTTCATCTTGCTTCTGTCTTGGAATCTTGCTTCTAATTCTGTCATACTGTCTCTGTGAAGGTGACATAGGGGGAAGGATGGTTTTACAGTTCCTTGCTATGTGCCCAAAATTGTTACAGTTATAGCATTCAACAACATTTTCTTCAAGAGGAGCAAACTGATTTCTGCTTTCAAATCTAACTTGACTCATATTGAACTTGCAAGTAGCTATTCTGTGACCATAAGTATTGCATTTATAACAGTAACCATGAAAATAAGATCTTGACCTAGAAGGAGTCACATAACTCATCTGTCTCTGCAATGCATTGGGATAATCTCTTCCATAGGTGTTAGTCTTTTCAACTCTCCTACCTTGTCTTGCATTGTTGGTCAGTGAAGTAGGAACATGATTTACTTTTTGATCATAAATTACAGCAGCCTTGCCCTTTTCACTCTCTTTCACAAAAGAGATGGAACCCTTTCTATTTGAGTTTGCATTAGTTGAAGTCTCTCCCTTATCGAAACCAAGACCAAATTTTACATTGAAAGGTCTTTGAGAGTTTATAATCCCATCTAGCTTTCTGCTACTAGGATGTATTGTAGAGTTGCTTGGCTCATCAGATTTGTTCAATTTCTGTTGTCTTTCAAACTCTTCTATTTCATATTCACTCACCTTTGCTTTTAACAAAATAAATTCCTTCTCAAGCTCTTCAAATTTACTCATCACCGGGGCTTGTGTTTCAAGTTGAGCTCTCAAACTTGTATTCTCAGTCATTAGTTTGGAGTGATCTGTTGATACCTGTTCAAGCTGAGTCTTGAGATCTTCAACAATTTTCTTGGAATCTACCACTTGAATTCTCAAATCTTGAATTACCTTTTTCTATTTTTTAACTTCTTGTGAGGCAAGCTTGTTATATTTTCTTTCTTTCTTGAGTTCCTTCATAGCTGCAGCAAACTCTTCTTCAAAATTTACCTCACCTTCTTCATCATCACCAGAGCTTGAAATTTCATTCCCTTTTTCCTCTTCACTGCTTGAGATAGATTCCACAATGCCTTCTTCATTGCTTTTTGAGGAGAATTTCTCTTTAGCTGTGTTCTTCTCTTGATCTTCAATGTAAACCATGAACAAGGCCTCACTAGGCTCATCTTCTGAGATTTCATCAGAGTCATCATCTGAGGATTCAGTGCTTCTTTTAGAGATAAAACTCTTTTTGTTTGACCTGTTTTTCTTGAAGTTGTAGTTTTTCTTTCCCTTAAACTTGTTTTTTCTATCATCTTCATCATCACTGTCAAACTTACTCTTCATTGGGCACTTTGCAGCGAAGTGTCCAACTTTACCACAATTAAAGCATTTGAATGGAAGCTTGTTTTTATACTTTCCTGTACCTTTTCTTAATTTCCTAGTGAAATGAGCTGTGGCTTCATCTTCACTTTCTTCCTCATTTTGTTTTTCAGAAATCTTCAGCTTCTTCATAGCCTTGAAAGCTACCTGCTTATCACTAGTGGTTCCTGGATCAATCCTCATCTCAAAAGCTGTTAAAGCTCCATGAATTTCATCAATAGTAACATGTTCCAAGTCCTTGGTTTCTTCAAGAGCAGATACCTTTGACTCAAATTTTGGGGTGAGAGACCTCAAAATCTTCTGACAAACAATATGACCTTTCAAATCTTCACCAAGTCCTCTAATAGAGTTGACCACATCATTAACCCTGTTCATGTATTGATCAATGGTCTCATCTTCATTCATCTTCAGATTTTCAAACTGACCTCTGAATGTCTGTAACTTGACAGTCTTGATTTTCTTATCTCCTTCATATATGTTGATCAGTCTGTCCCATACTTCCTTTGCCCAAACATCATAACCAAGAGATCCTACATAGACCTCCACTCTTCTTTTCCAAAAGAAAAAATCCGTCCCATCAAACAAGGGAGGCTTGTTTGAACCTTCTCCTGGTGCCATATATTTTATTCCGATCTTCTCGGTTCTTTGATTAAGGCGTCACCGAGCCCGGCGGTCTGATACCAATTGATAAACCTTGAATGACACGAGAGGGGTGAATCGGTGTGAATAACTTTTCCCTTGGTTTTTCTTTGCTGCCCAGTGATGTTTATAAAATAACCTGTCCCAAACACAATCGTATGCAAATCTACCTCACAACCACTCAGTGGCCAGGTCTACCAGATTTGCACACCCATCCTGCAATTCATTCCACGCACTTCACAAAGCACATAATCAAGCAAACCACAACACACAAAGATTACGTGGTTCACCACCACAGTGAGTGATGGCTAATCCACGGAGTAATGCCCAATGGGCTTCGTATTTACTCAATACTCAACTTTTAGCCCTTTACGGGACAAGGATGCTCACCCTAAATTTTCCCAAAGATAAAGCTGAGAGGGCGTAACAACGCCAAAATTCAGGCATAAAGCCAGTGTCCAGCACCCACTGAACACACCACAACAGATACAATTTTTGGGGCTTATAATGATGCCCTACAATTAAATCCCAACCTAGCAAGGCTTTCAATATTTTCTTCTCTTTTTCTTTGCTTAATGCTAGCATACATTAGATTCCCATACACCATAGGCATTTAACATCATCGACCTACTTTAACATACAATGAATTGATTCAATAAATAGTAAGGGAGATAAGAAAATCTCACAACCAATTTTTCTGATAATTGACGATGTTCTTCTTCTTCTGATAGTCAATAAATCCCTTATCATATGCAATCAAACTCTTCCAGCCTTCAAGAATACTTCAATGTATCGGCATCAGCATGAAAAGTGATGGAGAAGGAATGTCTTCAATTTCTAGAGCAAGAAAAAATCAAAAACCTAACATTCTCCCCTTTTTCCTTCAAAAACCTTCTCCTCCTCTGTTTTTCGCGGCTGTCAGTCTCTCAAACCATTCTCAATAGAAAGAGCATTAAAAACCTAGCTCGGTGCAATTTGGATCGTCTGATTTGGCCACCGGATGGCCAAGTTATGGCATAAACAAGTTCGGCCTCTGAAAAAATTCCAAATGGAATCTTTTGGCATCATTTGATGCGCCTGCGACACACGGTAGCCGCGCCCTGTCGCTTGGGTGTCGCGCTCTGATTGGCTGAAGAAGGAATCAGAAAATTTAGCCGTCGGATCTCACTCAAAAAGGCGGGATTGAACAGAGGCCGTCAGATCCGAACAAATCACGCCTCCGAGAATCGGAGTAGCGCGCGACCAGACGATTAGAATCTGGAGCGCCGCCATATGATGGACGCGCTACATGGGATCAGATAATCTTCTTCATGCGTCACAGAGTATTATATTAACTTGCAGACGACCAATAAAATCTCGCGCAGGGGAATCTAGGCGCACCGTCAGCGCCACACCTGATCCCGCCTTTACCAGAACCGCCGATTTAGAATCTCGAAGGCGTGGCTCCATCTTGACAGTTGATATGGTATTTTCACTTTTATGAACTTCCAAAAATGCCCCTGAGAATCCAAAAAATGGCCTCTGTAACCATAGAAGTTTTGTTAAACTTCTGCCAGAGACGATTTTCCAGAGAGCTTTTCTCTCTCCTGGAAAATCGTCGAACATATGGTGTGCGTGCGGGAGAGAAGAACCAACGCGCGCGGCATGCGGGAAAGCCAGCGCGCGGTTGCGAGGCTAGCTGCCTTGCGGGTAGCTGCCTTGCGGGCTTGCGGCAGGACATGCCTGCGAGCTGGCTGGCTTGCGGGGCAGGACTGCCTTGCGGGCTGGCCTGCCTTGCGGGCTGGCTGGCTTGCTGGCAAGGCAAGCTTGGCCTGCTTGCTGGGCTGGGCTGCCTTGCGGCTGGCCTGCCGACTGGCTTCTCGGCCAGGTGGGCTGTCTAGGTGGCATGCCTCCGTGGTGGGTCCCACCTTCTCTCTCCTGGGTCCCACTTTCTTTCTCCTCTTTCTCTCTCCTCTTTCTCTCTCCTCTAATTCTTTCACCTCTTTCATGCTTCACAGTACCTGTAACAAAGCCATATCATCTGTATCACTGCCATTTCACCTGTAGGGTCCGCAGACACTCTCTCTCATCAAACTGGACCCAGTTAGCCCAATTTGCCAACAATTACAATATATAGGCCAACAACATCTTGTTAGCAGAGAGTTCACTGGAAGGACAAAGAAAGGTGGGAAATCGTCTCCAGTGAGAAGGTTCGATCAATCGCCTGGCAGGAGAGGTGACAACAATTCCATGAAACCGTCTTAGTTCATCATCATCACCACACTAGGGACCGCCTGGGAAACCAGAATCCATTTTCTCTGCAAAACCATTTTCGTCCCGCCCCCAACTCCCTCTCTGCAAAATATAGTCTCCTTTCATCTTCATCTTCATCTTCATCTCTGACGAGAGAGAGACGTTGGACATGAGCGAGAGAGAGGCAGCCATCTTCAAAAACAGATTCCTTTCAAAATGAGAAAGAGACTCTGTTTTTGGTCTCCACCATCTTCAAAATGAGAGAGCCGTTGAATATGAGCGAAAGAGAGAGGCAGCCATTTTTTTTAAATAAAAAGTAAAGAATCACGCCCAAAGCTAAACACCCATTTGAACCTTTCAAGAATGAATATAGAGAGACCAAAATTTGGAGGAACATAAAAAAACAACCTACCATGAATCAGTAGCAAATCCGAGGAAAAGGGAGGTTTATGATTTAAAAAAAAAAGAAAAAAAGAATGCAAATGTCACAGTTAATCAAACTTGCTTGAATCGCCTAGTGTAAATTTCGAGAGAGCAAAGAGAGAGACGCACCTAAGCCCGCGGATCTCTCCGAATCGTTTCTCCTCCTTGCACAGCCGCCGCTGTCAAGCCCTCATCAACATACTCTCTCAGCCGATAACCTAGAGTTCTTTCCCCCTCTAGTTCTTATTATTATTATTTTTTTCTCTGCAGCGGATTTCTTCTTCTTTCTTTCACTTCCTCTCAATCCCGAGTATGCAAATGACCAAATCCCTTTCCGAAATTGATCGGTTCCCTTTGTATTCCTCTCTTCTACTTCTTCTTCTACTTCTTCTTCTCTCTCTCTCTCTCTCTCTCTCTCTCTCTCTCATTTCTGCCAATACCCACTATCTCTTCCTTTTTTCTCTGGAAAATCGAAAGACTAACACCCTTCTTTCCTCACTCAACCGCAACTCCCTCATTTAATCCATCGCTGGTTGGACAATGGGGTCATCGTTGAAGAGAAAATAAAAAATTTCTCTCATCTTCTTCTCTGCTTTCTCCGGCCAGACCTCATGATTCAGATGCCCTAAATGCAATGGCTACACAAGAGGGGAGAATATGAGGGAGGGAGAGAGGAAAGGAAAGAGAAGGGTTATATTAGTAATTTTACGAGTTTTTAAAATTTTTCATTAAAAAACAAAAATGGTAAAAATATTTAATGCTGATTTCTGTCTCCTCCGTCAGTTACTTGGGTGTAGTTGATGTTTTTTTGAAAGGTGTGGATGGTAGGTGATGTTTCGAAACTATTTTGGAGGGTAGTTGATTTTTTTTCAAAAAAAAGAGTAAAAAGAGGATGATCTATACTCAAGCTCTGTTCGACTGTAAGCAGTGAGAAAGAAAGCCTTTCAACTCACTCTCGTATGGCTCGCCCTCGAGCCTTGGGCAGGTCAACTGGGTCTTTCCCTAGACTACTGGACGTCTCATAGAGTGACTCCATCAAGGACGTTGAGATTTGGGTTTAATCTGCCTTTACATACTAAAGATAAGGGCTTGTACCCCGGCTAACAAGGAAAAGGTTTTCTTGTCAAATTATGTAACAATGAAAAATAAATTTTGAAATCATTATCTAAACTGGTAGTGTAACTTATTAAAATTCTTACAAATTTTTTTTTTGAGTCGGAGGGTTTCCCCACAAAACCACTATGGGGTAATCTCCTAGAATGCACAAATTAGTATATAAAAATCTATATTTTCAATGGAGCGCGCAAGGTTAGGGTATGAGAGAGAACCTGTCAAGAGGAAAAAAGTGAGTTATGTGAGATGTTGTGCCCATGCGTTGTGAGAATCTTTTTTCCTTATATATTTTTAATGAAAAAACACAAACTCCTCCTAAACAAGGATGTAAATGGATAGCCCCCCCGATCCAAATCCCGCCCCCCCCGCCCCCGACCGGATGGAATTTGAATAGAAAAGATCGAATGGAGATGTAGATTCGGATAACACTCAAACGGATCGGATTATATATCTCCGATTTTTTAAGTGTATTATATATATATATATATATATATATATATACCGAAGAGGAAAAAGTGAGTTATGTGAGATGTTGTGCCCATGCGTTGTGAGAATCTTTTTTCCTTATATATTTTTAATGAAAAAACACAAACTCCTCCTAAACAAGGATGTAAATGGATAGCCGACAATCAGAATTCGATTAAAATCCGAACTCGTTTAAGGGCATCCGAATCCGATTGTCGGATTCAGATGTGAATTTGAATAGAAAAGATCGAATGGAGATGTAGATTCGGATAACACTCAAACGGATCGGATTATATATACTCCGATTTTTTTAAGTGTATTATATATATATATATATATATATATATATATATATATATATATATATATATATATATATATATATATATATATATATATATATATATATAGGGTTTTCTGATTCTTTCGTGTGCGACAGAATGAGTGATTCAAATTAGGGGAAATTTTTTACTCAAAAAAAAAAAAAAAAAGTTAACGGAAACTTGGTAAAAAAAAAAAAAAAAAATTAGGTGAAACTTCTTTTTACCAAAAAACAAATTAGGGGAAACTTCTTACAAAAAAAATGACACGGAGAGTTGCCAAAAGTAGAGAAAGCCGTTGATGGCAACCACCGCCGGCGAGATGCCGCTGCCGCTGTCTTCTCTTCTTGACTTCTTGTAATCCTGCGTGAGTCGTGACTGCGTTGAGAGAAAGAAGTAGAGGAAACCGCCGATTGCAGCTGCCACCGCTGATCTACGGCTGCCGCCGGCGATCTGCCGTTGCCGCTGCAGATTTCTGTCAGTATCTCTGTATCTGTAGTCAAATCTAAGGATGTAAGTTCCTTTTGATGCATCCCCAAATCTATCTGGCCTCTTCCTGATGAAAGATAAGAAACGTTTTGTATAGAGTGATTCTGCCTTCTTTTCTTCACCTCTTTGCTTGTAGTTGGGAGCAGATCGAGATTGTTTATAGTTATGAACAGAGAATATGTTCTGTCATTGTGTTTCTTTTTTTTTTTTCTTGTTGATCAGCCGATCGAGAAGTGGACTTTTGGTTGGACTTATGGTTCACGGATGGAATGAGAAATCAAATCAGCCTTCCTCGTTTAACCTTACGAAGCTTATCAGAAGCAAGTGCAATCAACGATCATGGGTGTCCGAATTTGAATCGGATTTTAACCGGATAGCTGGTTAAAATACGAATTTGGATTTGACAAAATCTACCGGAGCCGGATAGGGTTCGAATTCGGATGGAGCAAGATCCGTTTACGTTTTTACTCATAGAAACCGGGCAATAAGGCAAAGTAGAATCATTGAATGGTTTCAGACGTTTGGCTTACTAGAGCACAAATTGGGTCGACTCAGAATTGGACCAGAATCGGCTTCTTAACCGTGATTGTTTCAACGGTCCAGCAACAGCAAGCCCAGAATTGGTTGGCCCATTCTCTCTCTCTCTCTCTCTCTCTCCAGAATGGTTTCGGAAAGTTTCGCGCCAATTATTTAAGCGACCTTCTTTCCTTCTCACTTGACCATGTGAAAACCGCGGGAAAATTCGCCTGGTCGGAGTCGGATCCTTTTCAGGCAAACAGTTTGGTTCTAGCTTTTTGTGTCCATTTCCTTTGAGGATCGTGGCCATGGATTTGATGGATGGGGATGAAGAGGAGTTCGGATTCTCTCGGAACTATTTTCTTGCAAAGGAATTGGGTGGATCTGCGAAGAAATCCACCAGCAAAATTTCCGATATCAACGTCGTTGACGAACAGGTAATCTCTCTCTCTCTCTCTCGCGTGCGTTGTTCTATGTAAATCATGCTTGATATAATATTTATATTTTTATTTTGAAAATCAGCTTATTAGTAATGTTGAATGAAAAGTGTTCTGGGGTCCTGATGGATTACAGAGAATATACACTGGGCAATTGTGTTTTATTCAAACAAATTTCCAACCTCATGGCAAACTCTTATACTCACCTGAAACTGTTTCTCTTTAAAATTAAAACCTGTAACTGATTGAGATTTGAGACTTTGAATGGCAGGACCTGAGAGCAGCGGCATCAAAACTAGCACCTAAACATGAGAGGGAGATGACATCTTTACTCAACAGCTACGAGAGTTTATATTCCAAATGGACTTTTGAACTTAGGTAATCTACTCTTTTATTTTGGATGAATAAAATGTATCATAAAAGAAGAAAATTACCAGGAATTAGGCAATTACTCTTACTTGGTTTAACTTTGTTTTTATGTGATTAAATTGTGATTGTTCCATCATGTCCAAATATTGAATTGAGGCCTTGTTGTATTCTCAGTTATAAAATAGCTTTTGGTTCTGGGTAAAAGGAATTTTGTGTTTTCTGCATCATATGTTTCTTTGTGTAACCTTATTTGTTCTTTAAAGTTTGCCTTTGTTACTTTTTCTAGTTGTCTTCATTGCTCTTGATATCATGAGGGAGTAGCTTGAGGATACAATAATAATCTTTACTTTTTTTTTTTTTTTTTATTCTTTCTTTTTTTTATCTCTACCAGTTCAGAAAAACCTACTGACTAGATCAGATGAACCATCTGAACAGAGGGGAGAAAAGTTAGGAACTTGAAGTTTTTGTTGCCTTTGTTTTTCTTGAGCTACCCTTTGGTGAAGTTTTAAATTGTCCAATGAA
The DNA here is from genome assembly GCA_028583415.1 of Protea cynaroides. NCBI lineage: Eukaryota > Viridiplantae > Streptophyta > Magnoliopsida > Proteales > Proteaceae > Protea > Protea cynaroides. The sequence continues at coordinate 65,719,602 of CM053272.1, forward strand.
CTTGAATCTGATTGAGGAGATTCCATTGCTATATTCAGATTAATGAGCATGTACAACTCTTGTGTGCGAGAGACACTTTTACTTATAATTCTTTTATTTTATTGTATTCATTGAAATCACCAAATGCCATTTTATTAAAAAAAATCTAGATTCTTTGACAGAAAGTAATAAACCAACATCATTGTGAGTTTATCAAACCAATAATAATAATAATCAGATCATGCACAAGTTATCAATGCTGGAAGAGGAGAATAAAAGAGGAAGGAGAAGAAACCGCAAGGGAAAGAGGTGAGAGAGAAAACAAAGAGTGGGAAAGTGTATCGAGATAACCTCTCCCCTTCTCAAGTTGTCTCCACTATCTTATTTATAATAAAAAAATGATGAAAACTAAAGTCGGCCATGCTCTAGCTAACGGTGCAAGGATTCAAAAGGAATTTAAAATAAATAACACTAAACTAGGTGACGCCTAGAAAACTAAAACACAACTGAAACTTAACACCCCCTAAAGTTGGACTATAAATATCACCAAGACCCAGTTTGGAACAATGCTGAAGAAACAAAGCCTTGAAAAATACCTTTGTAAACATATATCCAAGTTGAGAACTTGAACTAGTGAATGGAGTAGTATGAGGTTGCATATGAAAACATCACGAACAAAGTGATAGTCGACCTCGATATACTTGGTGCGCTCATAAAAAAAGGGTTGCTAACAATATGACTGGTTGCTGATTATCGCAGTACATAAGAATTGGCTGTGTAATCGGAAAGCCAAGCTCACCAAGAATAGGCTTCATTTACATTAATTATGCAGTAACATGAGCCGTATCATGATACTCGGCTTCTACATTAGATCGAGCAACTGTGGTCTGCTTCTTACTGCATTAAGTAATAAGATTGCCTCCAAGAAAGGTGCAATAACTAGTGGTAGACCTACAACCACTGTCAGCACCAACCCAATCAACATCTGAATAACCACAAAGATCAATACTTCTGTGAGGACAACAAATCAGCCCTTTTTCAGTAGCTCCCTTGAGATACCTCAGAATCCACCATGCAGCATCCTAGTGGACTTGTTTTGGGCCCTGCATAAACTAACGACTAGTAACCTCAACAACAAAGGAGATGTTAGACCATGTAACAGTGGGATAAATAAGTTTTGCAACAAGGCATCTGTACTGGTATATGTTGGCAAAGTCTGTATCATCACACATAGCAAGTAAGCTTTTGGTGAGGATCCATAGGAGTTTATAACAGGTTTGCAACCTAGCATACTTGTCTTTGTTAAAAGATCAAGAATATAATTCCGTTGAGAAAGACTAACACCCTTGGTTCTTTGAACCACCTCCATACTGAGCACCTGATCTCGTCTTCCTAGCATGACCCGCAGAGAATCCAAAACTACTCTCGCTCCGGTCTTGTGCTTGTGTTTGTAACGATGCTTGTGTTTCATCATCATCATCATTCAATTGATGAATGACGTTCTCCATGATCGGATCAGCTGAGGTAATTTGGCGTTCCTCAGCTATCTCATTCATCACCGACACTTTATCATTGTCCTCTATCATGCTCTAATTGGATCTTCCTCATCGAGCATGTAGTTGATGTCAATACATCTGTGCCGTTTTGTTGTTCCAATTTGGGAAATTTTTTCTTCAATCTTATATTATAGTGAACGTAGATCAACTTTTGAAAATTTTCATGGTTGAGGAGGTCCGTGGTTTATTATGTATCAACCCAAAAGTACTCCAGTTTCTTTCACCTCCACTTGTGGAGGTCGTTTGGGACAATATCCGGATTGCAATCCTTCTCAAGTGTGTAGTACTTCCTCCATAGTTGAGCCACCAATCAGCTGTACAAAGAGAAATGTTTTCAATGAATGAAGTTTAAAACTCATAAGGTAAAAAAAAAAAAAAAATATTATGTTGTCTAACATACTAGGGTTCATTGTGGATCTTGCGCCAATAACCATCCGATCAGCAAATCCCTGTGTACTCATGAAAAATCTTAAGCTACAATAATTAAATATATCGGTTAACCAATCATTGAAGATTGTGCAAGTCATTTTTTTGTTACCTCATCCATGGCATACATGGCTTTTGTTGTATCCGGCTCCAACCTATTGACAACCTTTCTAATAGTGTCTACATAAGGCAACTCATATCGTAAGCCAGGTTGAGTATATCGTATGTCCGGATTTAAGTAATGTGCTATACAACATAAGATATTGATACATTAAAAATTTATAATTCAAATCCTAAGTGATAAAAAAAAAAAAAAATAGTACAATTGATACAAGATTATCTGCCATATGAATGTCTTGCAGCAACATTCATTCCCATCGATTCTCTATAATCTTCAAAAATGTTTCTTCCTTGATGGATTTTGGTTATTTATTATTTGCTTTGCCAATCATATACCTTGCACCAACTTTCCCATTGTTTATTCCTTATCACCATCAACTTGCCTAAGTATGACGAAGAGAGGCTTCATAACCTTAGACAATTTTTTAATCCTATCCCAAAATTTTGTAGACATAAGGAGGTTTGTTACATCTCTCCCTATACTGGTCCTGGAATAAGAACTGCATAACCAATCCTCACTAATAATCATCCGGAATAGACCTTCCTTTCGACTGATGAGGCTATCAAAGGCAATGTAGTTAGTGGCAAACCTCATGGCCACATGGTTCATCAAGTCGCCTCTCACATGCCTACTCATCAACGCCAACTCCTAACTGTGGTTGTATATGAAATTTGTTATTTTCTTTGTATCATCAATCACCTTTGACACCTTGGGTTTGTCACAAATGTCTTTAAGCATTAAATCAATGCAACATGCAACATAAGGTGTCCAAAATAGGTATTGCTTCTTCATCATAAGTGTATATCCAGCAAGTGTATATCCAGCCCTTTTATAATTTGGGGCATTGTCTGTAACAATCTCAACTACATTTTCTTCTCCAACTTCCTTAACAACTTCATCCATTAGATTAAATAGATATTGAGAGTCTTTCACATGGTCTGGTGCGTCGATTAACTTGAGGAAAATGGTGCGCCTATTAAAAAAATCAAGAAAATTGATGATGGACAACCGCGTTGGCCTACTCCAACCATCACACATGATGGTCTCTATATTGGGGCCACTTTTGCTTGAAAATCTGTACATACCAATCAACCTCACTTACAATGGCATCTAGGTATGGGCCAGCAATTTGATGAGGTGTGGATGGCGTCATACTTGGTTCATAGCGCTGTATCTCTTGCACCATTGCCTTGAAATATGGATCTTTGGCCTTGTGTGCCAGAATAAAAGCATTGTCCATCTAGAAATTGACTTCCCCATTCTCTCACTTTATGGCTTTGGATGCATTGTCTCTTCTATCTTTTGTTGGGCTTCAGGTCCATGTTACGAATGTCTGAGTTCTTTTTCCTCTTGCCCTTGCCCTTAAATCGGTTAAATATACCTCGAACACTTGCTGATTTAGTCAAATCAGCTGGTTCCTTACCCTTGCTTAACTGTGTGCATATACCGGAACCACTACTACCATTACCCTAAGACATTGACCTTCAATTGCTCTTCCTCCCATTGTTTTGCTCGATGCTCATGCCTTGAGGTTGCCATCGTTTGCTGAAACTCATCTTCACCCTCCATATCTGACCCCTCCTAATCATCTAAATCTCTTGGTTTTGAATCCATAAGTATCTATGTATATCTTTCCTCATTGTCCTTCTTCTTTCCTTTTGCTTTTCCTTCCATTAAGTGTTTTGCCATTGCCCTGCTCAATTCAACATGTCTTTTTGTGCACTTCACATTTGGTTAAGCTCATGCCAGGTGTTGCTTTTGCCTTGTCACTCCACCTCCACGATGTTCGGTGCTGCAGAAGTTACATCTTGTCATTAATCGATTCCCATCGATTTTAGTGCAATAACTCCAACCGATGTCTTTTCTCGTACCACACGTGTGACCATAGTTGTCAAGGCGCCTAGGTGCCCAGGCTGCCTTGGGTCGCCTTGGTCGCCTAGGCGCCCAGTCAGGCCTCCATCGCCTTGGTTAGCCTTGGCGCCTTGACAACTATGCGTGTGACACGGCATACAAATTTCATAAAAAATACCACACATAAAGCCAATAATATATAACCTTTTATCTAAATTTTATACATTATTTCTTATTTTTCAGTAATTAAAATTACATAAAATTGCAAATAGTTATGTATGAAATCATGATTCATGGTGAACAAACATCCTTAGCTTGTGTTATTAATGGAAATCAGAAACATTAACATATAACAAATAACAGAAAATTAAATTTCAGATTATTCAATGCTGGAAAATATAATAATAATAAAAACAGAAAATAAAATAAACATGCAACACTCTTAGTTTGTGTTATTAATGGAAATCAGAAACATAAACATGTAATAAATGACAAAGTAATTTTCTGATTTTTCAAAGTTGGAAAATATAATAATAACAAAAGAAAATTAAAATAAACATGCAACACTCTTAGCTTTTGTTATTAATGGAAATAAAAAACACTAACATAAAATAAATAACGAAAAAATAGTTTTTGGAATTTTCAAAATTGAAAATATAATAATAAAAAAAATAAAATAAACATGCAAGTATGCAACACTCTTAGCTTGTGTTATTAATGAAAATAAAAAACATTACATACATTTTGAAGCACATTTGTATGAAAAGAAATTAAATTTATAAATTATATTTATTAATTTTTTCCAAAAAAATTTAAATATGAGAGAGAATGTACAAACTGATAAATCGGCACTCTAGAAACTACATATAAAAGATACTTGATATGGTTCTTTTTGTGAGAAAAAAATCAAAATTTTTTTTGAGTTCTCGAAAAAAAATTTAAAATCCATACTCAGATTCATTTTAAAACTAGTTTTTGATGCATGGATTCATCATATCAATTAATAAACTACTTGTAACAATTTCTCAAAGAAACAACCAACAAGTATACAACCAGAAATTAAAAGAGAAGAAGATTGAGGAGGAGAGAAAGAGAAAGAGAGAGAGAGATTTTGACACAACAATGTGCTGTTGCCCAAATCGTTAAATATCTCTCCTCTCTACCTTATATTTATAGAGAAAGAAAATAAACAGATTTACAAGGAAAGTCTCTATTCTAAGAAGAGACAATAAGAGAAGATTACAATAAGATTACAATAATAAAATAAAAAAAAATAAATCTGTAATTAATTAAAGAAGGAAGAGAAAAAGGAGCCAGCGCTAGATATTGCTGGCGCTAACTATATCTAGTGGGTCCCATGGGTCTATGGGCCTATGGGCCAACTTCGTAACACCCTCCCTCAAGCTGGAGTGTACAAATCAGCCAATCCAACCTTGTAACAGTTCAACCGGTATGCTGGTCCAAATAGAGGTTTAGTGAGAATATCCGTAAGTTGATTTGAAGATGAAACAAATGGAGTGACAACAACCTTCTTCAGAACCACATCACAGACACAATGGCAATCCACTTTTATATGCTTGGTATGTTCATGGAAAACTGGATTACTGGCAATATAGATCGCAGCCTGATTATCATACTTTAAGGTCATAGGCTGAGAAATAAGAAATCCCAACTCTTGCAGAAGATTCTTCAGCCACATTAATTCAGCGGTAGTCTGTGCCATAGCATGGTATTCAGACTCAGCACTGGATTTGGAGACAGTGGTTTGCTTCTTACTTCGCCAAGTGACGAGATTGCCACCAATGAAAGTACAATAACCTATAGTGGAACATCTATCACCATCTGCCTCGGCCCAATCAGCATCTGAAAGCCCAACAATGTCAAGATGGGGATGTCGGGAATAAACAAGACCTGTGTCTGGAGATTTCTTGAGATAGCGCAAGATATGACAGACTACCTCCCAATGGACAACTTTAGGAGCTTGCATAAATTAACTCACCACTCCAACAGCATAAGAAAGGTTCTAGTAACAGTAAGATAAATTAGCTTTCCAACCAACCGTCTATATTGATGAACATCAGAATATTCAGGACTATCACATGTTTCGAATTTCTGATGTGGATTCATAGGAGTTTCAACCGGCTTGGTGCCAAGAAGACCTGTTTCTGCAAAGAGATCGAGAACAGACTTGCGTTGGGAAAGATTGATATTAGAACAACTTCAAACTACCTCAATACCAAGAAAATAGTGAAGGAGTCCTAAGTCCTTCATCTAAAAATGGGTATTTAAGTGAGAGTTAAGTTCTGTAATTCCAAACTTATCATTCCCTGTAATAATTATGTCGTCCACATCATGGAATAAAATCTCGGCGAGATCTCGCCAATCTCGCCATTAGTCGAGATGAAAACAGGATTGATAACCCTTTTCGTCTCGGGAGATGCATAATCTCGCCGAGATCTGGTAAATCTCGAAATTTCTCCCTTTCTCGGCGAGAAATTGGTTTTTTTTTTTTTTTTTTTGAGAGAAGTCACTGTTCTCGGTCGAGAACTCGACCGAGAATTGCTGTTTCCTTTTCTTTATTAGTTTTTTGAAGATTTTCTCATTTCTTCCTCATTCTTTCTTTGTTTGGACTTTTAACTTGCAACGAGTAGTGCTTCGGACTGCGGGGATTGCTGTGGGAGCTTCATATCAATTGTTGAAGGTAAGTTTCTTGCCGAAAAATAAGATTTTTACATGAGACTATGAGGGAGAAATTTTTTTTTTCTAGAATGTGATTTTGTTTCTCTTTCCCCTAATGCATTATGTTATTGTCTCATTTACCATATTTGATTGAATATAATAACTAATATTAGCCTAAATTTACAACAGATTTCATTGTTGACTGTCAAAACATGGGTGTAAACCCAAACAACCACAAAGAGTCATTTTTTTTACAATTTTATGCTCTAAATGTGTTTATGTATGTAAAAATGAGGTTCCCTTAAAGTTGGAGACCTAAAAAATGTATTTTGGCCACCAAGATAGCCTTTTTAAGCTGTCTTGGATAAAATGCAGTGTCTCGGCGAGATCTCGGTTTCGGAGGAGGTCGAGACTCCTCCGAAACCCGAGAGTTTAAACCTTGGTCCACATAGACAGCAATGATAGTAACAGTAGCCTGATGACGATGTACAAAAATAGAATGATCTGAATAGCAAGTAGTGAAGCCAAGACTAGTAATGACAGTGCTAAATTTATCAAATCACGCACGAGGGGACTGCTTTAGTCCATATATTGCTTTTAGTAACTTGCAGACTTTAGTGGAAGTCCCTCCCTGAGCAACATTCCCCGGAGGTTGGTCCATGTATACCTCCTCATGAAAATCCCATACAAGAATGCATTTTTTATGTCCATTTGATACAAGGGCCAATCAAAATTGACAGCCATAAAAATAAGTACCCGGACCGAATTTAGACGGGCCACAGGAGAGAATGTCTCAAAATAGTCTACCCCATAGGTTTTAGTGTACCCCTTGGCAATTAACCGTGCTTTCAGCCGTTCAATAGAGTCATCTGAGTTATGTTTCACAGTATAGACCCATCTGCACTTCACAACCGAGTGGCCAGCTGGGAGGTCAACAAGAGTCCAAGTCTGACGGGAGGTCAGAGCATCTATTTCATCATTCATAGTAGCATACCACCCTGGATGGGACAAGACTTGGGATAGGGTAGTGGGTACAAAGGTAGCAGCCAAAGAGTAAACAAGTCGCCATTGAGAAGTGGGTAGATGGGCAGTAGTAACAAAGTGCTTAATGGGAAAGGTAACCAAGGATTTCTGTGTACAAGTTCTTTTACCTTTTCGGAAAGCAATAGGTAGGTCTGAGTGGACCGTAGAACCAGGGACAACGTCAGCAGCAGCCGGAGTAGTAGTCGTAGTAGGTGGAGCAACCTGAGTACGACGGGTACATACTTGCAAGGGTTGCGAAGTTTGGGGTGGGATGGAGGGGGGTTCAGAAGCAGATGAGATGGAGGTGGGTTCATCATCAGAAGGAATGAGAGGTAAAGGAATATCCGTAGAAGGTAAATTGATGGGAACAGGAATAGGGTAGTATGGCTTGTCTTAAAAAAAGGTTACATCATGACTGACAAAATGGTACCGAGTTACAGAGTCAAAACACCGGTAACCTTTCTGAGTATGAGAGTAGCCAAGGAAAATACATTTGATAGACCAGGGAGATAATTTGTCCACTTTAGGATGTAGGATGTGGACAAAACACGTACTACCAAAAACACGAGGAGAAACTGAAAATAAGGGAGTGTTAGGATAGAGAAGTTTAAAAGGAATTTTAGTGTGGAGGACAGAAGAAGGCATCCTGTTAATCAGGTAGCAGGCAGTTAAAACAGCATCACTCCAATAATACTTAGGAATATTCATATGGAGCATGAGAGACCTGGCTCTGATACCATGTAACAATTTCTCAAAGAAACAACCAACAAGTATACAACCAGAAATTAAAAGAGAAGAAGATTGAGGAGGAGAGAAAGAGAAAAAGAAAGAGAGAGAGAGAGAGAGAGAGAGAGATTTCGACACAGCAATGTGCTGTAGCCCAAATCGTTAAATAGCTCTCATCTCTACCTTGTATTTATAGAGAAAGAAAATAAACAGATTTACAAGGAAAGTCTTTATTCTAAGAAAAGACAATAAGAGAAGATTACAATAATATAATAAACGGAAATAAATCTATAATTAATTAAAGAAGGAAGAGAAAGGGGAGCCAACACTAGATATCGTTGGTGCTAGCTAGCGCTAGCTATATCTAGTGGGTCCCAGTGGGTCCCATGGGTCTATGGGCCTATGGGCCTATGGGCCAACTTCGTAACACTACTGATTCATGTCAAGAAACGAAAGAAAAAAAATTGAAATTTTGAAGGAAAAAGAGTTGTAGGTTTACCTAAGTTTTTCACCACTTAAGAGTTGAAACATGAAATCAAGGCTTGAAGCAACCAAATCTTCACTTTGATACTTAAGATTACGTTGTTTTTGTTTTGTAATTTTTTTCGTGAAATTGTAAAACTAAGTGTATCAATATGTATCGAGTATATCAATAGTATCGAAGTGTATCGAGCCGTATTGGTTTGATACGGTCGATTCAGGTGGATACACTTTCTGTTTTTAAAAATGAGATATGTATTGCAGTGTATCGTAACGATACTGTCTATATCGATATGTATCGATTGATATGATACTTGAAACCATGCCGATACCCTTTCTGAGTGCGAAAATAGTCAACAAAGACATTTAAACGCATGAAGGCAAACTTGTTTAGGCTAGGCTGAAGGTTATGAACAAAACAGGTGCTTCCAAAGGTATGGGATAGTAAGGAAAACAATGGGGAAGATGAAAAAAATAGCGAAATAGGAGACTGATCCTGAAGAACCGAAGAGGGCATGCGATTTATTAGGTAGCAGATGGTTAAGACTACATCACTCCAAAAATAGCGAGGCAAGTGCATATGAAAAAGCAAAAAACGAGCAACTTTAAATATATGACGGTTTTTGCGTTCAGTAACCCCATTTTGTTGGGGGGGGGGGTATAAAGGCAATTGGTTTGGTGAATAATACTATTGGAAACTCAAAAAGAAGAGATAATAGTTTGAGTGTATTTAAGGGCATTATCAGACTGAAAGGTTTTAATACCAACACCAAATTGATTCTTTATTTCGGAATAAAGTTGTTGAAAAATGGGAAGAAACTTTGAACGATTAACAAATATAACCAAGTGGTACGAGAACAATCATCCACAAATGTAACAAAATAATAAAAACCCAAACAACTCTTAACTCTAATGGGACTCCAAATGTTGGAGTGAATTAAAGAGGCCAGAATTTCTAGACACATCACGAGAAGGGAAAGGATGAGAGGTGGTGTTTTCCCAGTTGGCATGCCTCACACTGAAGACTAGTAACAAACTTGTAGCTTGGAACCATCTTCTCTAACTTGAAGAGAGACAAATGATCCAGGCGTTAATGTCATTGTGACAGAGAAACACCGATAGTTGTAGTAAACATAATTTTAAATCTTAGTGAGATTTTAGGGACATCTCGGAAATCTTGACCTCCTCGAGATCTCATAAATCTCTGAAATCTTGGACTTTATATGTTCGAAAATCTCGGACCTTACCTAGCAGGGATTGAGATCCGAGATTTAAAACCTTGGTAGTAAGCGTAGACTGTAAAATGGAATGTTGTCCAGATGCTACAACTCATCCTTTTCATGTCCTACACTAATCGTTGTCTTTGTCTATAGATCATGAAATACACAACAGATAGGGAAATGGGTAATAGAACAGTTAAGAGCTTTAGCTAAAGTATTAACTGGAAGCAAATTCATGGGCATGTGAGGAACATAAAGAACAAAGGACAATGATAAGTAGGGGACATGAATACATCACCCTGGCCAAACACATGGTGGTGGAACCATCAACCAAATAAACATTTGATGGTTGAAAGCAAAGGTTAAAAGAGGAAAACACTGAGCCCTCACCAGTCATTTGAGACGAAGCACTAGAGTTAATGACCTAAGGAGTAGAGGCAGTGGATGCAAGTAGGGCAATAGTACCTGTATGTGTCAGTGTAGCAGTGGAAGTGGAGGCAAAACCTTGAGTATCTATCTATTAGAGATGAGTGAGCATTTTATGAAAATCATCTCTAAACAAAGTAACAAAGGAGGATGAGTCATTGTCGAAGGGAGCAGGTGTATAAGTCACTATTACAACTGACCGTACCTGCAAACTGAGAAGGGGACCCTAAACCCCACCAGGAGCTTGCCATGTTTTATCCAATACTTATCAATGGTATGATTTTGCTTGCCATAAAGCAGATGCACATAGGATGATCAGGAGAGCCACAACCACTATGACCATGACCACTACCACGACCTTTACCAGCACCACTACGACCACAACTGTTATTGCTAGTAAACAAGGCCGAATTATTTTTTGTAGAGGCCCCATCAGATTTGGAGAAGGTGGGAGAGATGATGCGCTGAATATGGCAAAATGTATCATTTTAAGGTAGGAACTTTATCACTGGCAAGGAGTTGGCTATTGTTAGGCTGCAACTTAGAACTGAGACCAGAAAAGAATGTACCATTTGAAATTCTGCACGTTGAGCCTTCAGAGTAGTGAGATTAGTAGTGAGAAGTTGATGGATCTTCATTTCTTCCCAAATACCTTTGAGGGTGTTATAAAATTCTGCAACTGACTTTTTTTTGCTAACGACAGGTATCCAAACCTTCGGTTTGACTAGTCCCGCGGGCCCATACTGTTACAGCCCATTCTGGGGAATCAGGCGTGATATTTGGGTCAACCCTCATGACAACCCGAATCTTTTAGCGATCGACAACCAAAATGATCTACTAGCAAATCCCACAGTCTACATAAGCAATATCCATAATAATCAAAAGATAAATAACAATAGTGCAGTAGAATTAATACTTGTAGTGACATCATATAGTGAACTGATGCTAACTAATGTTATTATAACATAAATAAGTCTGTCATGTTTACAAATCCAGTTTCACAAATAGTAACATAATACATATATCCCATACATACTATCTAGGAGTAAATTTGATAAAATCATTGTAGATAGACTAAACCGTCATCTATCTACAGATATCAGGAACATGGAGGTGAGGCGCTGACTTAGGTCCCATAAATACAGTCTTTACAAGTACAGCCCTTAACATGATCTCTCAGCGGCCCGACTCCAAGAGAGGTGCCCTCTACATCAATAGGATCCATATCAGTCGTCACAATAGAAGAGGTACCTGTAACCAAAGCTAAAAAGATTTCGATATTGAGAGGTGAGCTCCCATCCCAGCTCAACGAGAAATCGAGTATCAATGCAACCCTAACACAATATTTCAATGATGCAAGAAGTAAATAAACAAGCAATTGTGAGTGGCAATCAAATGTGCATGCAGCCATGGTCGGCCTGTACCTTAGCGAGGATCTGCCGATACCCCCTGCCAAATTAATGCTCGTGGCTCCCCCCTGAACATATACCCGTGGCTCCCCCTTGAGCACTCCGTACCCCATAACCTGGATTACTTTCCCTCACTAAAGCATAAGTTATTTGACCATGGTTGATGCATGACGCATGAGAAATATAATAGAAAAGGGCTACACCCCAGTAGAGATCCCTGGCGCCACATTGGATCACCGTGCCCCTAAGGTGCTAGCCGGGGCATATGACAGTGTATTGTGCTCCAACACACTACACGTTCATCATACCCCATCAAGCAATAATCATATCCTTACCAAACAATCATACAACATGGCATGTGTACGTAGTAAATAAAGTTGTACTCCAGCAGAGATCCTTGGTGCCACTCTTATGGATCACCGTGCCCCCACTAGAGTATAGCATACCAACATGGTCCGTGTATTGTGCTCCAACACGCCACACGCCCATCATACATGGTCATAAGTAGGGCTGCACCCCAGCAGAGATCCCTGACTTCCCACTCCCATGATTTGTCGTGCCTCCACTAAGTACTAGCCAATCCCAACATGATTTATAAAGTCACCCGTTACATGAACCACCACACGTGGATTGCACCCCCAACAAAGATCCCCGGATCCCTACTCCAATGGATCACCGTGTCTCTACTAAGGTGCTTGCAGACCAACATGGTACATATGCATGTGCTTTAACATGTTACATGCACCATCATACATCGTCATGCATGTATAATGATATGAAAGATTACACCCTACAACATGGCCTGTGTATTGTGCTCCGACACGTCACACGTCCATCATATAACATCCAAACATACATAGTTATTGTTATATGCAAATGCATGAACATATATATAGTTCCTTGGAAGACATGTTAAAGCAAGAAGATGCGTACACAACACAACACATGCTCAAACTCTACCGACCCAACTCGTCACCTGTAGACACTAAAGATGCTGTTGAACCTTGAAGCCAACAGAAGGCTTCTTCACTACCCGCGTTGTTTTACCTAATTGATTAGATAACTTGATTAGGTTGTGAATAGCTTTTAACCAGCATAGATAAGTCCTAGGGTGTCCATCCATGGGTCCTGAGATAAGCTGGGAACCGAACAGTTGGTCTTCTATAACCCAAACTAGGCTTATAAGTCAAAACAGGTCATAAATGGAGGGTATAATTAGGTGGTGTTCCCTCCGGAATTACCATCCTATAATACACTTACACAATTCTCATTTCAGCTTAATCGGAGGATTCAGTCGGATGGTGCATCCTTTGGCAAACCATCCGATTTATTACCACTGTCATAACAGTGTGGTTCCAGTAGGTTATCCGGAGGCTTAGCCGGGTGATGTATAATCCGGCAATGCCTCCACTTGATATTAAACCTATTTGGAGGCTAGGGTTAATCGGAGCCATCAATCACCGGAGGGACTCATCCGAAGGGTTGTGCCCCCGGTTGGGTGACTCCGGTTGGGGTCCTTTGGTTATGTGATGGTCTGACATACCAAGGCATTTGCCTTGGCGGAGGACTGGCCTTAGTCATCAATAGGCAAGGTCAAGGCCAAGCCTCCGGTTTCTGCCTTTGGTTTAAGCCCATAAACCAGGCACAAACCAGGGAAGGTTTCCTTCTTTGGGGGATTGCTTTCCCACCATGTTTGCTTCCATTTTTAGCCGTGGGAAATATTCTCCCATCATATGAACATACAATGGGAGTCATTTAAACCCCATTGATATCTCCATTCATGGAGATGAAGGATAACCTAGGTTTCTAGGGTAGGATTGGTCTCCATTAATGGTGGAAATTTCACCATGGTCCTTGTACAAACACCACCAAGAAGAAAGGAAGAGAATGAGGTATAGGGCTTACCTCGATGGAGCAACTAGGGTTTGAGCTTGAGTTCCAAGCTTGAGCTATAATCTTCCTCCTTCAATCACCCTCTCTCACTCTCAAGACATCAAGAGAGAAATAAGGATGCTTGGGGCTTCCTTTTATAGAAACCCATGGAGAGAGAGTGTATCACTCGGACTCAAACCGGATGCTGAAGACCAGGTGATGCACCATCCGGCAGAACATCTGGTTAGGTTTAAAAATGGGCTTAGGCTTGGTTTGGTGGTCCCGAGCTGGTGGGGATACCTTCTAGGTCATTTAAATCTTTTTCCCCTTACTCTACTATCACTAGGTGATTCTAGGATTTGACCCGACATCATTCTGAGGGTCAAGATGTCAGGGTGCCAAGTGTTGGCACAGTAAGACCCGACACAGAGGGATCCGAACTGGTGAGGATTCCGGGTGTGGGTCTTACACATACTGACCCCACAACCTCATGGACTGGATCATTCCGGGGTTGAATGAGAACCATTCTACTCACATGGGGGTGTTAATTCTGCAATTGACTTGTTGCCCTGTTTACAACTGAAAAATCGATCACATAAATCATAAAAACGAGACAAGTTCATATCCTGAGCATAGCTCTCTTTCAAGCCTGTCCAAACACCTTTTGCAGTGGCGTGGAACATGACATTAGCATTAATAGAAGGGTCCATGCTATTCCATAGCCAGACTAGAAGTGTGACATTTTCATGCATCCAAGAAGCGTAAGTTGCATCTGTATCAGAAGGAGGGTCAGTGGTCAAATAAACCAGTTTATCTTAGGCTGTGATGTAAACCTTCACAGCTTGTGCCCAAAGCAGGTAGTTGGAAGAGCCAATCAACTTGATGGAAGTATTCTGAACATGGATGGAGTCCGAAGATGCCTTGTAATCACTCATTGTAAATAGTGCCAAGACAAATATGCCCAAAAGCTGTCAAAGAAACCCGGATAGAGAAAACAACCTCTCTCAAATTCTGCCAAATATATAATGGTCAGATCACTAAAGGAGGGAATAGTCATACTCAAGTAGGGAAAAACTCTCCTGGATAGAGCTTGATCTTGACAAAAGAAAGCTTAGTACTGGTCCAACTTCATACCAGAAGAACGCAGGAAATAAGGAAGAAGTCCATAAAGTAAGCACAGGTACCAGGCCTTAATAAACAATAGAAAAAAAAAAAAAAAAGGTTGAGAGAAAAATTGAATCAGACAAGGAGAAAACCTTGTGACCTGAGATTGCAAATAGCAGAAGCTGGTGGATTGCCTTGAATCTTGGTAGATAAGTAGATCTGAGTAATAGGAAGAACTGCTCCAAATATCAGCAATATCAGAGAACTAAAAAATTCTTCAGAAATCTCCAGACAGGGTGAAAACCCCTTAAACTGAAATAGCAGGCAGCAGAACTTATTGGACAGCTGTAAACTTGGTAGATCAATAAATCCGATCAATAGGAAGAGCTGCTACAAATTGCAGAACGATCAGAGAACTAGAAAAATATTACTGAAGTCTCCTGTGCACATAAAGAGTCTTAAGAGCCATCACTGTGCTGTGGTTGAGAAGGATGCTTCTGTGGCGAGCATTGATGTAAATAATTTTCTGTTGCTAGGCTTCCTCTGACAGGAATCTGCTTCGATTCATCTTTAAACCATATGGACAGCAGCCAAAAGAATTTCAGAAATTCCACTAGGGAAGGAAGAAAAATTGAAAAAGACTCTCAAACCGAGTATGGAGATTGCTGTATAATCTGTGATTATTACTGCTCTGGTATTATGTGACAGTACTAAACCATGATAGATCAGAACATATACAGCAATGGTGGATGAATGATGAGAAGATCGAGAGAGAAAGAGAGATGGAGTGAAACCGTGAAGGGGGAGAGAATGTGTCGAATTGATTCTCGCCCCTTCACCTTGTCTTTATTTATAATAAAAGAAATAAAGGAAAGAGGGTTGGCTAGACTCTAGCCAACCTTACAAGAAAATAGAATTAGAAAAGGACTCAACTTAACAAAAACACTAAGCTTCACTGTATTAGGTGATACTTAAACAATACTAGGTGACATCTAGACAATAGAACTAAAACTTAACAGTTTCTCATGATGTGGTGCATACCAATCTTGTTTTAATCTCAAAAATAATGAAAACAATTCAAACGCTGATGGAAAATAAATATATGCTTCTTAAGCACCCTTATGTGGACTGTCATATTTTACATTTGTTGTTTCTTAAATTCAGGCAGAAACAATTTCACACTTTTGAGTTTCTGTGTTTTGTGGTGATACTTTTGAAACCATGGCTGTCCATTATGTGCCTGCGGGAAATGAAATCATAGTTTTGTCACATTCAAATATGAAACATTAACCAAGCATCATTTGTTTTTTCAATGCATCTGTGAACTAAAGCATAAATATTAATTGTGGCCTTTTTCTTGTCTTTCAACTTTATCTCATTTTTCTTTGTGAAGGTTGAACTGTTTGCACAAGTCTCTGCATTCCGGGTCTTCTACTTGTGTTTATGGAGGTCTTGTGTCTTATCTTATGTCTGCCTTTTAGAAGTTTGCAAAATATGTTCTATATCTTATATTCATTGGTTTTATTTAAGAATATTTTCCTATTGAACCATTATTCCTTTTTCCGTCACTTTCTCTCTCATTTAGTTATTAAGAAAATTGAAACACTTTTCAGTTTTTAGGATCCCCCTAATTCCACTTTCATCTACTTGATGTTGCAGATGTGGCTTTAGCCTCCTAATGTATGGATATGGTTCTAAGAGGGCATTGATTGAAGATTTTGCTTCAACAGCATTAATTGACAGTGGAGTAGTTGTTATCAATGGCTATCTTCAGTCTATCAATATCAAACAGGTATTCTTTGATTGATTCCTTCTATTGATGTAATGTTCTCATTCTTGAGGTTTTCATGTTTATAGTGATAAATTTTAAGAATATATTTAGATCAGCACAATTGAACTCTTGAAATATATATGACTGTGAGCTGAGCTAAATTGCTCTTGAGTACATGTCATTTTAGTTCATGGTTGGTAAATTTTAATTAAAAGGCAGCTGCACTTATATCTGTACTAAGGGAGCAGAATTAGGATATCTGATTGGTTTTTGATGACATAAAGAGAACAAATTCTTCTGAATTTAAGAAAGAGATAGAAATGTATCCATATTTCTGCAGCTTACGAACTACCCTAATGTAGCTGTTGTAAGATGATTTGGGACGTCTCCTGTAGGGATCGATCAGGTTTCTGGCCTCCTGTCTGAGATGGATCACCTAGAATCTATCCACCTTCTCACTCTTATTTACCTCAGTGTATCCTGTAAGAAAGTAGAGCCTTTGATACCTAGTGAATGGTATTTTATATGATCTCCTGCAACGGAAAGAAGCTTGTCTTTGCTACCAGTTTACTCCAGTAACTAAGAATCAAATAACATTATTTGCACATCGTATGACAAGGAAACTCTAAGACAGAACTATTGGAAATTTGAGGCCTATTCACCCAGGATGGCTACAATGTGGCAGGATGGCTACAATGTGGAGGACATTGTATCAAGTTGCTCTTAGACTCCTCTCATTCTCAAAATTATTTCTTTCATAGACAAAAGAAAGGAAATGTCTGCATAATTATTGTCACGAGACTACTTCTATTATGATACCAGAACCAGGCTTAGGTTCTGGTTTCGTAACTGAACCAGAACATCCTTCTAGTCCTGGTCTAATCCAGTCTGGCGGCAGCTTGGCTTAGATCTGTTTAGGATAAGATTTAGTCTTGTTAACCAAATCTAATCAGTCATTGTATTTAGTCTTTATTTTAGTTTCCATGTATGACTTAGAGTCAGCTGTTTTCGTTTCTATACATGACTGAGAATCATTGCTGCAAATCTTTTTCTCTTTTATAAATACAAGATAATAGGGAGGTAGAGATTTATCATTGACAGTACCTCTTCTAGCAGTGATCGACTCTCTCTCAAGGTTCAAAATATCGGATCTTGAGGGTGTCTAGACCCTGGAGAAAACCGAGATTACTGAGATCTTGGTTGAGATCTCGGCGAGAACCTGCCGAAACTTCCCAAAGGGTAAAAATGGGAGTTTTGACAGGTTTTTTTTTTTAATGGTTTTAAGCCATTTTTTGATGTTTTAAGGCCATTTTAAGGCTATATATTGCAGAAAAATACTAATTTAACATATGTAAATACATTTGAAGCATAAAAAAGTAATCACATTGTCGGAAAATTATACATTTAAATCATAAATCCCACAAAATGACATAACTCACAAGTGCTCATTATATGAAAGACTTAAATACTCAAAATGAAATAATACCTTCTTATCAGTCCATCCAAATGACTAATCATATGTAGAGTGACGTGCAGGTTCCATCTGGTCAGATTGATTTTGCCAAAGAAAATATATCTCGATCTGATAAACAAAGTCCTGCCACGACATCCTTCGGCTATAGAAGGTCTGGTAGTCTTCTACATATTTCTCATACACATAATCCGGGAAGTTTCTAAAGATACCTAATCTTGGATACAATTCACTATAATGTGGAGTAAAGTGAGCATATACTGGCTGGTGTGGGGGCATGGTTCTCTGCAAATTTGGGACTGAAAATAGACTGTCCACAAAGTTGGAGCCAGTCTGTGAAGTAGCATTACTAGCATCAGCAGAATAATCATGTGAACTTTCCATCATGCTGTCATCATCACCGAAATAAGAACCGTACGCCGAAGTGGTATCAAATCCATGAGCACTCCACTGCCCCTGCTCCTGTCCACTGCTACCCTCAATGCTCAGTCCTCTAAAGTTTGCGGACATGCTATCAATTTCAACATCAGGCATAATATCAAGATCAGAAACGATGTCAAAGAAACGATCTTCTTCTTCTTCCACTGGTTGCAAAGGGCGTTCCCGTTGACGAAACTTACGTGTATACGAAGCCGTAGGCCGTGACGAAGATGTGCGCCCACCATGATCTGGATCTTATGTAGTGTGTGTATACTGACTTTCGCCAGTCCATCTAATAATGGGTACAGTCGGTCTAAGATCACCATCACCACTACCATCATAACCACCACCACCACTACCATCACCACCACTACTATCAGAAGCTGACCGGCCACTCTAATCAATTATATCATCACCGCCTTCTGGGTCACTACCAGCTGGGGGGTCAAACGGTCTAGGTGACTGTACGTGTACACGACCTTCATCCGAGGACATAAATTACTTGAGATTAAAACCCATCGGAGTAGTCTGAGTAGACACACTGGGGTTGGGCATCCCACCAGGCACTTCCATCACTGGTACTGTTCTGTCTCGCACCCATTCTACATAGGGATCCTCCTCATTTGAAGATAGTTGGAAGACATCGGCTAGCTCGATCAGCTATTGGTCATTTTTTTTGTTTAAATTTCAAGCACTGTACCCTCAGTCTCATGTTGTAATGGGCGTACACCAAGTCATTTAACCGTTGAGAGCCTAATTTATTCTACCTCTTTGAATGGATAAGGGAGAAGGTACTCTAATTTCGCTCACACTTAGATGCAGAACATGTCTTAGATAGGACTTTGATTGCTATCCTCCTCAACTCAGCTGCATGCTTACCATGCAACAACCACCACTCAGCTGCACAAGAAGAACACATTTTAATATACATATTAAATAAGATATGTTAATTGGAAATTTCAATTTTCATAATTCCATATCAGGATTGGTCTTATCTCGTTCAGCCATTGCGGTGGGAGTTCCAAAACTCCCAAGAGCATCTCTGAACATTTTAATCTACACCCATTTGAAAATTTATAACCATTAGCCATTGTAATATATGGATATTTAAATAATTCAGCACTTAAACCATATAACTCACTTCCAGGTTGAGCAGTGCTTGTACAGTATAATCTGGCACCAATTTTGCCACAACATCTTTTATCGCACCGATAAAGTCAGAATTAAGCCCAAGCACATGTGAATATTGATACTTGGGGTTCAAATAGTATGCTGCAAAATATGAGTCGCCAGATTAAAATATAGTACTAAGTGAAATTAAATTAAATACATTATTAAATATACTCACTAGCTTTATGCAATGGGTGCATTAGCTGACTCTCCCATCGATCTTTGATAATCTTCACAAAATGTTTGTTTCCACGTTGAAGCACAACTTTTATACGGTCCTTCAACATATCCATGATTGCATATAAATATGGTATGGTGGGCTGGAATGCTGTATCCACTAATCTTAGCTCCTTCACCACTGGCTCCAGAATTCTGACTACATCCTTCAGCGTTCTC
Organism: Protea cynaroides; assembly: GCA_028583415.1. Lineage (NCBI taxonomy): Eukaryota > Viridiplantae > Streptophyta > Magnoliopsida > Proteales > Proteaceae > Protea > Protea cynaroides. The sequence goes on from CM053272.1 coordinate 65,739,702, forward strand.
CAAAATTCCTCTGAAGCTATAGTAGTCTGTGCTTCAACCCCAATAGGAAAGCTGGACTCCCTCCACCCAAACCAGTCCTCAGATATAAACATCGATCTGAGGCCTAACATCTTTACCTGAAAGCTCTTTAGTGGTATGTAGTTGGTAACAAATCTGGTAATGCCGGGTCTTACCAAGTCCCCTCCACATCTCTCCCTCAGCAAGTTCAAAGAATAGCCATGATTGTATACAAATGTTGTTACCTGGCGTGCTTGTTAACCACTTACTTTATTTTTTGGATATTGCCCATGTCCCTCAATATCAAGTCAATGCAATGGGTAGCACATGGAGTCTAGAAGAGGTTATAGTTAGCCATCATCATCTCTCCTGCCTTCTTGTAGTTGCTGTCATTGTCTGTCACAATCTGCACCACATTTGTAGCACCGACTTCATCTACTACTGTCTGTAGCAATCCATAGATGTAGTTAGTATCTTTTGTGAATGCAGATGCATCCACAGACTTCAAGAATGATGTATTCCCATTACTGTAGACCATGAAGTTGATGATGGACTTTTTAGTGGGACTAGTCCAACCATCACACATAACAGTCACCCCATATGTACCCCAGTTATTCCTTAACTCTTCTATCCATACTTCTAGCTCTTTTTTAATTCTTGGGAGATACACATTCATCACTTCATATGGAGTGAGGGCTTTAACATCAAGACCAGCTTGAGCAACTGCATCAAACAAGGGCTGATAGTATGGGCCACCACTGGCATTTGCTGGGATACTATTATAGATGGACCACCTAGCATAGGCATCCCCACTAAATTCTTTTGTACCCTTCCAGTTCCACATACTCTTCAGTCTTTTCTGCTTGGTGCTAGCCTTTCTAAAAACTACTGGATCCTGCTGTAAGATCTCAACATAATCCTCATCCCTAGCAGGTGCAAGTGGTGGTGCCTGGGGTTGTGCTCTAGTACTTTTTGATCTTCTAAACATAGAAGCCAACCCCCTTACTCCGTGTTTGTGGTTCTTCAGGCTGCTGAAATGATTCACTGCCACTTGCCCCTAAGGCTCTTTGCCTCAACCTATCCCGGTTCGTCTCATAGCTGACTTTACTAGCCATTATTGCCCGTCTCAGATCTCTGGTCTCTTGTTCAGTCATACCTGTGGTAGGTATACCATCATCATCTGAAGAATCATCATCTAAACTACGCACTGTGCCTTGGATTGTATCCTCAAATTATTTATTTTTTTTCTTTCTCAGCCCTTCTTTGTTGTCCTCCCTTCTTTGTTGTAGTTATGACGCTGGTAGTCTCCACAGGAACTATAGCACACTTTGCCACGTCTGTAGAAGTCTCACTCAAGTGTTGCTTAAGTTTGGTAATCCCACCAGACATAAGTTTCTTCCCACAGAATTTGCATTGGGTTTTCTTTCTATCACCGTCAATGGCGGTACAATACTGCTAAGCCATGTCAGTACGACTAGCATTACCACCTCCCTCACGAGAACCCGAAGCAACCATTATATTTAGAACGAGGCACTGTTACATAAGATGATAAATAGAGAAATTTAAATCAATTACTTTACAATAATAAAACTTAAAATGGAAGAACATAAAAGCATCAAATATGCAAATACAATTCAAAACACATTGAAATTACTTTTCAAAATTTTAAAACTATTTTATTAGAAAACAGAATAATTTTCCTAATTTTGCCTAATTCTGCATAATTATTTAGATATTATTATTAATTTTGGATATTAAATAAAAATAATTTATTTTTCCAAAAATATATCCGATAACATAGAACCGTAGATTGGCCAATGGTGTTCAACATATATTATTTTGAACACTAATAAATAAGTATTAATATTTTTTATTAATTTTTTGTTGCTGGTAAATAGGATTTATTAATAAAAAATTCATAAAAATAAAAATATGTAGAGAAAAAAAAAATGAAACCGTGGCCGTGTAGATCGGCCAACAGTGTTCATCATATAATATTTTCAACACCATCTAATTAATATTTATCATATTTTTTTAATTGCTGGAAAATAGCTTTTTTTTTTAACAGGAAACCAAAATAAAAAATATATATGCAAGAAAATAAATTTCGAAAGGGTGAGGTTATAGATCGGCCTCATGTGTCTCACATATATAAGTTTCATGATGATCCAACATGTATTGAACATATTCATGTAAAAAAGTAAGTTTTAGGGAAAACAAAACCATACCTTAAACTATAGATTTGCCAAGAACAAGTGAAAATGAGGCTTTAACAGCACTTTGGTGGAGAGATTTGCAAATAAGAGAGATTTTCGAACCTTAGATGCAAGGTTGGAGAAGGGAGTGGAGAAATGAGGACGACAGAGGGATTTGAAGGTGAAAAGAAGGCTCTCGGTCTAGATCTCGACCGAGAATGAGCTTTTTATTCACAAACAGTTCGAAACTGGTTGAAACTGGGTCGAGTTGGTTCGAGTTGGGTCGAGTTGGGTTGAGATTTTTGAGACCAGTTCTAAACTAGTAGAGACCCAGTCGAGAACTGGTTGATACTAGTCAAGACCCAGTTTCGACCCTAGTTCTGGTCTCGACCCAGTCGAGACAGGCGAAAAAGTGGAGATCTCAACCCGTCTCGGTCGAGTTTTCGAACCATGCTCTCTCTCTCTCTCGCCCCCCCTTTCTTCTCTCGGGTTCTGGTTTTCCCTGTTACTGAATTCCTTGTTTTGATATAAGTTACATGGTATCAGAGCAACACTAGATCCTTGGTTTCCTAAACTCTAGTGCTGTTTTGATAGCCTTTTACCTCACCTTTTTTCTAATGTAATTACTATCGTTCTATTACTGCTCCTAGGCAATCAAGATTTTTTTTATTATTATTTATTTCGATTGATCACTAATATGCTACATGATAAGGATGTTAAGATGGATGTGTGGCAAAACTAGGAAGGATAAGGTAAAGAACGATTATATTAGAGCTGATTTGGGAGTAGCGCCGATACATGATAAGCTACAAGAAAGTCGTTTGAGATGGTGCGGCCATGTTCAACGGAGGCTGTTAGATGCTCCCATATGGAGGAGTGATTTGATTCAGATTGAAGGGTTTAAAAGAGCTAGGGGCAGACTTAAGATGACTCTAGGGGAGGTGGTAAAGAAAGACATGTACAACTTATGCTTTGCTTCAAGTATGATATCGAACAGAGTTCATTGGCGGACAAGAATCCATGTAGCCGACCCCATTTAGTTAGAATAAGGCTTTGTTCTTGTTGTTGTTTGATCACTAATATGCTACAAACATTAGATTACATCGAACCTCTTCTTGCTGCCATTGGTATTTCGATTGCTCTGCTACTATTGTTGTACTACATGCTACTGTGAAATCTGATACTGCTGCTGCCGACATTGTAATGCTGCCCAGATCCTTGAAGATAGTTTCTTCTCCCAACTTCTGTTGTTGCCGCGAAGATCTGTCCTTGATCTGTGTTTCTTTCTTTGCTACCGTGAACCTTTTTTGACTATTATTTGCTACTGCTGGCTGCGTACTTCTGGTAATATCTTCCTTACTACAGATTTTATTGGTGGGTGATTCTAAGGTTTATGAGGTTCAGATCACTATTATTAAACTCAAGGGTGTTTCTAAATATCTACTATGGGCTCATGCTATTAAGGCCTATATTCATTCCAAAGGAAAATTAAAATACCTAATGAATTATCCTCCCACGAGTGATTCTAAAGAACCTGCGGATATTAAAACTTATGAGGCTTGGATGCGTGAAAATTCCACTCTATTGATCCTTCTATTGTTGCTAATGTAATGTTCCATAAAACTGCTAAGGATATTTGGTATGATTTACAACAGAGTTATGCTCAAGATAAGAACATCTCTCCCATCTATGATCTTTAGAAAAGATGTTTACCTACTCTATAGGTGGTAAAAACTTAACTGAGTACTACAATGGTTTCAAAGGTATTATTGAAGAGCTATAGGCTGTTCAGCCTCTCATTATTGATCTTACCAAGCTGAAGGTTCAACAATCAGAATTTTATATAGTTAAGTTCTTGCTGGTCTCTCCCCTGCTTATCAGGCTGTAAAAAGTCAGCTACTTGCAGGTGCCTCTATTCCTACTCTTAACAAGACATTTTTTCGTCTCTAATGATTGGTATCTCAGGGCCACTCTACTACCAAGGATAACTCTGCTTTATTTGCTGGCCATGGCTGAGGCTCCTCCTTTAGGAGTCGCGGTCCCATTCGAGGGCGTGGACGTGGCACTTCCGGTCGGGGCCTTAGTCGTTCTACCTATGATAAATCCAATAGGTATTGTACTCACTGCCATAAGACCAGTCATAACATTGACACCTCTTGAGAATAGTTTGGTCATCCTAACTAGGCTAATACACTTGCCAATTCTGCTACTACTGAGGATCTTACTACACCTATACATGCCCCACCATTGGCACCTGCTATTGGCACTACTCAATTGACAACTCATATTGAGGCCTTACTACGTTAGGTTCAACAATGTGAGCAAGCTACTCCATCCATTGCTGCCATCCTAGCTCACATAGGTACCTCTGCCTTATTTTCTACTACATCCCCTACTCCTTGGATCGTTGATTCTGGAGCTACCTGCCACATGTCTGGTAAGACTTTTGTCTTTTCTTTTCTTACTGACACTCTTAAACCTATATCTATTTACCTAACTGATGGTTCCTCCACTACTACCTCAGGGCATGGACAGGTTCTCTTACTCCATTCATGTATCTGTCTTCTGTCCTCCACATACCTAAATTACCCCTTAATCTTATGTTTATTAGTCAAATTACTAAATCACTTAACTGCTTAATTACTTTCGTTCCTTCTTATTGCACCTTTTAGGATCTCAGGACCACGGCGATAATTGGTGGTGGACTTGAGCATGCTGGTCTTTATTACTTGGAGCATACTGGATTGACCACTACCTATGGACTCAAACAGTCCCCTCGTGCTTGGTTTGATAAATTCAGCACTGTTATTATCCGTTTTGGGTTCTCTGTTGCTACTCGGATCATTTAATATTCGTACGATGTCGTTACTCTACTGTTACTATTATTGCTGTTTATGTTGATGATATCATCGTTACGGGCAATGACAACAAAGGAATAATGGAAATTAAATCTCATTTAAACAAGCATTTTCAGATGAAAGACTTAGGACTTCTTTATTACTTTCTAGGTATTGAAGTAACTCGAAACAACAAAGGCATCAGTCTCTCTCAACGTAAATATGTATTCGATTTTCTCACTGAGATTGTTCTACTTGGAACTAAGCCAGCCGAGACTTCCATAGATCCTCTTCAGAAATTTGAAACTTGTGACTGCCCTGACTATTCTAATGTTCATTAGTATCGACGACTTGTCGGAAATTAATTTATTTCACTATTATTCGACCTGTTCTTTTCTTTGCAGTTGGAATGGTCAGTCAGTTCATGCAAGCTCCTAAGCTCATCCACTTGGAGGTTGCATGTCGTATCTTATACTATCTCAAGAAATCTTTTGACACATGTCTTATTTATCTTCGTCATCGCCATATTGATGTTGTTGGTTATTCAGATGCCGATTGGGCTGGTGCTGATGGTGATCGACAATCTACCATTGGCTATTGTACCTTTATTGGTAATTTTGTCACCTGGGGAAGTAAGAAGCAAACTACAGTCTCTAAATCCAATGCTAGAGCCGAATACCGTTCCATGGCTTATACTATTACTGAACTATTATGGTTGAAAAATCTACTTCAAGAATTGGGATATTCTATCACTCGTCCCATGTCCCTGATGGGTGACAATCAGGCTGCTATTTACATTGCTAGAAATCTAGTCTTCCATGAATGCACTAAGCACATAGAGGTGGATTGTCATTTTGTTCGTGATGCTGTTATGAAGAAATTGGTTGTCACTCCATTTGTCTCCTCTTCTAATCAGCTCGCTGATATCCTCTCCAAGCCTTTGTTTGGACTAGCGTTTTGTCTCAATCGTTACAAGCTGGGTATGAAAGATCTATATATTCCAGCTTGAGGGAGGGTGTTACAAGACTACTTCTATTACGATACCCGAACCAGGCTTAGGTTCTGGTTTCGTAAATGAACCAGAACGTCCTTCTGGTCCTGGTTTAATCCAGTCTGGCGGCAGCTTGGCTTGGATCTGTTTAGGATAAGATTTAGGCTTGTTAACCAAATCTTACCCTTAAATCAGTCATTATATTTATAGTCTTTATTTTAGTTTCCATGTATGACTCAGAGTCATAGCTATTTTAGTTTCTATACATGACTGAGAATCATTTCTGTAAATCTTTTTCTCTTCTATAAATACAAGATGATAGAAGGGAGAGATTTATCATCGACGCTGCCTCTTCTAAGCAGTGATCGACTCTCTCTCTCTCTCCCCCTTTCTTCTCTCTCGGTTTCTGGTTTTCCTTGTTACTGAATTTCTTGTTTTGATATAAGTTACAATTGTAGTTTATTTGTTCCTTTTTTTATTTTATTATTATTATTATCATTTTACCTTATTGTTGATGTATGTTTGAAAAGTCTGACATAGGATAGGCAGGGGTCTCAATGAGCATGGCAGGTCTGGGCCTTTAGGCTGATTGGCTGGGGAACTTGGGCAGATTGAAAAGGAAGGTGAGTGGGGCATCACAGATAGTGATCAAGTTACAGAGAAAATGGTTGGTTCAATTGATTGAGCTGTTTGTATGGAAGTTGAGATGGATGGATTGTTCTAGGGATATGAGGAAAAGGGATCATTGACGAATGTTGTACTTGCTGAAACTCGCTACTTGTGATTGACATTTCGTGTTCTCTCAATTTTACCATCAGCTTTGAGGATCTTCACCTGCAAGAGTAAAATATAAGCGTTGCATCTTAATTTTGAAGCAAGACAATGGCCTTAAAATTGGACCTTAACAGCTGTGAAAGAGAATGCAAAATTCTGCACTCAAAATGCTTACTTGATTCAAATAATATTCAATTAAACTACACTTTCTCCTGTCTTACTCTCTTAAAAGTAATTCTTAAATCTAGGGTGACTTGGACTAAGAGAAAGTAGTTTAGAAGGTTTCACAATATCCTAAGCTAAATAAAAAACCGATCTGATATACTTTTAATTTAGAGAACTTAATAGATTCTAGGATTCTACGCGAAACCAGGACAGCTGGAATCAGTTGTCTACTAGGAGGCTGACTGGTGCCCATTGAAGTTCACAAGAAGGCCTGTTTGGATTTCTAATCATGGGCCAATTAAGGAAGTTCGAAAAATAGGCCAATCAAAAGCTCATAAATGCTAAACATATATGCTGATTTACAGCATCTGTTTGGTGTGTTCTGTCATGCCTGCAGCCTTATTAACCACCATCTATACCACGCTCTTCAGAGCAAGGTTTAAAATCTCGGGTTTCGGAGGAGTCTCGGCCTCCTCCGAAACCGCCGAGATCTCGCGATCTCGGCGAGATCTCGCCGAGACTATGCATTTTGTCCGAGACAGCTTAAAAAGGCTGTCTCGGTAGCCAAAATGCCTTTTTTAGGTCTCCAACTTTAGTGGAACCTTATTTTTACATAAATAAACACATTTAGAGTATAAAATTGTAAAATAATGACCATTTGTGGTTGTTTGGGTTTACACCCATGTTTTCACAGTCAATGCTGAAGTCTGTTGTTAATTTAGGTTAATATTAGCTATTATATTCAATCAAATATGACAAATGAGACAATAACATAATGCATTAGGGGAAAGAGAAACAAAATTACACTTCATTATAAATCATTACATAATTTACATTATAGTTCAAAATTCAAATATTCAACATTGAATGATCCCATAGTCCCCATGTGCCTATAGTCCACAATTCCACAATCCTTATACAGATACAATGTCTAGTAATACGTAGAGTGTCGTGGATGATCCATCCTATTATCATCATACATCTGGGAAAGTTGTCGACGTAAATTGTCTTTCAATTGAGCAACATAATCTTCCCATGACATTCTTGATGCAAAGTAGTTCTGGTAGTCTTGCACATGATTCATAAATATAACATCAGTAGCTGTCCGAAGGATACCTTTCTTTGGGAAGAATGGAAAAACTTCTGAAGTAGTACTCTGGTGTGTAGAATCTTGCGGAAGTACTGATGGAATGGAATAGAAGTTGGTTGATTCACTATGACTCCGTGTATGTGCTCCTGCATCTGAACCATCGTCGAAAGAAGAATCATATGCAGTCGTAGTGGGATGGGGGACGAAGTTGATATCAACATAATCATTTGAGGTGTATGCTGAACCAGTGCTATATCCGGGAAAGTTCCACTGCTCATGTCCACTGCAGTAACTGCTATTCTCCTCCACACTCAATCCTCGTAAGCCACTGAGAGGCTATCAACGTCGGCGTCCATCGTGCTACTACAATCAAGCATCTTCATCATGTTGAGAATGGGAATGATGTCGAGGCCTACGCCGAATACGAAGTTGGTCTACGTGATGAGGATGGCGCACGTGCACCATGGTCATCATCTTGTGTTGTATGAGTGTATCGGCTCTCCCCGGCGTATCTAACAGCGATGCTCGTGGCTCCGGATCAGCCCTAATATTGACAAAAGTGGCTCGACCCCCCACCCCCATGATCACTACCACTAGCTCCACTACCACTCCAACTCCACTCGGGATCTTCGTATCGGTGCCGGCGGGGAGGGTCAAATGGCACGGGTGACCGTGTATGGACTCGACCCTCTTCCGAGGCTAAAAACTCGTCGACATCGCGTATCCAAATGGCTGGCCAAATGGGAGTCGGGCATCCCCCGGGCTCGTCCATCACGGGTACTCCCCGTCCCGCACCCACTCTACTAATGGATCTTCCTCTTCGAGTCAAGCTGGAAGATGTTGGCGAGCTCGAGCGGGGTATCATCCTCCTTATCAAAGAACATGTTTTGCACCCTCAGCCTCATGTTGTAATGCACAAAGACCAAGTCATTTAGCCGTTGGGAGCCAAGTCGATTCCGCCTCTTTAAAAAAATGAGGTTGAAAGTACTCCGGCTCGCTCCACAACCGGATGCGAGCATGTCCGATCTAACACTCTACTTGCTATCTTCTTCGGAGCAGGTGCATCTTTACCATACAACACCCACCATTCAAACTGCATAAGAACAATAACATATTTTAATTTCGTATGTCATTTAAATGTAATACATAAAACATAAGATAATTTAATTTCGTATGTCAATTAAACGTAATACATACACGGATCACTTTTGTCACGTCCGACCACTGCAATGGGGAACCCAAAACTCCCACGGGCTTCCCCGAAGGTTTTAATCTACACACAATCGAAAAACTTATAAATATTTGCAATTACAATATATAGTTGAAGCACATATTTCCAATGAATCAAGCACACAACTCACCTCTAGGTTTGCCAATGCCCGTGCCGGGGGATCCGGCTCCAACTTTGCAACCACTAGCTTCACCGCCTCAATGAGTTCCGTTGTCGTCCCAAGTACATGCGTATACCGGTACTTGGGGTTCAAATAGTATGCTGAAATATTTGACAGTGGACACATGGTTAAAGCAAATAAAAATTATATTGGTACATAAGTAACACTAAAGTAAATACATCATCAAATTTACTCACCAGCCTTATGCAATGGATGCATGAGTTGGCTCTCCCATCGGTCATTGATGATCCTTATATAATTTTTGCAGCCACGTGGTATCAAAGCTTTAACTCGTACTTTCAATGCGTCCACAGCAAAGATAAAGAAGTGGCATGGTTGGTTTTCGCTCGGATCTACCAATCTCAACACTGTACTACAGGATGCAACACCCCGACTACCACCTTTACATTTTGCCAAAATTCGTCCTGAAGCGATGGTACTGCGTGCTTCCACTCCTCGGGGTGTAGCCGATTGTCTCCACGAAAACCAATCCTCGGATGCAAACATCGATTTGAGTCCGGCCATCTTCGCCTCAAAGCTCTTCAATGCTATTAAGTTCGTAGCGAAACTGGTGATGCCCGGTCCGACCAAGTCCCCCCCACATCTCTCCCCCGAGCATGTTCAAGGAATAACCATGGTTGTAGATGAAAGTGGTTACTTATCTTGCTTGCTCAACCACTCTCTTGACTTTACTTATCTTGCCCATGTCCTTCAACATCAAATCAATACAATGGGCAGCACATGGAGTCCGGAAGAGATTGTAGTCGGGATTGTTCATTAACATCTCCCCGCCTTCTTAAAATTGCTGCGGTTGTCCGTCACAACTGGACAACATTCCGAGCTCCCACCTCAACCACCACCTCTTGCAACAGCCCATAAATATAATATGCATCTTTTACTTCCGCTGATGCATCAACGGACCTAAGGAACACCGTCCCTCCCATCACAAGAAACCATGAAGTTGATGATGGACTTTCCGGGTAGGACCAGTCCAACCATCACACATAATAGTTATTCCGAAATCTTCCCAATTCCTCTTCCGGCTTAGAATCCGGTCTTGTAATTCCTTCTTATGTTGAGGCAAATAATGAGTCATTAACTCATATTGATTTGGCCCTCTAACCCCCCGTACCGCCTCAAAGAATCGCATCTAGCATGCTCCGAAAGAAAGGGCCTGTGGTGGCGTTTGCTCGGGATGCCATGATAAAACGACCACTTAGAGTAAGAATACCCTACCGACTCCCTATTCTTTCCCCCAAACATTGCCTTTATTTTTTTTTTTTACTACCTTGCTTCGGAAAGACTCGGGATCTTGCTCTAGAACTTGAACATAATCATCCCGTCCCCGTGGCACGGTGTTCTTCCCTTCTACTTCGTGATTTAGAAAACCAAGAACTCCCTCAGCCTCATGTTCCTCACTGGATTCTGGTACGGTGCCTCGAATTGCCTCTTCAAATTGTTGTTTTTCTCTTTCCATTGCTGCCCTCCTCTGCCTCCCTCCCCTCAACTGTTCACCTATGGCCCTGGATATCTCCACAGGACACTGCGGGCATTTGGAAACATCTTTGCCCAATCCACTCAAGTTTTGCTTCGGCCTTGTGATGCTTTGCCAGATCAAGCTTCTTCCCACAAAAATTACACTGGGTCTTCTTCCTATCACCCCCGAAGGGCGGTCGCATCTTGCCATGCAGGTCGGTTCGGGAACCGGTACCGTCGCCCCATCGCCTGCCCCAGAACTTGGTCTCGACATAATTTCCAAGCACTGTTTCATAGAAAACACAAACTTCAATAACCTTACAAACTTGAACACAACAGAAATTACATTTCAAAATTTTTCTCATATTTAAAATGCGATCAGAACATTTTTCCTTATTTTTCCCGATTTTATAGCATTTTTAATCAATTTTAAATTAATTTTTAATTGCTGAAAATTATTTTTTTAATATAAATAATTCAAAAAAAAAAAAAACATACAACAACCGAAATCGAAATCTGAAATCATAGGACAGTAAATCGGCCAACGGTGATTAACATATAAATAGGTCATCATCATCAAATGAGTAATAATAATTATTATTTTAAATTTTAATTGCTGAAAATTCATTTTTAAATGCAAATAATTGAAAAAAATACCTACAACAATCAAAATCGAAATCTGAAACCGTGAGCTTGTAGATCGGGCTCACGTAACTAACATATAAAAATTTCATCACATTCTAGAAAAAAAAAATTTCTCCCCTTTGTAGCGTCATGTAAAAATTTCATTTTTCGGCAAGAAACGTACCTTCAACAGTTGATATGAAGCTCTTACAGCAATCCCCGCAGTCCGAAGCACCACTCGTAGCAATTTAGAAGTCCAAACAAAAAAAAAATGGGGAAGAAATGAAGAAACTTTGAAAATTTAAAGAAAAAAACAGAGGGGTCTGTTTATAAAGAAAAAAAAAAAAGCAAAAAGAAAAATCTCGCGAGATCTCGATCGCGAGAAATAGCGAGAAATAGCGAAAAATAGAGAGATCTCGCAAGATCTCGGCGAGATCTCGGCGAGAACAGATAAATGCCGAGACGAAAATGGTTATCGCCTCTGTTTTCGTCTCGGCTAGTGTCGAAACTAGCGAAAAGGGCGAGATCTTGCCGAGATTTTAATCCATGCTTCAGAGTTCAGTTTCTAATTGTGATGCTACAGTCTAGTTTCCCATTTTTGTTCCTAAACTCTGAATTGAAGTGTCAACAATTAGAAACCATATATTTCTCATAATTCTACGACATAGACATGGGAAGGACTCCTATGAATGAGCATTCTCAAATCATTCTCGGACAACCTTAATATGTTTCAACAAATAGAAGTACTTCTAATGAAATTTCTCCTTTTTTTTATCTTCTTTCTGGTGTGATAATATTTATTAAACTTTTAATTCATTGACAGGTCCTTACCATCAAATTGGTGAAGGAATAGAAAAAAAATGAAGCAGTTTTAATTTTAAGAACTTCTATGCTACCTAATTTATGTCCTGCAAAACTTTTATATATTTTAGCATAGTTTCTTTTTGTACTTTGTTGGTTGGTTACTAGCCTAGCTCCTCCTCTTCACTGATTTGTCTTGGCAGTGCAGTGATTGTTCAAAGTCTAACCAGGTGAATTAGTGATGCAGGACATGTGGGGGCTGTTCCTACTTCTGTCATTTCTTGTATTTGAATTATGTTTTTTTTATGGTTTTTTATTTCATTTTATTTTATTTTATTTTATTTTTACAGCATGTAAAAACCCCAATTCACTGTTCATGTGACCAGTTCCTCCCCCCCCCTCCCTCTCTCTCTCTCAACCCACCCACCTTCCTTGTGGTTATTTTATTTTAAACAAGGAGTTGTAACTGCCATAAGCAGTTACAGCCACCTCCCCATCCCCCATGGTCTCCCTTTGTAGGCTTTTAAAGCTATTTATTTCTTGTTTTTTAGGGATGAACAATGATGCAATGAAAACGAAGAAATGAAAATTCTCTCTTTGGCAGTAAGTCACTCTCTCCTTTCTCTCTCAATTTCTCCTCTCCTTCTTCCCTCCTTCTGTGTTAATTCTGTTTCTACCCCTCTTTTCTTCTTCTTCTTAATTCTTATTTTTTCCCCTGAAATTTGTGTTCCCCTTCCCTTCTATCGAGTTTTTCTCTCTCTAATTCTTCTTCTTTGTTTCTGTACTGGTTTCCACCCCATCTTTTTGGTATCAGAGACAGATTGGGTGAATCTCTCTTTCTTCTTCTTCTTTTTCCTGTGTGATTAAAGCTTTCCTCCCCTCACTCTTGCGAGATCTCTCCTTCTCTCTCTCGGATTGAAAATGTAAGTCATGTATGCATGCTGCCCTCTTTGTCCAGACTAACTAGCCATTTAGGTAATTTGTTACCTTTTAGCTGTAAGTGTAGGAGACCCTAAACCTAGGCTGTGTCCTATATCAATTAGAGAGTGATTCGGTTTCGTTCTGGGCTGGAAAATCTATCTGATGCTTGAAATAATGACATTTGATTGTGTTTAGTGTCACATGAAATGGGCTGGAACCTTGGGGCATGTAAAATCATCTTATAATCACACCAGGAAAATAAAACACAATTTTCATTAGCCCACAACTAGCATAGGGATGGAGTACATGGATTCAACAAAGGCAATAAATTCATGGCAACTCCTAGAACAGGAATATTGTTTCCCGTTCTTCTGCCAGGGGTTAAGGAGGTTCAAGCAGTTTGGAAGTTTACTTGTTGGAGAGCTATGTGTTCTTGTTCATAGTTTTGTATTAAAAAGGGGTGCTTACTTCTTCCCTCTATTCTGGAGTGCATTGGTGGAATGGTTTTGTTTTGATATGCCTTAGAGCTCATTCGAGTTGGTAATTTAGAATGCGTCAACAGAGATGTATATGTGGTGTTTGTTACTCTACACCAGCTGATCTATCATGTGAAAGCCTTTTGATCTGAGTTATGCAAATAAGGTCATATTAAACAGTTTTTAGTATGCAAGTGGTTGCTCATGTTATCTTCTACTTCGATCATTGTACATGGATTAGTCAATATAATTATAGCTGAAATTTGAAATACCATGCATATCAAATATAATTTTTTTTTTTGTTTCCAAGCTATGAAGCATGGATATTAGGGTTAATGATTATATGGTCATATCCCCTCTGAAATTTGAAGGGACGTTATTCGAATTATAAAACTCATTTTTATGTGAAGCACATTTTATCTTCATGTATTGTGGGAGTCGTCATTTACACAGCTACTAAAAATAGATGTGCTTTGTAGGCTGTGGTCACAATAGCAGAAACTCTAAGGGAACAACTGAAAACCAAAAGGTCTCTTACAGGGAATATGTCCAAGGTTCACCAACCTTTTAGTTCACTATCCATGGATGATCTTCTTGCGTTTCTGGAAGGGTCAAAGACAAAGGATAATGACTGCTTTGTTTGCGTTGTCATCCACAATATTGATGGACCTGCATTGCGAGATTGTGAATCACAACAGTCTCTTGCACGTATGGCATCTTGTTCCCACATCCGTATGGTTGCATCAATCGACAATGTGAATGCACCATTATGTAAGTATATTCTTAATTGTCACCAATTATTTCATAGAGGAAGCAAAATTCTATCAACATCTTGTTTTTTGCTGGTGCATTATCAGTGTGCTAGCTCTCTGGTAGACTTTTGGGCAGTGCCTGCCCTGGGATGAGCGAGGATATTCAGACAGAAGAAATTATTGTGGTTGTATAATGTTGGGAGTAGTCCTACACCGATTATCAATTAGTCTGCAGCCCTCGTTATACACCTAGGAGCCTCTCCACCTACAAGTTAGAACTTTGTGTCAAAGTGGGTTTTCACCGTTTTCATTCTCCACGTCTGCAGTACAAACTGCCACACGTGTGGGGAAGTGTTAGAACTGACTACCAAATAGTCTACACCCCTTTATAAACCTGAGGAGTCCACCTACTAGTTCGAACTTTTGAGATGGAAACTTTACACATATATCATTGGACTGGATTTTGATGGCAAATTGAGTTGGCTCTTTTTCAGGCTCTTTGGTAACCTCTTTGTGATTTCTGAGAGTATGTCGGACACGTTCATGGCTGAGGTGGATTGACCCTGCTATGACCCTCCCCAGGCCCATCCAATAGCTTACCATTATGCATTAAGATAATTTTGTCAGAAGCAGTTACCAGATCATTGCTTGTTCTTCTAATATGTTCTGTTAATGTTAATGTTTCTTATCTGATTGCCACATTTGTATCATGCTAAGTTAGCTCAAGATGGTGGCCATTATTCTCTATGCATTTATTCTTCTTGTTGCATTCTTCTGAAAATGAATTTCTATACCTCCCCTTTTTGAAAGGAAGCAAATTAAAAATGTGTTTCACACTATATAATTTAAGGGTAAATTCCCCGCCGCTCTCCCTCCTCCCTGACATGTGGCCTCTCTGTATACGAGTTGTGTGTTACTGCCTCCTGAGATCCCATTGGCTTGGCGTGGGAGATGCCATTACACACTACTCGTGTGTAGATCCACTGCCCATATTTGATTATCAGTTGATCTAGGCATTCTATTTTACCTAGTACATTGTTTTCACTGCAACTTTGTCATGGACTACCAGAGGCTTCATGATGTTCATGTCTATTGAATGCGTTTAATAATTTCCAGGTCATTAAACTCATACCATCTATTCTTTTGGTAGTGTGGGACAAGAAAATGGTTCACACACAGTTTAGCTGGTGCTGGTATCACGTCCCAACCTTTGCACCTTACAAGGTTGAAGGCATCTTTTTTCCTTTAGTTCTCATCAATGATGGGAAGACACAAAGCGCCAAAACAGCTGCAATAGTTCTACAGAGTCTTACACCAAATGCACAAAGTGTTTTCAAAGTTCTTGCTGAGTATCAACTGTCCCACTCTGAAGAAGGAGGTAAATATCTGTGAATCTTGGTAATGACTTCCAACTTATTGTAGTGGCATAAAAGGTGGTCTGACATGGTCTTTGGTTACATATTCATCTTCTTCTCAGGAATGCCAGTCAGTGGTTTGTACACAATCTGCAGAGAACGCTTTTTAGTTAGTAGCCAGATCACACTGAATTCATATTTGACTGAGTTCAAAGATCATGAGTTAGTAAAGACAAGAAGGCATGCTGATGGTCATGACTGCTTCTACATACCCCTTGCATCTGAAGAGCTTGAGAAAGTGTTACAAGAAATTGCCTGAATATTGATGTGGTGGGTCCCATGGCTTCATTGATGAAATGCTGTATGTTGTCAAATTATCATGCAAAGTGTCTTCATTGGTAAAAGGTGTGGTGTCAGGGAAAAGAAAGATTACAAGGTAGTACTATGGATATATGCTGTTTCATTTGCTAAGTAGGTGGCAATATATAGCAGCCAACACCCCGATTCTGGATCCTCTCCTCATGTGGATACTCTTCCCATGAGCCATCATCATCTATGTCCAGTAGGTCCCACAACCCATGGACTGTGATGGGTCACGGGGAGGGTACCCACGTGAGGAGAGAAATCAGCCCAAAAGAAAAAAAAGATGGTGGCAATATGTGCAGCCTGCTGTTTAGCTTGCTGAGTTAATGAAAATGGCTAATGACCTGAGTACAACAGTGCTAAATTGTGGTGATGGTTCTTCCTCTTTAAATCAAGTTGACTGGGACCTGACCTTTTTTGCAGCTGCCATTGTATGGGCAGAAATGATGTGTTCAGGATCTTCTGTATCAAACTATTTATTGTTCTTTTATCTGTCAATTTGTGTCTGATGAAATGAACATAAAAGAGGGATGGATTTGTTGAAGTATGGTTATGTTATGATTGATAAGAGAATTGAAATTGAAATTCATTATGTTTAGGAAAAATGCCACTTTACTGACCCATCAAGGTAAGCTTCATTTCACAATTCACAAAAGTTTATCACATGGTAGAATGATGTAGTAATTCTGATCATTGGATAGACAGTGGATGGCATAGATAACTAGTTAAAAATTAGACATTCAATCATATACTGTTTTCTGGTCAGGATCAACTCACATAAGAGGACCCACAGGGGGAGGGGTGGAATAAAGGCTGACATGCAACCAGTGGTGGGGTCGAACTAGTGACCTCTCCCTGGGACTTAGTTCAGTGCTCAACCAGCTGGATGCTTCTATCATGCCAAAGGTGCTTTCGCTGCCTATGAGACTCCGACCATTATTGTGTACTCTCCTCCCATGATCTTTGGTTTTCAAAGCCCTCTTTTGTCACTTGGTGAACTTCACATGTGAACAGGGGATTTAGGGGTCTACATGTCCAAAAAAATTTGGATCCCATTGATATGTCTCACGGCAGATCTTTGGGCTGAATATATCTATTTTGCCCTTATCTTTAACTTGGAAAAAGAATAAGATTGATTAGAAATGTCTAGTTGTAGTAAAACTTTCATGAGTATCCAACGGATTCTTGTGGAAAAAAAAATCAATAAGGTTTCCATTTTCCAATTAAAGAAGGGGAGAGTTGCACATGTAAGAGGCCTTGTGGAGTATCCAAGTATGGTAAAGCGAAATGTGTCACTAGGCTTAGCAAAGTGAGGCCTTATGAGGGCCAGAGGCAAAGATGGTGATTAACTTGTCCTTAATGATTTTCATAAAAAAAATCAGAGAGAGAGAGACCTTATTGTTGTATCCATGGCTGTTGCCCCCTGAATCTGAAACACTGTTGCTTGCATTATTCCATCGCCCATTGTTTTGAATCGTCTCGTTTGGTATCCGCAGATACAGTTAAGCTATGTTTGGTAATGAGATAAGAACATATCCTGAAATGAAAAAACAGTCAGATATGTTTTCTCCTTAGACCATAGAATGTGTAAAGAGAACATGGTTTTTTCTACAACAAGCTCTTTTTGCCATTGGTATTTTGAGCTTGGAACTGAATGCCTCACATTTTAACCCATTATCATTCTATAATTTAAATGCTTAAAGAATACATTTTTAAAAAATCATTCCAAGAATGCATAGCAAAGGCAGACTTGGACTGTCATTCCTGGATTTATACTGGACTGCACTGTGAACCTTACTCTGTACCTTTTTCTTAATCTAAATGGACCACTAGGCTTGTAAGACTGATTCCAAGTAACCCCAAGGTGTAGCTCAGTTGGTTAAGATCAAAAGTTCAAAAAGGTTATGAGTTCAACTCATCTTGGATCTATACTGGACTGCACTGTGAACCTTACTCTGTACCTTTTTCTTAATCTAAATGGACCACTAGGCTTGTAAGACTGATTCCAAGTAACCCCAAGGTGTAGCTCAGTTGGTTAAGATCAAAAGTTCAAAAAGGTTATAAGTTCAACTCCTCTTGGATCTACCTACTCAAAAAAAAAAAAAGAAAAAAAAGAAAAAGAAAAGAGTATTGGTATACCAATTATTTATCCAGTCTTCCGTTCAACCAAAGTATTCAAATAAAGATGTGTATACTGAAATACTTTAATCAGTGTATATTTTGAGCCAAACCCTCACCCATTTAAGTTTTTGACATTTTTGCTTCCTGACTTGTGCTACAGTTCTCCCTTCCTCCCTAGAACTTGTTATGGCTGTCCACCACACTTGTGCGCACATGATTAACAACACACTCGAATATTTTTGTACCGATAGAAGTAATGTTTTTTTTTATTCGGTATGAAATGCAGTTTTAATTTTGTATAGAATACGGTTTTTATTCTGTATCAAGGACGGTTTTTATTTGGTATCAAATATGGTTTTAATTCGATGTTGAATACGATTTTTATTTGGTACATGTACAGTTATGACTTTTGAGTTTATTTTTCTCTAGTCCTGTGGAAATCAGTGAGTATTATTGATTACAAAATTCCTTGATTATAATCTATATGTCTCCCAAGAATCATATCTTGTTTTAATATCGGTTGGAAAGTTGGAAAGTTAATTTACTCTCCCAGGCAGGCAAGGAAGTTCTACTAAAATCGGTTGTTCTGTCCATTTCTAATTATACCTGTTTTCGCTTCAAGCTTCCTGTTTCATATCATAATGCAATCCAGAAAGCTGACACTCAATTTTTTTGGCACACGAGGAAGACCAAGAATGGGATTCCTTAGATCTCTTGGAAATGTTTATGCAAATCTAAGAAAAAAAGGAGGCATTGAGCTGAGGGACTTTCTCTTACAAAACAAAGCCTTGTTGGCTAAGGTAGCCTGGTGAATTTGGAAAAATTTTGATTCTCAGTGGGCCAAACTGTTCAAATCCTTTTATTATCACCATTGTGATTTCCTTGAGGTCTGGGTTGGTAGTCGGTTCTCTCTGGCTTGGAAAAGCATACTAACGGGCCGAACAGTCCGTTAAATGGGCTCATATGGTAAGTGGGGGTGGGTGATCAGATCAAGGTGTGGGAGGATAAATGGATACCTTCTATCCTGGGATCAAATCTAGACATCAAAGATGTCCAGCGTGTTCTATCATCTATCTAAAAGAGTTGATTGACTCTTCCACTCGTCCATGGTGGTGAGAATTATTGGACTGAAATTTTTAACTTGAGTAAGCATCTGCCATCATAAATATGCCTCTTAGCTTTTTCCCTCAGGAGGATCTACTTCTTTTGAGTGGTGCTAAAGATGGGATTTTCACTGTCAAATCTACTTACCATTTTTTCACAAATCAACAAGAAGGTTTGAATTTGGCAGCCCTTTCTTCAAAAATCCTTCCATGGTGGCTTATTCCTAAAGATGTATGGAAGAGAGTCTGGTCTTGCAAATCTTTACCTAAAATTAAATCTTTCTTATGGAAAGCATGCAATCAAGGCATAGCCATTTGAGAGGGGCTTAATCAATGGAATATACGGATTGATCATAGCTGCAAAAGGTGTGTCCTTGAATCTGAATCCACCGAACATCTGCTCTTGACTTATCCTTCTGCCTAGGCGGTATTGTAAAACCCACACCCAGAAAACCCTGCCTAACTCGAATTTTCTTATCGTGCCAGGGTTTTCCACCATCAACTAACCCGACCCCATGTCACTACTTGAACTAGGTACAAACCATTTTGATCAAACTTTAAAACTTCAGACTTAAAACTCTTAAAACCAGGAACCGGTCCCGACAAACTGCCTCGATCAGTCGGAGTCGGATGGTCACAACCGGTCAGGCTTGAACAGCCTACCTGCGAATTTCAAATTTGAAACTCCGTTTCAAGGTGGTGTGGGAATATTCCCTGGACCTAGGGACAACCCCAATGGGTCCCACTTCACTCTTAACTGATCTAAAGTTGGTTGAGGAAGTGGAGAACCTAAGGGACTCCTCTGGATGCCAATTGGCAGTCCCTTATAGTCTCCAACTCTTTAAGGAATTCTACCCCAAGAAGGAGACTCCTAAACCATAAAAACTCTCTCCAAACCACTCTGTCTCATAGTATCATTCCAAACCCTAGAGTTCTGACCCGTTCTTAGAGAGAGGAGAGGGTTGAAGGAAGAAGGAGGACGCTGGGGGGAAGAATTGCCTTGGGAATCACCGATAGGTTTCGATATCATCGAACTGTAGCTTGAAACCACTATAAGTAAACCCTACCCTACCTTGTATTTGATCTTAGACTAAGAAGAATGAAAGGAACCTTAGTTCAGCAACCATTAGTGGAGCCACCGTCCATTGATGGCTGAGCACCGAAGGAGGCTTCGTTGAATTGGAACTAAGGTTGGATCTTGTAGAAATTTAAATGATAAACCCTAGTCTAGGTGGTTAATTTTCTAATGAATTCATAAAGCTTAGAATAGGATTTGTTACCCCTTAATGATGTCTGGCCATGAGTTCCACAATGGAGTTCCATCCTAAGGAATCCTTTGTTGGAATCCTGAATGAAGAAAGCTCCAGACCAACTCTTCGAAGGAGGTCCGATTGCGACTTACTGGTCGTGAAATATGCAACTGGATACGTGATCGGATGTATTCGGGAAGTTCATGAAAAGTGTCCGATCTCAACATCCGGTCACGATAACTGTAACTGTAAGACCCGTATCAAACTAACCCGGTCTTACCACCTTGAATCAGGTTTACCCATCATGGTCGAGCCAAATGGACCAAGGGCGTGGAGGAGATTGTGATCCCAGGTATCAAATCGACCCAAAAATACTTAAATTAAGGGGAGGGTCGGACCCCCCAAGATAGAAAGTCAGACACCTTGTTTTACAGAGGGGGTCGGACACTTTAGGAGTTAGGGGTCGACGGGATCATCGACCCCCTCATCGACCCCCAGTTGCCGCCAGAAACTGAAATTAGGAAAGTTTCCAAATTTCGATTGGATTCCTTCCAAATCTCAATGAGACTTATTTTAGGAGTTTCTACTCTATAAATAGGACGTCCCTAAGCCTCTTTCACTCTTTTTACAACCCTAATTGGATTGAGAGAAAGAGAAGAGAAGGAAGAAAAGAAGAAGAGAAGCAAGAAAGAGAAGAAAGCTAAAAGGAGAAGAGTTGCAGAGAAGGAGTATTCTTCTCAGGTATGGATACTAATTCCACGAGTTTCTACAGACCTTAGGTTAGGTAATGAAGAGAGTATGATCTCGGAGAGTCCCAAACCATCAACCCATGGTTAGGTTTTCATGGAAAACCATGGGGGAATTCATGAAAGCTATATAGGTGAATGATTCATGGTTTTAGACCATAGAATGTGTGTAGAATGGACTTTAGGAACAAGCCATAGGACCCCAAACATGAAGAATGGACTAAAAGGAAGAAAATTGACCAAAACCCACAGGGGGTCGCATAGGGGGTCGATGGCCATTCGACCATACTAGACCCTGAGCATCGACCCCTAGGTTTCTGGAAGTCCAGAATAGGGGGGTCGCACCACGGGTCGATCATTACTCCGACCCTACCTCCGATCCCCAGTTAACAGCATGGTTTTTAAATTCGAAATTAATTCTAATTAAATTCTATCGACTTTGTTAGGTTTTCTAGCAATATAATAACATTATAAATGTGATTCTAAAGCTTGAAAGAGGATCTATTAGCAAGCTAAGGTGAGGAAACATGACTATAAACTAATTGGTTAATAACAAACTATTTTTTCTTTTCTTGAGTCCAATGCTATGCTTGATTCTATGCGAATATGTTTGTAATGTGCATACAACATGTCATCCAATATTTTTATTATTAGCTCATGCATATTTACTTTATTGTTTATAACATGATGATGATGATGATGATAGGAATAGGCATGTGAATGTATGTGTGTGGTTGGTGTAGTTGATGCGAGCGAGTATCAGGGGAGGTGTGATGGGGATGTCAATAAACGTTAACCTTTGGCGGTTTTCAGCACTTTAGCTCTATCTCTAACTCAAGTCTTGTGCATTAGCATCGTCGTATCGCCATTACTTTAGCAGAACTATTATGTCATAGAGCATCAGGGGAGGTGGTCTCGGTCCTTGTAGTCTCTGACTCTACCGGGGGGCCTTAGCTCTATCTCTATGGATATTCTGAGGGATGCTGGGGTGAGGCCTTGGATACACTTTTTGGCATTAGGATTGGTTAATTGCGAGCCCAGTTTGCAGCCCTCGCCAACAGGGGCTTACGTGTTGGTATGACATTGTATAGCAATAAACGTTAACCTTTGTTGTACAATGTTCATGAATTGGGTGCTTGTGAGTCGACGATAAACGTTACCTTCGGACGGCGTCACACACTTGTGTATAGAGACGGGGTCAATAAACGTTAACCTTTGACTACCTAAACCTTTCTATTGCATATTGCAAACTATAAACCAGACCAAAGATATGAATTGATTGCATGAATATGTAGTGTTGCATTGTTTTGTTTGCTCACTAAGCCGTGATGTGTGTTCACCCCTCGACGTCGAATATTTTTAGTTGATGATGCAGGTACGACTGTTGAAGATTATGTAAATGCTCCAGTGTACGGGAATGTAGCGGCGATGGAAGTGGAAGAGGAAGTGGATACACATGACTCCTCTTGCGAGTGCAACTTATGTGTATTCGATTAGTTATTTTTTCTAGTTTTCTTTATTTGGATTTATTAAGGACATGTATTTGATATTTATTTATGTCTCAGTTGGTACAAAATAATTTGCTATTTAATTATTAATAACACAGTAGATTCTCAGTTCATTTTATTATAAGACTTCCGCTATTGTGTATTTACTCTGATTATGAATATGGATGTATGGGGTTTAGATAAAACGGATATAGCCTACTCGAGATCCTGGTTGAACCGTTGATTTGTTAACGGTTCATCACACCATTCTGAATAGAGCGGAATTGGGGTGTGACAGTAATCGGACTCATGACCGGTTGGGATCAGAAAGGTTCTCGAGAGCAACTTGTTTCGATAACCGGTCTCGACTCATCGGAGCTGGACAATCGCGATAGGTTAGCCCAAGAAAGCCATGTATTAGGCTGAATTGAATAAGCAAAATAACTAATGAGATTCTCAAACAATAGGTGACTTGTACATAACCAAGAGTGACCCTTTGGCTGGGAATAATGATTATCTTCAAATCTCAAGTGAGGGAACAGTACCCCTGTCCTATTGTGGAATATTTTCTACTTTGATTATTCCTGTGAATGTATTGGAATGGTTATGTCACACCCCAATTTTGGCTGAACCAAAAGTGTGAGTGAACCGTCACTGAACCAACGGTTCACACCCGGATCTCAATAAGACCGTGTCCACTCATACAAACCATTGCACATAACCACAATCAGAATATAATAAATACAGCGAAAGTCTTTAATAGAATGAACTAAGTAATCTATTGATAAATTTAAATAAAATATCAAGTTATTCAAATTCTCAAAACTTAAATAAATATCTTTACATCACTGTATTTCCAACCGAAAATAAATAGAATAAATTAAAATCAAATCCTAAAGGTACACGCAAAAAGGGCACTTGCATGAAGCGTCATGCTCGTCCTCTCCTGCTTGCACTTCTAAAGCAGCAACACCTCCATACGCCGGAGCATCCACGTAGTCCTCCACAGTATAACCTGCATCAACATCTAAAAATAGTGTATACACAAGGGTGAGCTCACAACATAGCTCAGTAAGACAATCAGACAATGCAACAAACATATGCATGAGTAACATTCACTTCATGGTCTGGTTTAAGTTTGCAATGTGCTATAGAAAGGATTGGCGGCCACCGCACCTCTATACACGAGTGTGTGAAGTCGCCCAGTGGATCAAACATTACTGTCGTCCCACATGCACCCAATCATAGAATAGAGATAGAGCTAAGGCGTCCGGATCAAACACCGCCAACACCTCCCCTGATACTCTACCCATACCAACACGTAAGCTCCTATTGGCGAGGGCTTGCAAACTGGGCTCGCAACTAACCAATCCTATATGTCATCACAGTAGGCCCTATCCCAACACAGCTCCCTACGACATAGAGATAGAGCTAGAGTCTGGTGGCCAGGCCGGAGACCACAGTGCCACGTCCTCCCCTTGATACCCTACCCGCACCAAGCATGCTAAGACAGAACGATATGAAAGATGCTAGTGTGAGGAATGATCCCAAACCCCAGGCTCTTCCCATTCTACACACCAACGAAAACAATCACATGCCTAACAGTCACAACCTAGCATAGCAAGTATGCATGAACAATAATAATAACTGAAGTAAAGGATCACATGCGAGAATGCACAAACATCAATCCACAAAATCATAATTATTATCAACGGTTTACTGTTATTTAATTATTAGGGTTAGGTCCGATTCCCTTACCTGACGCTTGTTTGATAGCTTGCTCTGCGTTGCAAGGTCCAAACGTGCTATCACAAGGTCCTACACAATATTAGGGTTTAGTTAGAATAGGTTTACGTTGGTCGGAAAACCAACAATGGCAAAACACATCTCACAGAGCTGACCGATCATAGTACCGGTCGCATCACTGTGGGGAAACCTGCGACTGGTATGGTCAGCCGGTCCCCACAGACCAGCCCCCGGAAGGTACCGGTCGCAGTACCGGTCGCATAGGGTGCAACCGGTATAGTCGACCGGTATGTCTCCGGAAGACCATACGTTCGGTTCTCGACTGCCGTCGATCATCCCCTATTGATCCTAGGGTTCCTCCTACACATTCTAGGTCTGAACACTGAGTTAGAGTTGTTTCCAACTCCATATAAGTCCTAGCTTTGACGGTCTTCTTCCTAGAACTCGAATCTAGGGTTTACCGACTAGATTAGGGTTTATCGGTAAAAATAGGGTTTATCGGTAAAATAGGGTTTTAGATCAATACCTGCTTTGCATGGTATTGATCAAAGAAACCTAACCATCCTAGAGTCATAATCCTAGAGTCATAATGTGAGAGAGGGTTTAATCACTTACCGTCGACTTGCGTAAGGTGTTCTTCGTCGAACGGCAATGGCGGCTCTTCCTTCTCCTTCCTAGCTCCTTCTCCTTCTTCAATCTTCTTCTCCTTTTTAGGGTTTGTGAGGATCAATGAAGGGATTCTAGGAGGTTTAGAGGGGTATATATAGGCTAGGTTTAGGTTTAGGAAGCCTCCTAGGATTAGGAAAGTCCTAGGGTTCATAATTTGGAAAGTGGGACCCGCAGAGATCCGGTTCTGGATCTTCGTAGTCTGCTGCGCAGGCTATACCGGTCGACCGGTACCAAGACCAGTACCATCGACCGGTATGAATAAAATTCAAACTTAAATGATCCGTTTTGTACCTGTTTTTCATCTGCTCGTCTCGTTTGGCCTGGTGATGATTGGAAGACCTGTTACGACATGAATTCAAGGTTTAGATCGGGTTCATGGAGTGCGGGTCTTACAACTCCCCCACCCTTAAAAAAAATTTCGTCCCCAAAATTTGCCTATAGGTTTCACAACTCCCCCACCCTTAAAATAAATTTCGGCCTCAAAATTTGAACGTACCTTGGTCATCGAAAAGGTTAGGGTATTTCTTTCTCATTGCGTTCTCTTCCTCCCAAGTAATTTCTTCCACATCTTGTCTTTTCCAATGCACTTTGACGTAGTGGATATCCTTGCTTCGAAGGTGTTGTACCTTTCGGCTTGTGAGCATCACATGTATTACTTCAAATGTTAAGTCCTCTGTCAAGTCTGGTGGGTCTGCTGTCAAGATGTGCGATGGATCCCTGACATACTTCTTCAATAAAGATACATGGAACACATCATGAATGCTTGACATGGAGGGTGGTATAGCCAGTTGATATGCCACATTACCACGTCTGGTCAAAATCTCGTATGGTCCCATATACCTGGGGCATAGTTTTCCCTTCTTACCAAATCGTTTCAGACCTCACACAGGTGATATTTTCAAGAACACTTTATCACCCACAGCAAACTCCAGATCTCGACGTCGGTTATCTGCATAGTGCTTTTGTCGAACTTGAGCTATCTTCGCTCTTTCCTTGATTTGATCAATCACTCGACAAGTTTCTTCGACGAACTCCGGGCCTACAATCCTTCTCTCTCCCACCTCATTCCATAGTAGAGGTGTATGACATTTTTTTCCATAGAGTGCCTCATATGGAGTCATTTGGATCGTAGCCTGGTAACTATTGTTATAAGCAAACTCGATGAGTGACAGCTTCTCGTCCCAAGCTCCTTTGAAATCTAGGGCACACGCTCGGAGCATATCTTCTAAGATTTGAATAGTTCTTTTTGACTTCCCGTCTGTTTGAGGATGAAAAGATGTGCTAAACTTCAACTTTCCCATTGCTTTCTGTAATCCTTTCCAGAACCTTGATGTAAAACGGGGATCTCTGTCAGATACTATACTTTCTGGACACCATGAAGTCTGACTATATTATCCACATATAGCTTGGTCAGCTTCTCCATGGTATACTTGTCACACCCCAATTCTGCACTAACTAGAATGGTGTGATGAACCGTCAATAAACCAACGGTTCAACCAGGATCTCGTATAGGCTATCCGACGTTGTTAAACCAAAACACATTCCACATTAATCAGAGGTAATAAAGTAAATAGCGGAAGGCTTACAGATAATGAACTGAGGTATAGTCATGGTAAATAATTGATATTCCATTTATCTCCAAGTAATCAAAACATAATTTAATACATATTATAAATATTTAAATACGAAAATTAAACACTAAGCGTATCCATAGTTGAAACGCTAGCTTGACGAATCACAATAGTCTTCCATAGCTTGCTCATCATAGCCGCCACCCGTTTACATGTTGGCTTGTTGACATAATCTTCAATCGTAATACCTGCAACATCAGAAACTAAAAAAATTACGCACGCGAAGGTCAGCTCTCCAACTTGAGCTCAGTGAGAAAACAAACAATGCAACAAACAGATGCATGCATTCAATTCATATCTTTGGTCTGGTATATAAGTTTACAATGTGCTATAGAAAGGTTCGGTGGCCGCCTCACCTCTATACACGAGTGTGTGAAGCCGCCCAAAGGTTGACATTTATTATCGTCCCACATGCACCCACTATGGAATAGAGATAGAGCTAAAGTGCTTAGGACTACACCGCATCACACTTCCCCTGATACTCTACCCATACCAACACGTAAGTCCCTGCTAGCGAGGGCTTGCAAACTGGGCTCACAACTAACCAATCCTAATGTCAAACAGTGTACCCAAGGCCTCACCCCAGCATCCCTCAATACGTCCATAAAGATAGAGCTAAGGCCCCCCGGCAGAGTCGAAGACTACACGGTCCGAGACCACCCCTGATACCCTACGACGTAATAGTTCTGCTAAGGTAATGGCGATACGACGATGTCAGTGGACAAGACTTGAGTAGAGATATAGCTAGAGTCTAGTGACCAGGCTGAACCACAATGTCACGTCCTCCCCCTGATGCTCTACTCGCATCAAGCACACTAACCACACACATACATTCACATGTCTATTCCTAGCATCATCATCATCATCATGTTATAAATAAAATAGAATTAAATATACATGAACATTAATAGCAGGAATCTTGGATGACATTTGAATGCACATTACAAGCATACACGCATAGAATCAGTCATGGCATTGGACTCAAGAAAATAAAAACAGTTTATTATTAGCCAATTAGTTTAGGTCTTGTTCCCTCACCTTTGCTTGAGTGTAAATCCTCTTTCAAGCTTTAAGAATCACTTTTATATCAATAGGAAAACCTAACAAGTCGATAGATTTTAGTTAGAATTCATTCTGATAATTTTAGGCTTGCTGTTAAGCTAGGGTCGCAGGACGGGTCGTAGGTAGGGTAGCAGTTTTTTGCGACCCCAGGGTGTAGGGTAGATGCTAGGGTCGGATGTTCCATCGACCCTAGGTGCGACCACAGCTTCCCTGGACTTCCCGAAAGCTAGGGGTCGATCCTGTGGTCTAGTAGGGTCGATTCCCAATCGACCCTACGTGTGACCGCACGTGGTTTGAGTCGACCTTTTCATCCTACATTCCATTCTTTCATGTTTGCTTCCTTTGGCTTACTTTTATAGTCCATTCTATGATTGTTCTATGGCTCAAAACTCCAAGTTACTTACTTTTCATAGTTTTCCATGATTTCCATTGGAATTCATCCATGGATGGATGGTATTAGGGTTTCTCCTAACCTAACTTCATCATAATATATTCTAAGCTTTCAATTCAGATAGGGATTGAGATACCTTATGTAGTCTGAGTTTCAAAGATTTCTCTGAGCTTCTTCTTCTTCCTTAGCCTTTTCTTCAAGTTTTCCTTATCTTCTTCTCTTCCTTCTCTTCTCTTTCTCTCACTTTCAATTAGGGTTCTGAAAGGAGTGAAAGAGGCTTAGGGACGTCCTATTTATAGTGAAAAACCTCTCAAAATAAGTCCCATTGAGTTTAGGAAAGGTCCCAATTGAAATTAAGAAAGTTTTTTAATTTTCGGTTCGTGTTGTTTTTTTTTTGCTGTTTTCCTAGGGTCGATGCTAGGGGGTCGATGAGGGGGTCGGACAATCCGAGACCCCTGCGACCCCACGACCAAAAGTCATGGGTTGGACTTCTTTTGAGGTGGGGTCGACCCTACCTATTTAGGCATGCGACCCTACCCTCATTTTGACTATTTTTAAGTAAAATTTCTTATTGGGTCTTGGGTTTCTTCACACACTTGGTCCACTTGGCTCGACCATGATATGTATACTGGTCACGACATGAAATGTAAGGTTAGACCGGGTTCATGGCGTGCGGGTCTTACAACTCCACCACCCTTAAAAGAAATTTCATCCTCGAAATTTGAACGTATGGATCTTACAACTCCCCCCTCAAAATAAATTTTGTCCTCAAAATTTGAATTTAGGTGGGAATTCTATTAGATTTCCGCATTGCATCTTCTTCTTTCCATGCAATCTTCTCCACGTCTTGTCTTCGCCAGATTATCTTTATATAATAATTATCCTAGTTTTTGAGATGTTGTACCTTCCAACTAGTGAACTAGGTTGGTACCACTTCAATAGTTAAATATTCTATCTAATCCAGTGGATCAGTGGTCAATACCTTTGATATGGATTTCCAACATACTTGTTCAATAGAGATACGCAAAATACGTCATGCGCACTAGACATGGACAGCGGTCATGCTAGTTGATATGCAACTTTTCTATGTCTCTCCACAACTTTACAAGGTCCAACACATATATAGGATCCCACTTTCCCTTCTTGCTGAACTGCTTCAAACCATACATAAGTGATATCTTTAAGAACACTTTATCACTTATGGCGAACTCGAGGTGTAACGTATCGAACTAACTGGTCTTACCACCTTTGTACCAGGTCTACCTATCATGGTCAAACCAAATGGACCAAGTGTGTGAAGAAAATAGCGAAACCAGGTATTAAACTGACCGAAAAATAGTTAATTGGAGGGCAGGGTCGCATACCTAGATAGGCAGGCTCGACCCCCCCCACTAAGAAGTCAGACCCTTGATATTTAACTGGGGGTCGGACAACTTAGAACTGGGGGTCGACGGGATCTCCAACCCCATCATTGACCCCCTTGTTTGCTAACAGAAACCGTAAATAGGAAACTTTCCAAATTTCAATGGGATTCCTTCCTAATCTCAATGGGACTTATTTTGGGAGATTCTACTCTATAAATAGGACGTCCCTAAGCCTCTTTCACTCCTTTTGAAACCCTAATTGAAAGTGAGAGAAAGAGAAGAAAAGGAGAAGAGAAGGAAAGTTGGAGAAGAAGACCAAAGTGAAGAATTCAGAGAAACCTCTGAATCTCAGCAAAATCTAAGGTATGAGCAAGTTTCCATTGATGATCTAAGACCTTAGAATAGTTCATGAAGAGGGTATGGTCTAGGAGAAACCCAAATCATACATCCATAGAAAGATTTCAACGAAATCCATGGAGAAGTCATGGTAGGCAAAGTAAGGAAGAAACCTAGGGTTCTAAGCCATAAAACAAGCCTAGAATGGATTGTGGAAGTAAGCCATAGGACCCAAACATGAAAGAATGGACTTTAGAATGATATTTTTGACTCAACCCACGGGGGGTCGCATGTGGGGTCGATTGGGAATCGACCCTAACAGACCACAGGATCAACCCCCAGTATTCGGGAAGTCCAGGAAAGGGGTGGTCGCACCCAGGGTCGATGGAACATCTGACCTTGGCATCGACCCTACCCTGGGGGTCGCAGTAAATTGCTACCCTACTTGCGACCCACCCTGCGACCCGTGCTTAAAAACAAGCTTAAAAATGTCGGAATGACTTCCAACCAAAATCTATCGACTTGTTAGGTTTTCCTATTAATATAAAAGTGATTTTAAAACTTGAAAGAGGATCAACACTCAAGCAAAGGTGAGAGAACAAGACCTAAACTAATTGGCTAATAATAAACTATTTTTATTTTCTTGAGTCCAATGCCATGACTGATTCTATGCGTGTATGCTTGTAATGTGCATTCAACATGTCATCCAATATTCCTGCTATTAATGTTCATGCATATTTAATTCTATTTTGTTTATAACATGATGATGATGATGATGATGATAGGAATAGACATGTGAATGTATGTATGTGGTTAGTGTGCTTGATGCGAGTGGAGTATCAGGGGTGGGGGGGGGGGAATGTGACATTGTGGTTCAGCCTAGTCACTAGACTCTAGCTCTATCTCTACTAAAGTCTTGTCCACTAACATCGTCGTATCGCCATTACCTTAGAAGAACTATTACGTCATAGGATATCAGGGGAGGTGGTCTCAGACCGTGTAGTCTTCGACTCTGCCGGGGGGCCTTAGCTCTATCTCTATGGACGTATTGAGGGATGCTGGGGTGAGGCCATAGGTACGCTGTTTGACATTAGGATTGGTTAGTTGCGAGCCCAGTTTGCAAGCCCTCTCCAGCAGGGGCTTACGTGTTGGTATGGGTAGAGTATCAGGGGAAGTGTGATACGGTGTGGTCCTAAGCACTTTAGCTCTATCTTTATTCCATAGTGGGTGCGTGTGGGATGACAATAAACGTTAACCTTTGGACGGATTCACACACTCGTGTATAGAGGTGAGGCGGCCACCGAACCTTTCTATAGCACATTGCAAACTTATAAACCAGACCATAGATATAAATTGAATGCACGCATATGTTTGTTGCATTGTTTTGTTTGCTTACTGAGCCGTGATGTGTGCTCACCCTTTCAATGTTGAATATTTTTAGTTGATGATGCAGGTACCACGGTGGAAGACTATATGAATGCTTCTATGTACGGGCATGTCGCTACGATGGAGGCTGAAGACTTAGTGGAAACGCATGACTCTTCATGCGAGTGCAATGCATGCGTTTTCGATTAGATTTTCTTTTGAATTATTAAGAAAATGTAATTGATATTTTATTTACTTATGTCTCGGTTGATATAACATAACTTGATATTTTATTATTGATTATCACAGTTAGATTCCTCAGTTCATTTATTATTAAGAATTCCGCTATTGTGTATTTATTCTGATTATGGTTGTGGATGTGTATGGTTTACTTTCAGCGGACACAACCTATTAGAGATCCTGATTGAACCGTTGGTTTATTAACGGTTCATTACACCATTCTGAATAGTATGAAATTGGGGTGTGATAACTTAGTATCAGAGCTCTCAGGCCCTGTCTGTGAAACCAGTATACTTCCACAAAAGTTCATGAACTAAGATAGGATAAAAAAATTAAAAGCTTTAATAATAACACACCATAAGCATCTGTGTTGTTTGAGACAAAAATTGAAAGAGAATAATGCATCTATTAAATGAGAAATAAATTTATAGACACTCGAAAAAAGTACAAACATATATACATACAAGTCTAAAGCAGAGTACGATCCACAACCCGGACAGTTACTCTGAAGTACAAAAAGAAAGATAAAAATAAAATACATCAAGAAGCTGGAGGTGATGGAGGAGGCGGTGCCTCGCGGTCTCTGTCATAATCCTCAGCATAGACTCTAGTCAACCAAGCTATCTGAGTCTGGGTCGTCTGGAGACTAGCTGTGAGATCAGTCACCCGCAGGTCAGTCACGTGCTGAGCATCCCTAAGCTCTCCCACCCGCTGATCCAACAAGCGTTGAGCATCCAGAAGCTCTCCCACCCATTGATCCAACATGCGCTGAGCAACCAGAAGCTCTCCCTCCCACTGATCGGACAAGCGCTGAGCATCTAGAAGCTCTCCCATCCTCAAATTAGACATGCGTTGAGCCTCTTATATCTCATGTAATATCCCCATCATGTCATCAGAAGGTGCATACGAAGGACCAGCTGCATGTGAAGGACCAGCCGCATAAGAAGAACCAGCTCCTATAGCATGAGTAGGTGATGGAGGAGGTATGACATCCACATCCATGTATAAACGATCATCATCACCCCCATGGACCCCTGCTCCATCGGCTGCTGCTGCTGCCTCAGCATCAGCCATCTCCACTCGAGTACGTGGATGTACAAGAGCGTTCCTCTCCTCGTCGCTGACCTGTGCATCCCGCATGCCCATCTTACAGATGGCCTCCCAATCCAAAGGTGATGAGAAGGATTTCTCCTGAATCCATTCATCCATCATGTCAACACCTAGGTGGGTCAATAGCATAGAGATCATGAGTCCATAAGGCAGGTTGCCAGTATGACCGGGCAACGTAGCGCTGATCATCGTCCGCATGATGATGTAAGGAAGGCAGACGGGCTGCCTAGTACAGATACAGTACAACAGATACTGGGTCAACTGGGAGATCCTCTTGTAGTGCCCACTCTGAGGTATCAGGTTGTGCTGAATAATCTTGCAGTACACCCGAGGTTCTGGACGAAGGTAGATCGCTTTCATCTCTCAGCGATCCTCTCTGATGATCTGACGGTCAATCTCAGCTCTCATCTCCAATGAAAAGAACTGGGGCTCTCCAGGGGCACAGAACACCAATGGGCCTTCATATGAAATGCCCAACAAGTCGACTAGCTACCGATAATCGAACGAAATCTCGACCCCTTTGACGTAGCTGGTGATCCAAAGCTCTCTACCCCTCTCGGTATCATTGTAATCTCCCACCACCCGGAGATTATAGTAAAATTGTCTCACCAAATTTGGCCGAAGTGCAGGCATCATAGGTGATGATAGGAAGCCAACCCATGTCACTAAAAGCCCTCTCCACATCGAATAAGGCCAGGCTAGCCAAGTCTACCAGACGACCTCCCTCTACCTTCTTACGAGAATAGCGGGCATACTGTGTCTCCGCCTCGTTAGAACGGAAGCGGACTGGGTCATGCACCCTGGGTACTTTGGTACGAGCCATAGTATCTGCAAAAACAAAGAAAAACAGATATTGGTTTAGTAAGGATGAAAAACCCAAAAATTTTGGCAGTATAACGACGTAAATTGGTCAAAAGCCTCACTTTTCACTCATACATGTGGGCAGGAGGACTTATAAAGGTTTTAAACAATCCTGCAAAACTCATACAGTTGAAAATTTCATTTAACGAGATCAAATTTGAAGAAATTTCAAGAAATTCAAAATTTCGATAAATTAGGGAAAAAATGGGAAATTTCAAGTTTCTCGATAACCAACCGATGAAACTCAAATATTTTTGAGGTCTTTCGTCCATTGAGTCACCAACAACAAAAACCCCCAATAAAAATCAAATTTTTACAGTTGGAAAAATTTTAATTTGAAGAAAACGAGTTAAATGAGTTAAAACCTAGTTAAGAAAACCTAAAAACATGAAAATGTAGAGAACATACATGTAGACGAGGAGTAAACGTCGAAATAAGAAGCAAATAGCACCAATGAGTCCGAATTGGCATCGTAGCAACTCAGAGGGACGAGCCGAGTCGGAAAGGAAGAGGAAGAATGAGAAATGGATTCAAAATCGGGATTAAAAACCTGATTTTTAGTCCAAGGGTTGGAGAATACGACCAAAACATCCGACCCCCCCTCTGACCCCCTCATCAACCCTCGACTCTCGGTGATCTGACAGAGAACCAGGGGTCGAACCCTGGGTCGGACATCCATCGACCCCCGGCTCTCGGTAAGAATCAGTGATTCTTAGGGTCACATACTGAGGGTCGGACCTCCATCGCCCCCACTATCGACCCTGCAGTGAAAAATACAGTATTTTCGACAGAATGATCTGAAAAATTTAAAATTTTCATTGGTTAGTGGATTTAAAATATGAGAATGAAGTATATAATGATTGCCTTACATATTCTATGATTTTCAGGCATTCTCACTACCAGAACAGATAATGGCTGGACGTAGAGTGACCAGACAAAGCCGTAACTCTATCCCACCACCACCACCTATGGGGGAAGACAACCAGATACACCTGGAAACACAGGAGAATACGAACACGACACCGTCCATAATTAATGGGCAGACAAATCCTACAAATCTGCCAGCTCCACCTACAGACCTGGCTACAGTAGTAATGAATTTGGCCCAACAGCTACAGCAAATACAACAGGCACAAGCTACTATGCAAGCTGCCATAGGCATGACCTTTCCCGCTGCACAGAAGACACCGATGCCAGCAGGACAGGCAAGCACAATACCAGGGGGAAGTAACACAGTACCCCACGCACCTCAGACTCCCATTATGCAGGCTCAAGTACAAAATCCTGAAGTAGCTCCAGGTGGATATCAATACCAACCACCTATGTATGGGGCTTATGTCCCGCATCAACTGGACCACTCCAGACTGGTGGAGTGTTTTCTGAAGATGAAGCCTAAGGAGTATAGTGGTAAGCCAACTGATCCATTGTGGCCAGCACACTGGATCGATGAGATGGAGAGAAACTTCACGATGATGACAGTAAATGAAGAAGAAAAGGTATTGTGTGCAACGTTTATGCTAAAATGCGATGCACACCACTGGTGGAAGTCCACACGGACTTATCTGATGACAAAGCACACCCAATTGACTTGGGATATATATAAGGAGGCATTCTTTGAGAAGTATTTTCCTAGGAGTTTTAGAGATTCCATGGAGAAGGAGTTCCTGAGTTTATATCAGGGACATATGACTGTCGATGCATACCAACAACGTTATGAGGAGCTGTTTTTATTTGCACCAGTCAGTATGCAGGTAGAAGATACAAAGACCCAAAGGTTCGTCATGGGACTTAGTGGAAGCATATGTGAATATGTTCTTGGACTTGAGAAGAAAATCTACAATGAAGCTGTACAAATTGCTCGAGTGATAGAGTCGAGCCAGAAAGAGAGCTATCTTGCTCAAAATAGAGGAATAAAAGACCAAATGGAAATTCTTACAATGGAGGGAACACCAAGGTATTCAAACCCTTCCGTACTCAAGGTTTCAATGCTGCAGCCAAGTCTACTTCAGTAGCTCAACAGCAACAAAAGCCAAATAATGAAGGATTAAATAGCTATAACTGCCAGCAATTGGGACATATGCAAGGGAGTGTCCTAAGCCCAATAAGCAACTACGTCAAGGAAGAGTTTACGCTGTTACATCTGAGGATGCTGCCGCATCGCCTGATGTGGTCACAGGTATGACCTGAATCTTGTCATTTTGTGATACATTATGTGAGCATGTAGACTAAATCAAAATAAATCACAGGTATCGTACCTATTAATGGAATTCCCGCCAGAGTACTCTTTGACTCAGGAGCTACTCATTCTTTTATATCTGTGTCATTTGGAAAGAAGCTAAATCTACCCCTCAAATCCTTAGACTACAAACTGCTTGTACGATCACCTATGAGATTAGAAGTGGAATTAGAAAAAGGTTATGGACCATGTCCAGTTTGTATTGACGAGAAGACTTTGGATGCAACCTTGATCCAACTTGAGATGGCAAACTTTGACGTCATCTTGGGAATGGACTGGTTAGCTCGGCATTCTACAATCCTATTATGTGCCGAAAAGAAGCTGACATTTAAAGACAAGGAAGGAGCAGAGTTCAGTTTTTCAGGAACCAAACTTCCCCGTAAACGGAAGCTCATACTTTCTGCATTAAAGGCTAGGAAGTGCCTTGAGAAAGGAGCAGTTGGGTTTCTAGTATCTATGGTCGATCTTACCAAAGAAGCACCACGAATGGAGGATATTGATGTCGTGCGTGACTATCCAGATGTATTTTCTAAAGAATTACCAGGACGACCACCCGATCGCGTTACAGATTTTGTTATAGATCTGATACCCGGAGCCGCACCAGTATCTAAAGCACTTTATCGAATGGCTCCTACTGAACTGAAGGAATTAAAAGTACAACTACAAGAACTGTTGGACAAGGGCTACATCTGACCTAACATATCACCATAGGGAGCACCAGTATTATTCGTAAAGAAGAAGGACGGTAGCGTTTGACTGTGTATGGACTATCGAGAACTGAATAAACTGACAATCAAGAATCGATATCCATTGCCTCGGATCGATGACTTGTTCGATCAGTTGCAAGGTGCCAAAGTGTTCTCAAAGATTGATCTTCGGTCAGGTTACCATCAGTTGAAGATTAAGGATGGTGATATCCCCAAGACAGCATTCAGGACCAGATACGGACATTATGAATTTTTGGTCATGTCTTTTGGATTGACAAACGCACCAGCAACCTTTATGGAACTTATGAACCGGGTTTTCCACGACATGTTGGATACGTCGATTATTGTATTCATTGATGATATATTAGTCTACTCCAAAGATGAGGAAACTCATGTTAAGAATCTAAACGCCGCTCTGCAGCGACTACAGAAGGAAAAGCTCTACGCCAAATTTACAAAGTTTGGGTTTTGGCTAAAGGAAGTCGCATTTCTAGGCCATGTAGTATCCGCTGAAGGAATTAAAGTGGATCCCACCAAGATCGAGACTATTGTAAAGTGGGAAGCACCGAAGAGCGTTGCAAAAATTAGATGTTTTCTGGGTCTAGCTGGGTACTATCGACGATTTGTGGAAGACTATTCCCGAATTGCCGTACCTCTCACCAGTTTGACTAAGAAGGGCAAAAAGTTTGTGTGGACTGATAAATGTGAGAAGAGTTTCCAAACATTGAAGGCTAGATTGATATCAGCTCCAATCTTGACCATCTCGATTCCAGGACAACCAATTATCTTGTACACCGATGCGTCCAGACTGGGATTAGGATGTGTACTCATGCAAGAAGAACAAGTAATTGCTTATGCCTCAAGACAACTGAAGACACATGAAAAGAACTACCCCACTCATGATTGGGAACTAGCGGCAGTAGTACATGCTGTCAAAATATGGAGACATTATCTATACGGGGAGAAGTTTCAGATTAAATCAGACCATAAAAGTCTTACTTACCTATTTAATCAGAAGGAGCTGAATATGAGACAAAGAAGATGGCTAGAACTATTGAAAGACTATGATTGTGATATCCAGTATCATCCAGGGAAAGCTAATGTAGTAGCCGATGCGTTGAGCAGAAAGACAATGATAAAATCTCAAGGAGAGGTTAGCACAACTGCCGCAATGTGTACGAGCAGAAAGGTATTCAAGCACGGTAATGAGCAATTTGTGGTAGATGCACCAGATGGATCATCCAACCAAGGTTTTATTCATCGGTTTTCAAATATGTTCACCGCATTGAAAATTATACCAGATATAGTTGATGAAGTGAAGACAGCTATCAAATCAGACCCTTACCTAAGAACGCTACAAGAAGACATCGAAAAAGGTAGAACTAACCCTGAGTTCACCTTGGACGAAGAAAAGGTACTGAAGTACAAAGAAAGAATATGTGTACCTGAAACAGAAAGCTTGGACATTAGACACCGATTGATGAAAGAAGCCCATACCACCATCTATTCGATACATCCTGGAAGCACTAAAATATATCATGATCTAAAGAAATATATTGGTGGGGAGGAATGAAAGCAGATGTAGCTAAGTTCATGTCTCAATGCCTAAATTGTCAGAAAGTAAAGGCTGAACGACAAAGACCAGACGGACTGTTACAGCCGTTAACGGAACCAGCATGGAAATGTGACTGCATCACTATGGAATTCATCATGGGATTACCATTGACTCCTCGAGTAGTTGAAGCAGTTTGGGTGATTGTAGACCGCCTGACTAAAACAGCTCGCTTTATACCTATATGACCTTAGTATACACTGGAGAGGTTAGCTAAGCTGTATGTGGATAACATTGTGCGGTTACACGGTGTACCTGAAAGTATTGTGTCCGATAGAGATCCACGATTTACTTCAAAGTTTTGGGAAGGATTGCAAAAGGCTATGGGTACAACATTGAAGTTTAATACTACATTCCATCCATAGACAGATGGACAGTCGGAGCGTACAATTCAAATTCTAGAAGATATGCTTTGAGCATGTGTAATTGACTTCAAAGGATCATGGGATGAAAAGTCATCACTGATTGAGTTCGCTTATAATATTAGCTATAAGGCTACTATACAGATGTCACCCTATGAAGCACCGTATGGCAGAAAGTGTCGAACTCTGTTGTTTTGGAATGAAGATGGGGAACGTATTATTGTTGGATCGGAATTTTTTGAAGAGACTTGTCGAGTGGTCGACATTATCAAAGAAAGAGTGAGAACAGCTTAGAATCGTCAGAAGCAATATGCCGATACCCGATGTCGAGACCTTGAGTTCGTCATGGGTGATAAAGTGTTCTTAAAAGTATCGTCTATGCGAGGATTGAAACGGTTCGGATAGAAAGGGAAACTAAGTCCAAGATATGTCGGGCCATATGAGATTCTAGCTAAGCGTGGGAAAGTGGCTTACCAGCTAGCACTACCACCATCTATGTCAAGTGTGCATTACGTATTTCATATTTCCTTATTGAAGAAGTATGTCAAAGATCCAACGCACGTTCAGACAGTAGAGCTTCCTGATTTGACTGATGATTTGACATTTGAAGTAACATCAACTAAAATCACCAATCGAAAGGTTCAACGACTACGCAACCGAGATATCTATTATGTTAAGGTCACTTGGAGAAGTAGAGACATGGAAGAAATCACATGGGAAGAAGAGAATGCTATGCGAAAGCAATACCCTCATTTATTCGACTCAGAAGGTATGAACAATTTCGGGGACAATTTTTATAAGTAGGGGGGAGTTGTAAGACCCGTATCAAACTAACCCGGTTTTACCACATTGAATCAGGTCTACCAATCATGGTCGAACCAAACGGATCAAGTGTGTGAAGGAGATCACGATCCCAGGTATTAAACTGACCCAAAAACACTAAAAATAGGGGGAGGGTCGCATACCTAGCAAGGGAGGGTCGGACCCCCAAGTATAAAAGACAGACCCCCAGTTTTATACTGGGGGTCTGACATTTTAAGAACCAGGGGTTGACGGGATCTCCGACCCCCCCATCGACCCCTGGAAATCAGTAAAAACAGCACGAACCAAAAATTAGGAAACTTTCCTAATTTCAATGGGATTCCTTCCTAATCTCAATGAGACTTATTTTGGGAGTTTCTACTCTATAAATAGGATGTCCCTAAGCCTCTTTCACTCCTTTTAGAACCCTAATTAGATTGAGAGAAAGAGAAGAGAAGGAAAGTGGAGAAGAAGATCAAATCAGAAGGCTTCAGAGGAACAAGCCTAATTCTCAGGTATGGATAATTTCTCCATGAAATTCTACAGACCTTAGAATAGTAGAGAAGAGGGAATGATCTAGGAGAAACCCAAATCATCCACCCATGGTTAGGTTTTTATGGAAAACTATGGGGGGAGATCATTAAAGCCATATAGGTGAATGAACTACGGTTCTAGACCATAGAACATGTGTGGAATGGGTTATAGAAGCAAGCCATAGGACCCCAAACACGAAGAATGAACTGTAGGATGAAAAATTGATAAAACCCACAGGGGGTCGCACGGGGGGTCGATGGCCAATCGACCCTACCAGACCCTGATCATTTACCCCCAGTGTTTGGGAAGTCCAGAATAGGGGTGGTCGCACCCAGGGTCGATCAAACCTCCGACCCTAGCATCGACCCCCAGTTAATAGCATGCTTTTTAAAATTAAAATTAATTCTAATTAAATTCTATCGACTTGGTTAGGTCTTCTAGTGATATAATATTGATATATAGTTAATTCTTAAAGCTTGAAAGAGGATCTACGATCAAGTAAAGGTGAGGGAACAAGACCTAAACTAATTGGTTAATAATAAACTATTTTTATTCTTGAGTCTATTGCCATGAATGATTTTATGCGTGTATGATTGTTATGTGCATTCAACATGTCATCCAATATTTCTATTATTACTGTTCATGCATATTTATTTATTGTTTATGATAATGATGATGATGATGATGATAGGAATAGGCATGTGGATGTATGTGTGTGATTGGTGTGCTTGATGCGAGCGAGTATCAGGGGGAGGTGTCATTGGCGGGGTCTCAGTACTCTAGCTCTATCTCTAACTCAAGTCTTGTCCACTAACATCGTCGTATCGCCATTACCTTAGCGGAACTAATACGTCGTAGGGCATCAGGGGGGGACGTGACACTGTGGTTCATCCTGGTCACCAGACCCTAGCTCTATCTCTATGGACGTATTGAGGGATGCTGGGGTGAGGCCTTGGATACACTGTTTGGCATTAGGATTTGTTAGTTGCGAGCGCAGTTTGCGAGCCCTCGCCAGCAGGGGCTTACGTGTTGGTATGGGCAACAGGTACAGCAATAAACGTGACCTTTGTGTGTACATTGTCCATGAATTGGGTGCATGTGAGTCGAAAATAAACGTTACCTTTGGGCGGCTTCACACACTCGTGTATAGAGGTGCGACGTCAATAAACGTGATCTTTGGCCACCTATCCTTTCTATAGCACATTGCAAACTTATTTACCAGTCCAAATATATGAATTGAATGCATGCATATGTTTGTTGCATTGTTTTGTTTGCTCACTGAGCCATGATGTGTGCTCACCCTCTCGACGTCGAATATTTTTAGTTGATGATGCATGTACCACAGTTGCAGATTATATGAATGATCTGGTGTACGCGTGTTGCTGCAATGGGAGCTGAAGACTTAGAGGATTCGCATGACCCCTCATGCGAGTGCAACTCATGCGTATTCTATTAGGATTTTATTTGGATTTATAAAAAGATGTAATTGATATTTTATTTAATTATGTCCTAGTTGATACAACAATAATTTGATATTTTAATTATGATTATTATATTTAGAATGCTCAGTTCATTTACTATAAGACTTTCGCTATTGTGTATTTATTCTGATTTTGGTTGTGGATGCGCGTGGTTTTATTTTTATTGGATACCGCTTATTAGAGATCCTGGTTGAACCGTTGGTTTATAGCGGTTCATCACACCGTTCTGAATGGTGCCGAATTGGGGTGTGACATACAGAGTAACTGTCTGGATTATGGACTGTACTCTGATTTGGATATGTATAAACGTTGCTTTTTATTTGATGTATATGAAACTTGTTTCTCCTTTTAATAGTACATTATTCTCTTTCTTAATTTTGTCTCATACGACACAGATGCTTATAGTGTGTTCTTATTACAGCTTTTAAATTTTTTCCTAACTCAGTTCACGAACTTTTGTGGAAGTATATCGGTTTAATAGACAGGGCCCGAGAGCTCTGATACCAAGTTGTCACACCCCAATTCTGTACCAACCAGAATGGTGTAATGAACCGTCAATAAATCAACGATTCAACCAGGATCTCGAATAGGTTGTGTCCGTTTGCTTAAACCATACACATCCACAACAAAAATCAAAATAAATACACGATAGCAAAAGTCTTTAATATTAATTGAACTGAGAGTCTAAAGATGATATCATAAATAAATTATCCAATTATCTTCAAAAGAACTAAGACATAAATTAAAATAATTTAATCAATTACAACGTCTATATAACTTAAACAAAATCTAATCGAAAACGCATGAGTTGCACTCGCATGACGAATCATGCGACTCCATCATAACTTCTGCATCCATCGCCACCGCATGTCCATACATCGGAGCATTTATATAATCTTCTACGGTGGTACCTACATCATCAACTAAAAATATTCAATGTCGAAAGGGTGAGCACACATCATGGCTCAGTGAGCAAACAAAACAATACAACAAACATATGCATGCATTTAATTCATATCTTTGGTTTGGTTCATAAGTTTGCAATGTGCAATAGAAAGGACAGATGGCCGCCGCACCTCTATACACGAGTGTGTGAAACCGCCCAATGAACCAAACACCATTGCCGCCCCCACGTGCACCCACCATTGAATAGGGATAGAACTAAAGTGCTTAGGATCGCACTGCATCACACTTTCCCTGATGCCCTACCCATACCAACACATAATCCCATGTTGGCGAGGGCTTACAAACTGGGCTTGCAACTAACCAATCCTAATGTCAAACAATGTATCCAAGGCCTCACCCCAGCATCCTTCAATACGTTCATAGAGATAGAGCTATGGCCCCCAAACAGAGTTAGAGACTACACGGTCTGAGACCACCTCCCCTGATGCCCTACGACATAATAGTTCTGCTAAGGTAATGGCGATACGACAATGTCAGTGGACAAGACTTGAGTAGAGATAGAGCTAGAGTCTGGTGACCAGGATGAACCACAGTGTCACATCCTTTTCCTGATGCTCTACTCGCATCAAGTACACTAACCACACACATACATTCACATGCCTATTCCTAGCATCATCATCATCATTTTATAAATAAATAGAATTAAATATGCATGAGCAGTAATAACAGAAATAGTGGATGACATGTGATATGCACATTACAATCATACAAACATAGAATCATTCATGGTGTTGGACTCAATAAACAAAAATAGTTTATTATTTGCTAATTAGTTTAGGTCTTGTTCCCTCACCTTTGATTGCTAGTAGATCCTCGTTCAAGCTTTATAATTCACTTTTAAACCACTGAAAAGACCTAACAAGTTGATAGATTTTAATTAGAATTAATTCCAATATGTTTAAACTAACTGAAACTATAGGGTTGCAGGTGGGGTAACACCTGGGGTAGTAGTTTCTGCGACCCTAGGGTGTTGGGTCGCAGGTGGGGTAGGATACCATTCGACCCTATGTGCGACCACACCCTCCCTGGGACTTCGCAAGGGCATGTAGTTGATCATGTGGTCTCGTAGGGTCGGATATCATTTGACCCTACGTGCGACCACACGTGTTCTGAGTCGAGCTTTCATTCTAAAGTCCATTCCTTCATGTTTGAATCCTTTGGCTTACTATCATGGTCCATCCTATGATTGTTCTATGGCTCATATCTATAATTTATACACCATTCACTGTCCATAACAATCTCTTCCATGGAATCTCTTAGAATTTGTCCATGGATGGATAATTTGGGTTTCTCCTAATCCTATGTTCTTCATAAACTATTCTAGGCTCCCAATTCATGTAGGGATTTAGGTTCATACCTTGAATTTGCTGAGATTCAGAGGTTTCTCTGAACTTCTTCTTCCTTAGTCTTCTTCTTCAAGTTTCCTTCTTTTCCTTCTCTTCTCTTTCTCTCACTTTCAATTAGGGTTCTAAAGGAGTGAAAGAGGATAAGGGACGTCCTATTTATAGAGGAAAACCCTCCATAATAAGTCCCAATGAGTTTAGGAAAGACCCCCTTTGAATTAGAAAGGTTTCCTAACTTCTGGATTCTGTCTGTTCTCGTAAGGTCGGATGTAGGGTCGCAGAATCCGTCGACCCTATGTTTTTTTAGTCATGCCACCCCACGATCAAAAAGTCATGGGTTGGACTCTTTTGAGGTGGGCTCGGACATACCTGTTTAGGCATGCGACCACACACTCATTTTTTACTGTTTTGAGTTAAATTTCATACCTGGTCTTGTGGTTTCTTCACGACCATGATAGGTAGACCTGGTACAAGGTAGTAAGACCAGTTAGATCGATACGGGTCTTACAGCATAGTTCGGGCTTGGGTTTTTTGTGTGCTAAGGTTTTTAAGGGGTGTCGTTGCCCTATTAAGGTTTGTAAGGGGTTCCATGCCTTCTTAAGGTTTCTAAGGGGTTCCTTGCCCTTTTGTGGTTTCTAAAGGGTTCCTTGCCCTTTTGAGGTTTTTAAGGGGTTCCTTGGCCTTTTAAGTTTCCAAGGGGTTCATTGCCCTTCATTCGTTTCATTCTAGGGTTTATCTTGCCCTATTTTTTCATTTCTTTTCACTTTATTTTAGA
Source organism: Protea cynaroides (assembly GCA_028583415.1). Taxonomy (NCBI): domain Eukaryota; kingdom Viridiplantae; phylum Streptophyta; class Magnoliopsida; order Proteales; family Proteaceae; genus Protea; species Protea cynaroides. The sequence continues at coordinate 65,784,209 of CM053272.1, forward strand.
GTTTATCTTGCCCTATCATTCTTTCCTTTCTAGTGTTCCTAATTGTTCAAAGTTTCCATTCTAGGGTTTATCTTGCACCCTAATTGTTCAATTCTTTCCATTTTAGGGTTTATCTTGCCCTATCATTCATATCTTCCATTTTACGGTTTATCTTGCCCTATCATTCTTTCCATTTTATGGTTTATTTTGCTTTAATTATTCAAATCTTCCATTTTAGTGTGTATCTTGCCCTAATTATTTAAATCTTTCATTTTAGGGCTTATCTTTCCCTAATTATTCAAATCTTCTATTTTAGAGTGTATCTTGCCCTAATTGTTCATTCCATTCTAGGGTTTATCTTGCCCTAATTGTTATGTTCAATTCTTTCATTTTAGGGTTTATCTTGCCCTAATTATTCGTCTCATTCTAGGGTTTATTTTGCCCTAGTTGTTGTACTCAATAATAGCAATGTAAACAATCCAACATAGCAATGTGAGCTTAAATATAGCAGTGTAAGCATCCAAATATAGCATGTTAGAAATATATCCAAATTTAGCAACAAATCAGTCAAAGATGGCAAGTGAGCATGTGAATCAATACAAACATGGTAAGTGTGCAATCCAAAAATAAAAGCATCCAAAGATAACATGTGAAAGCATTCCAAGTATGGTATGTGAGAGTGTAAGCATCAAATATGGCAATTATATGGCATCATATGTATCAAAACAACTTGTATGCATGATATAATGATTCAGATTCGTTTAAATTAATCACAATGAAGATCCAAAAGTTCAGATTACTCATGATTACTCACAATGAAGATCCAACGGTTCAGATCACTCATGATCACATCAACATCAACATCATCAGATCATATTAAAATCAATGGTTCAAAATTAATTAGCTACATCATGCTCAGGTCATCTTTAAATCAACAGTTTAAATTATTTTAATTTATCATGCTCTAATCAGATTTAATTTGAAATCAAAGGTTCGGATCATCTTACATCAAATATCATCAGATTAGGCTCAAAATCAATGGTTCATATAAAATTTCATATCATAATCAAAATACATTCAAAAGTTCAGATTTTATCTAACATCAATCATTATCAGAATCATATCAGAATTAATGGCTCAGATTATATTATGGTCATCATGATCATATTAGATTCCAATCAATGGCTAAATGGGGCAGATTAAGGGCTGGTTCAGGGGGTAGGATTGCATAGGATTCACTATAGGATGCTACGGCAAGTGGGGTATAGCAAAATAATGGGTGATGATATGGAGGTGTTGACATGTGGGTATATCGGTAGGGTTGTGCAAGTGGAAATGCATCGGACTGTTGTTGGGAGTAGGTGGGTCTTAGTGGTTAAAATAAGGATGGAAGGCCGGGTGATGTGAAGGTTTAATGGATCTGCAGGTGGTTGGGTGGACAGGTTGTTGTGTGGGGTATGAGACCAAATGGTGGCATGGCTGGGTTTGTTTTTGTTTAATAGAGATGCAGATGGGTTCAGTTATGGTGGCCTACAGGTGGAAGAGTGTCAATGAATCCGTGAGTATAGGTGAAGGTGTTGTGAGCAAGGGTACATGGTTGAGGGTTGCTTGGTGATTGCAGGAGGTTTGGTTGGGGATATGGTGTAGCAGGTAAGAAGGCGATGGTGGAATGGTTTAGAAATTTACCTCATTCTTTTCACTTTCTTCTTCCTTGCAGCACCACCGAACTAGGACCTCCCCGGCTCCCAGCTCTCTCAAAACTCTCTTTTCCTTCTTCTTCAACTCCAGTCCCTCTTTCTCTTCTTCACAAACCGTACCCTCAGGTCCTCTCCTGTCTCTGATTTTTTTTTTCTTTCTCCTGATTTTTTTTCCTTCCTCTCCTCCCCGTTTCTCCAGCTCCTGCTTCCTCCTTTTTCCCCGCTTCTCCAGCTCCTGCTTCCTCTTTTTTCCCCACTTCTCCAACTCTTGCTTCCACCTTTTTCCCCGCTCCCTCTTTCTTCTCTTTTTTCTCCCTTTTCTATTTTTTTTCTTTCTTTCCTCCTCCCCATCTCTCTTGATCCCTCTCCTTTTTTTTTATTTCAATCCCTCCTCTCACGTCCCTCTCTTTCTCTATCTCGCTCTCAATTTTTCCCCAAAAGCCTTCCCTTTTTGTTTGTTTTTCCTTCTTTTAAAACCACTGGCCCCAATCTGTCTCGATTTCCTTCCAAACCCAATCAGATTTCAATCTCTCTCATTGGATTCTATCGACACCTTTTCTTTTCTTTTTTTCAGATCTCTTTCCCTTATTTCCTTCTTTATTTTTACATTCCTTTGATCTTCTTCTCTCAATTCTTTCCATTTCTATTCTCCTTCTCATTTCATTCTTTTCTTATTTTCTTTTGCTTTTTTTCTTTTCATTCTCGTAGCCAGTTCCTTCCTCTCGAGTTTCCTTTCCAGCTGAACTGAATCTTCCACTCATATATATATATATATATATGCAATATCATATACATATAATATAAACATAAAATTTTTGTACATGAATTAAACGAACTTGGTCCAGATTGGTCTGGGTTGAACTGACTTGGGTTGACTGAGTTGACTGGATTGACTGGGTTGGGCCAAGACTGGCTTGAGTTGAGCTGAGTTGACTGGGTTTCTCTCTGTCATTTCATGGGCTATTTCCGTTGCCATTCCGCATGGAATTTTTCAATAGCCTTTATTCTAAATTTTCTACGTTCACTTTGTAGAACACTAAAAATAAAGAATATTGGAACTTGAATCATCACATTTGGAAATAAAATGATCAACTTATGAATTTCTGAAGTTTAAGCAGGTTAATTATTGATAATTTGACTGACCATTCTGCATGGGATCCTTCGGAGACTTCTACCGAAAATTCTTTACGTCCACTTTGTAGAGTACTAAAAATGGAACATAATGAAACTGAAATCATCTGATTTGGATATGGGATGACCAAAATATGAATTTTTGAAGATTAAATGACCATTTCCATGTGTAATTTTGCATGCGACCCTTCGGAGACTTCTACCCGAGATTTTTTACATCCATTTTGTAGAACATTACAAATGAAGAATAATTGACTTGGAATCATCTGAATCCGACGTAGAACGACAAAGATATGAAGCTTTGAAGTTCTAACGATAATTTTGCATGAAAACTTGCATGGGACCCACCGGTGACCGTTGTCTGGGATTTTTCACGTCCACTTTGAAGAGGACTAAAAATAAAGAATATTGGCCTTTGAATCATCTGATTTTGATATCAGATGACCAAGATATGATGATTTGAAGTTTAAATGAAAATGCATGCATCATACGATAATTACATAAACACCCTTGCACTTCCAAACTGAGATATCTTCCATGTTTGATGTTAGAATTTGATGATTCCGGTCTCATTTCGAAGATAATTTCATGACCTATTCATCCAAGTAGGTAATATAGCCTATAACCCTGCTGTGGAGTTCAGTAGAGAATCATAAATCTTTGGGTTAAAGGTCGAAAACCTACCATATTGGTTCACTTATGCTGAGGGTGGCAAAAATGGGGTGCTAACACCGCCTTGTTCAACCAGAACTTATATTTCTTGAATTTGGCATAAAGATTTTCCCTTCTTAGATGTTGTAAGGCTACTATAAGATCCATTGCATGACTCTCTTTGTTCCTGGAATAGACCAGAATATCGTCTATGAAAACTATGACCGTAGTGTTCATGTAAGACCCGTGTCAATCTAACCTGGTCTTACCACCTTGAACCAGGTTTACCCATCATGGTCGAGTCAAATGGACCAATGGCGTGAAGGAGATCGAGATCCCAGGTATCAAATCGACCCAAAAACACTTAAAATAGGGGAAGGGTTGCATACCCAGCTAAGCAGGGTCGGACCTCCCAAAACAGAAAGTCAGACCCTCAGTTTTGAAGGGAGGGTCGGACAGCTTAAGACCCTAGGGTCGACGGGATCATCGACCCTCCCATCGACCCTCGGTTTCTGCCGAATATAGAAATTAGGAAATTTCTATATTTTTCGATTGGGATTCTTTCCAAATCTCAATGGGACTTATTTAGGATGTTCCTAGTCTATTTAAAGGACGTTCCTAAGCCACTTTCACTCCTTTCACAACCCTAATAGAATTGAGAGAAAGAGAGGAGAAGGAAAAGAGGAAGAAGAAAGGGAAGGAAGAGAACTTAGCAAAAAGGAGAAGAATTTCAGAGAAAAGTTATCTTCTCAGGTATGGATACTAATTCCATGAATTTCTACAGACCTTAGGTTAGTAATTGTTGAGAGTGTGATCTCGGAGAAACCCAAATCATCAATCTATGGTTAGGTTTTCGTGAAAAATCATAGGAGAATGCATGAAAACTATTTAGATGGATTATACAAGGTTTCAGACAATGGAATGAATGTAGAATGGAATGTAGGAGCAAGCCATAGGACCCCAAAGACAAAGAATGGACTAAAAAGTAGAAATTGGACCAAAGTGCACAGAGGGTCGCACCGAGGGTCGATGACCATCCGACCCTAGGTGTTCCTGACCATCGACCTTCAGCATTTGGGAAGTCCAGAAAGAGGGAAGGGTCGATAGACCCATCGACCCTAGCATCGACCCTACCTCCAACCCTCAGTTAATAGAGTAGTTTTTAATTCTAAATAAATTCTAATTAAATTCTATCGACTTTGTTAGGTCTTCTAGCAATATAATAACATTGTAAAGGTGATTCTAAAGCTTGGAAAAGTATCTTATAACAAGCTAAGGTGAGGAACCTTAACCCCAAACTAAATTGGTTAATAATAAACTATTTTCTATTTCTTGAGTCCTATGCTATGCTTGATTCTATGCGAATATGTTTGTAATGTGCATACAACATGCCATTCAATATTTCTATTACTTGTTCATGCATATTTACTTTATTGTTTATAACATGATAATGATGATGATGATAGGAATATGCATGTGCTTGTATGTGTGTGGTTGATGTGCTTGATGCGAGCGAGTATCAGGGGAGGTGTGATGAGAACGTCAATAAACGTTAACCTTTGGTGGGTCTCAGCACTTTAGCTCTATCTCTAACTCAAGTCTTGTGCATTGACATCGTCGTATCGCCATTACTTTAGCAGAACTATTATGTCGTAGAGTATCAGGGGAGGTGGTCTCGGTCCTTGTAGTCTCTGACTCTACCGGGGGGCCTTAGCTCTATCTCTATGGACATTCTGAGGGATGCTGGGGTGAGGCCTTGGATACACTGTTTGGCATTAGGATTGGTTAGTTGTGAGCCCAGTTTGCAGCCCTCGCCAACAGGGGCTTACGTGTTGGTATGACACTATATAGCAATAAACGTAACCTTTGTTATATAATGTTCATGATTGGGTGCATGTGAGTTGACGATAAACGTGATCTTCGGGTAACGTCACACACTCGTGTATAGAGGCGGAGTCAATAAATGCGACCTTTGGCTACCTAAACCTTTCTATTGCATACTGCAAACTTATATACCAGACCAAAGATATAAATTGATTTTTGCATGCATATGTATTGTTGCATTGTTTTGGCTACTCACTGAGCCGTGATGTGTGCTCACCCCTCAACGTCGAATATTTTTAGTTGATGATGCAGGTTATACGGTTGAAGATTATATGAACGCGTCTGCGTACGGGACGGTAGCGGCGATGGAAGCTGGAGCTGAAGTAGATACACACGACTCCTCTTGCGAGTGCAACTCGTGTGTATTTGATTAGATGTTTTATAGGTTTCTTTATTTGGATTTATTAAAGACTTGTATTGATATTTACTTATGTCTCGGTTGATACAAAATAATTTGCTATTAAATTATTAATATCATCTTAGTTTCTTAGTTCATTTTATTATAAGACTTCCGCTATTGTGTATTTACTCTGATTATGACATGGATGTATGGAGGTTCAGTTAACGCGGGGATAGCCTATTTGAGATCCTGGTTGAACCGTTGGTTTATTAACGGTTCATCACATCATTCTGAATAGTACAAAATTGGGGTGTGACAACTTTGTATCAGAGCATCTCAGGCCTTGTCCGCTGAACTAGCATACATTCAACACAATTGTGAACTGAGATAGGATAAAAATAAAAATAGTAATATTAACACACTGTAAGCACAAGTGATGATTGAGACCAAATTTAAAAAGAGAATAATGCATCTATTAAAAAGGGAAACAAGTTTACATAACAATGAGAGCGAAACAAAACATATATACATAATGAAAGCAGAGTACAGTCCACAACCCGGACAGTTACTCTGAAGTACAAGAAAATGAAGGAATAATCAAGAAGCAGGAGGCGAAGGAGGAGGCGGTGCCTCACGGTCTCTATCGTAGTCCTCAGCATAGACTCTAATCAACCAGGCTATCTGAGTCTGGGTCGTCTGTAGACTAGCTGTGAGACCGGCTATCCTCTGATCAGTCGCACGCTGCACCTCTAGGAGCTCTCCCATCCACGCGTCTGATGCGTGCTGAGCAGCCAACAGCTCATCCATCCTCAGATCAGATCTGCGCTGAGCATCCCTGATCTCCTGCAGCATCTCCATCATGGCTGAAGGTGGAAGTGAAGGATCAGCCGAATGGGAAGGACCAGCCTCAGGTACAGGAGCCGCCGCAGAAGATGTACCAACTCCAGCCGCATGTGTAGGTGAAGGCGGTGGTATCGAGTCGACGTCCATATACATATGATCGTCATCGTCGACCGGATCCACACGAGCTCTAGCAGCAGCAGCAACAACCTCAGCATCAGCCATCTCGACCCGAGTGTGAGGGCGCACCATTGCGTTCCTCTCCTCATCACTAACCTCAGCATCTCGCAGCCCCATCTTGCAGATAGCCTCCCAATCTAGAGGCGACGAGAAGGTCTTCTCCTGGATATTCTCATCTACCAGATCCACCCCCAGACGGGTCAGTAGCACTGTAATCATGCGTCCATAGGGTAGATTACCCCTATGACCGGACAATGTAGCACTAATCATGGTCCGCATGATGATGTATGGAAGGCAGACGGGCTGTCGAGTGCATATACTGTATATCAGGAACTGGGTCAGCTGAGACACCCTCTCATAGTGTCCACTCTGCGGGATCAGATTATGCTGAATAATCTTACAGAAGACCCGTGGAGCTGGACGCAAGTAACAATGCGTACACCATGGGGCCATCATAGGGAATGCCCAACAGATCGGCCAACTGCCGATAATCAAAGAAAATGTGCACCCCCTTGACGTAACTGGTGATGCGCAACTCCTGACCATGCTCAACGTCATTGTAATTCCCCAGCACCTGGAGATTACAATAGAACTGGCGCACCAAATCTGGACATGTGCAAGCGTTGTATGTGATGACAGGGAGCCACCCCATATCACCAAATGCTCCCTCTACATTGAACAAGGCTAGCTCAGCCAAGTTCACCATGCGACCCCCTTCCACTTTCTTACGGACATAGTCAGCATACTGTGCCTCAGCTTCATTCGAACGGAAGCAAAGTGGATCACGCACTCTGGGTACCTTGGTACGAACCATAGTATCTGCAAATAAGAAAGAGAAAGGAAACAAGGAGTTAATAGGATAAAAATCCAAAATTTGATGTAATAACGACATAAGTTGACCATAAAGCCCCATTTCTCACCATACAAGTGGGCATAAGGACTTACAAAGGTTTAAACATATCCTACAACCCACATGTAGTAGGAAATTTTAACTGATGATGTCCAATTTAAAGAAATTCAAGAAAAATCGAAAATGTCGACAAATTAGGGCAAAAAGAGAAAATTTCAAGTTTCTCGATAACAAACCGATGAAACTCAAAAATTTTTGAGGGCTTTCGTTCCTCGAGACACCAATAACAAAATCCCCCAATAAAAATCGAATTTTTACGGTTGGAAAAAGTTTAATTTGGAAAATACAAGTTAAACATGCGAAAACCTAGAAATGAAAACCTAAAAACAGGTAAAAATGGGAAGACATGCCTGTAGTGATGACGTGGACGTCGAAACCCGGAGTCAAACCGATCCAAAACAGTAGAGTAGCACTGTAGCAACTCAGAGAGGAGAGACGAGTCGAAATGGAGGAGGAATAGTGAGAAATGACCCAGAATCAGATCTTAAAAATCTGATTTTTGGTCCGAGGGTCGGACAATTCGACTAGCACAATCGACCCTCGAATCGACCCTCCCATCGACCCTCGGCTCTCGGGAACCTGATAGAAAACTAAGGGTCGGAACTGAGGGTCAGATACCCATCGACCCTCGCATCGACCCTCAGCTCTCGGGAAGAACAGGTCATTCCCAGGGTCGGAAACTAAGGGTCGGACATACCAGTGACCCTCACCATCGACCCTGCATAGAAAAGACAGCATTTTTTTTATAAAATGAGCTAGAATTAGAATTGATTATTGGTTAGCGTGCCTACATGAAATATAAATGACTTCTAAACTATTTGATGATTTTCAGGCACCACCAATCACAGAAAAGAATTATGTCTGGACGTAGGGTGACCCAACAGACCCGAAATGCAGTCCCACCACCACTACCCGTGGAGGAGACTAGTCAAGAGAACAATTATGCACCGGGTAATCCAGATCGGCAAACCCTATAAATTTGCCACCTCCACCACCAGAGCTAACAACCGTGGTGATGAATCTGGCACAGCAGCTGCAGCAGATGCAACACGCACAGGCCCAGATGCAGGTTTCCATGAGAATTATATTTCAAGCCACTCAGGCCGCACCCATGCACACTGGACAAGCCAGTGCAGCACCGGTGGATAACCACCCAGCTCATCAGACACCTCAACAACCGACTGCATAGATTCCAGTGCAGGTACCGGAAGCAGCTCAAGGGAATTACCAGTATCCACCCTATATGTTTGGGGCAAACCCCCAGAATCAGCTGGATCACTCCCGACTAGTGGAGAGATTTTTGAAGATGAAACCCAGAGAATTCAACGGCAAGCCGTCTGATCCATTGTGGCCAGCACACTAGATAGATGAGATGGAGAGAAACTTCCTCATGATGACTATTACAGAGGAAGAGAAAGTACTATGTGCCACCTTCATGCTCAAGGGTGACGCACATCATTGGTGGAAATCCACGAAGACATACTAACTAACCAAGCACGCCCTACTGACATGGGCTATATATAAAGAAGCATTCTTCGAGAAATATTTTCCACGAAGCTTCAGAGATTCGATGGAGAAGGAGTTCCTGAGTCTTTATCAGGGACAGATGTTAGTGGATGCGTACCAATAACGTTACGAAGAGCTGTTTTTCTTCGCACCACTGAGTATGCAAGAAGAAGAAACCAAAACCCGTAGGTTTGTCATGGGACTAAGAGGAAGCATCAGAGAAAATGTTCTGGGCTTAGAGAAGAAAATTTACAACGAAGCTGTCCAGATTGCTCGAGTGATTGAATCGAGCCAAAAGGAGAGTTACCTTACTCAGAACAGAGGCATCAAGAGACCAGCCGGAAACTCCTACAACGGAGGCAATAACAGGACGTATAAGCCTTTCCGTCCTCAGAATTTTAATGCTGCAACCAAGACTATCGCAACAGCTCAACCTCAGCCAAAGCCAAATTCTGAAGTCCTGAAGTATTTTAACTGCAACCAGCCGGGACATATGGCAAGGGAGTGCCCTAAGCCCAAGAAGCAATTCCATCAGGGACGTGTATATGCTGTTACGTCCGAGGATGCGGCCGCATCACCCGATGTGGTCACAGGTATGACTGAAACTTTTAAAGTTGTAATTACATTGACTGAGCATGTAGACCAAGTAAAGATAAATCACAGGTATTGTACCTATAAATGGCGTACCCGCCAGAGTACTCTTCGATTCCGGAGCTACTCATTCCTTTATATCTGTGTCATTTGGAAAGAAGACAAAATTACTCATCAAAACATTAGACTACAAATTACTTGTACGATCACCGATGGGGTTAGAAGTGGAACTAGAGAAGGGTTATGGACCATGTCCAGTTCTCATTGGAGAGCAGACCTTAGATGCAACCTTGATACAACTTGAGATGGCAAACTTTGATGTCATCTTGGGAATGGACTGGTTAGCTCGACATTCTGCAAATCTATTATGCGCCGAAAAGAAGCTAACATTCAAAGACAAAGAAGGGGCAGAATTCAGTTTCTCGGGAACCAAACATCCCCGGAGACGCAAGCTCATACTCTCAACATTAAAGGCTAAGAAGTGCCTTGACAAGGGAGCAGTCGGGTATCTAGTATCAGTGGTCGACCTAACCAAGGAAGCACCACGAATGGAAGACATTGATGTCGTGCGGGATTACCCTGACGTATTTCCGAGGAACTACCCGGATTACCACCCGACCGGGCCACAGAGTTTGTAATAGACCTGATACCTGGAGCCGCACCCGTATCAAAAGCACCTTATAGAATGGCTCCTACGGAACTGAAGGAACTAAAAGTGCAACTACAAGAACTGCTGGACAAGGGTTATATTTGACCCAGTATATCACCATGGGGGGCACCGGTGTTGTTCGTAAAGAAGAAGGATGGTAGCGTTCGATTATGTATCGACTATCGGGAGTTGAATAAACTGACAATCAAGAATCGATATCCACTACCTCGGATCGATGACTTGTTCGATCAGTTACAAGGGGCAAAAGTATTTTCTAAGATCGATCTTCGATCAGGCTATCATCAGCTGAAGATTAAAGAAGGTGATATTCCGAAGACAACATTTAGGACCAGATATTGACATTATGAATTTTTGGTTATGTCTTTCGGATTAACTAATGCACCGGCAACGTTCATGGAACTTATGAACCGAGTCTTCCACGATATGTTGGATACGTCAGTTATAGTATTTATTGATGATATATTGGTATACTCCAAGGATAAGGAAACCCATATCAAGAACCTAAATGCATCCCTACAACGTTTAAGAAAGAGAAGCTATATGCCAAATTTTCAAAGTGCGAGTTTTGGCTAAGTGAAGTTGCATTCCTAGGCCATGTAGTATCCGCTGAAGGAATCAAAGTAGACCCTAGCAAGATCGAGGCTATTGTGAAGTGGGAAGCACCAAAGAGAGTTTCAGAAATTAGAAGTTTTCTGGGGCTAGCTGGTTATTATCGGAGATTTGTAGAAGACTATTCTCGGATTGCCGTACCTCTCACCAGTTTGACCAAGAAAGGTGAAAAGTTTGTGTGGACGGATAAATGTGAGAAGAGCTTCCAGACATTGAAGACCAGATTGATAACCGCCCCGATTTTGACTATTCCCAGGACAGACATTCACTTTATACATCGATGCATCAGGACTGGGATTGGGATGTGTGCTTATGCAAGGAGAGCAAGTAATTGCTTATGCTTCAAGACAGTTAAAGGTACATGAGAAAAATTATCCCACTCATGAACTGGAGCTAGCGGCAGTAGTACATGCTGTCAAGATATGGAGGCATTACCTATACGGAGAGAAGTTTCAGATTAAGTCGGACCATAAAAGTCTTACTTATTTATTTAATCAGAAGGAGTTGAATATGAGACAAAGAAGATGGCTGGAACTATTGAAAGACTATGATTGTGATATCCAGTATCATCCGGGAAAAGCGAACGTAGTAGCGGATGCATTAAGAAGAAAGGTAATGATAAAATCGCAAGGAGAAGTTAGCACGACTGCAGCAATGTGTACCACCGGAATGGTATTCAATCACGGCAACGAGCAGTATGTGATAGATACAACAGATGAATCAGCCAACCAAGGGTTTATTCATCGGTTTTTGAATATGTTTGCGGCATTGAAGATTATATCGGATATAGTGGATGAAGTGAAGACAGCTATCAAATCAGATCCTTATCTGAGGACAGTACAAGAAGATATTGAGAAAGGTAGGACTAACCCTGAGTTCACCTTGGATGACGAAAAAGTACTGAAATACAATGGAAGAATATGTGTACCTGAAATAGAAAGTATGGACATTAGACACCGACTGATGAAAGAAGCCCATACCACCATCTATTCGATACATCCTGGAAGTACAAAAATGTATCATGATCTGAAGAAACTATATTGGTGGAGGGGAATGAAAGCAGATGTAGCCAAGTTCGTGTCTCAATGCCTAAATTATCAGAAAGTAAAGGCTGAACGACAAAGACCCGCAGGATTGTTACAGCCATTACCGGAACCAGCATGGAAATGGGACTGCATCACTATGGACTTTGTCACGGGACTACCATTGACTCCTCGAGTAGTTGACGCAGTTTGGGTGATTGTGGATCGTCTGACTAAAACAGCTCGCTTCATACCTATACGACCTCAGTATACACTGGAAAGGTTAGCGAAGCTGTATGTGGATAATATTGTTCGATTACATGGTGTTCCAGAAAGTATTGTGTCCGATAGAGATCCACGATTTACTTCCAAATTTTGGGAAGGATTGCAAAAGGCTATGGGTACAACGTTGAAGTTCAGTACTTCATTCCACCCACAGACAGATGGACAGTCAGAGCGTACAATTCAGATTCTAGAAGATATGCTACGAGCATGTGTAATTGATTTCAAGGGATCATGGGATGAAAGATTACCATTGATCGAGTTCGCTTATAATAATAGCTATCGGGCTACTATACAGATGTCACCTTATGAAGCACTGTATGGCAGGAAGTGTCGAACTCCCTTGTTTTGGAATGAAGTTGGAGAATGTAGTATTGTTGGACCGGAATTTATTGAAGAGACTTGTCGAGTGGTCGACATCATCAAGGAAAGAGTGAGAACAGCTCAGAACCGTCATAAGCAATATGCGGATACTCGACGAAGAGATCTGGAGTTCGCCGTAGGTGATAAAGTATTTTTGAAGGTATCGCCTATGCAGAGATTGAAGAGGTTCGGACAGAAAGGGAAGCTAAGTCCAAGATATGTCGGGCCATATGAAATTCTAGCTAAGCGTGGAAAAGTAGCTTATCAGTTAGCACTACCACCATCTATGTCAAGTGTGCATGAAGTATTTCACATTTCCCTATTGAAGAAGTATGTTAAGGATCCAACGCATGTTTTGACAGTGGATTTGCTGGAATTGACTAATGATTTGACGTTTGAAGTAACACCAACAGAAATCACTAGTCGAAAGGTTCAACATCTACGCAACAAAGATATCTACTATGTTAAGGTCACATGGAAAAGTAGAGACATGGAAGAGGTTACATGGGAAGAAGAAAATGCTATGCGGAAGCAATACCCTCACTTATTTGATTCAGAAGGTACGTACAATTTCGAGAATAAAATTTTTATAAGTTGGGGGGAGTTTTTAAGACCCATGTCAATCTAACCCGGTCTTACCACCTTGAACCAGGTTTACCCATCATGGTCGAGTCAAATGGACCAAGGGCGTGAAGGAGATCGAGATCCCAGGTATCAAATCGACCCAAAAACACGTAAAATAGGGGAAGGGTCGCATACCCAGCTAAGCAGGGTTGGACCTCCCAAAACAGAAAGTCAGACCCTCAGTTTTGAAGGGAGGGTCGGACAGCTTAAGACCCTAGGGTTGACGGGATCATCGACCCTCCCATCGACCCTCGATTTCTGCCGAATATAGAAATTAGGAAATTTTTATATTTTTCGATTGGGATTCTTTCCAAATCTCAATGGGATTTATTTAGGATGTTCCTATTTTATTTAAAGGACGTTCCTAAGCCACTTTCACTCCTTTCACAACCCTAATCGAATTGAGAGAAAGAGAGGAGAAGGAAAAGAGGAAGAAGAAAGGGAAGGAAGAGAACTTAGCAAAATGGAGAAGAATTTCAGAGAAAAGTTATCTTCTCAGGTATGGATACTAATTCCATGAATTTTTACAGACCTTAGGTTAGTAATTGTTGAGAGTGTGATCTCGGAGAAACCCAAACCATCAATCTATGGTTAGGTTTCGTGGAAAACCATAGGAAAATGCATGAAAACTATTTAGATGGATTATACAAGGTTTCAGACCATGGAATGAATGTAGAATGGAATGTAGGAGCAAGCCATAGGACCCCAAACACGAAGAATGGACTAAAAAGTGGAAATTGGACCAAAGTGCACAGAGGGTCGCACCGAGGGTCAATGACCATCCGACCCTAGGTGTTCCTGACCATCGACCCTCAGCATTCGGGAAGTCCAGAAAGAGGGAAGGGTCGATAGACCCATCGACCCTAGCATCGACCCTACCTCCGACCCTCAGTTAACAGAGTAGTTTTTAATTCTGAATAAATTCTAATTAAATTCTATCGACTTTGTTAGGTCTTCTAGCAATATAATAACACTGTAAAGGTGATTCTAAAGCTCAGAAAAGTATCTTATAGCAAGCTAAGGTGAGGAACCTTAACCCCAAACTAAATTGGTTAATAATAAACTGTTTTCTATTTCTTGAGTCCTATGCTATGCTTGATTCTATGCGAATATGTTTGTAATGTGCATACAGCATGCCATCCAATATTTCTATTACTTGTTCATGCATATTTACTTTATTGTTTATAACATGATAATGATGATGATGATAGGAATAGGCATGTGCTTGTATGTGTGTGGTTGATGTACTTGATGCGAGCGAGTATCAGGGGAGGTGTGATGAGAACGTCAATAAACGTTAACCTTTGGCGGGTCTCAGCACTTTTGCTCTATTTCTAACTCAAGTCTTGTGCATTGACATTGTCGTATCGCCATTACTTTAGCAGAACTATTATGTCGTAGAGTATCAGGGGAGGTGGTCTCGGTCCTTGTAGTCTCTGACTCTACCGGGGGGCCTTAGCTCTATCTCTATGGACATTTTGAGGGATGCTGGGGTAAGGCCTTGGATACACTATTTGGCATTAGGATTGGTTAGTTGCGAGCCCAGTTTGTATCCCTCGCCAACAGGGGCTTACGTATTGGTATGGCACTATATAGCAATAAACGTAACCTTTGTTATATAATGTTCATGATTGAGTGCATGTGAGTTGACGATAAACGTGATCTTCGGGTAACGTCACACACTCGTGTATAGAGGCGGAGTCAATAAACGCGACCTTTGGCTACCTAAACCTTTCTATTGCATACTGTAAACTTATATACCAGACCAAAGATATAAATTGATTTTTGCATGCATATGTATTGTTGCATTGTTTTGGCTACTCACTGAGCCGTGATGTGTGCTCACCCCTCGATGTCGAATATTTTTAGTTGATGATGCAGGTTATACGGTTGAAGATTATATGAACGTGTCTGCATACGGGAAGGTAGCGGCGATGGAAGCTGGAGCTGAAGTAGATACACATGACTCCTCTTGCGAGTGCAACTCGTGTGTATTTGATTAGATGTTTTATAGGTTTCTTTATTTGGATTTATTAAAGACTTGTATTGATATTTACTTATGTCTCGGTTGATACAGAATAATTTGCTATTAAATTATTAATATCATCTTAGTTTCTCAGTTCATTTTATTATAAGACTTCCGCTATTGTGTATTCTCTGATTATGACATGGATGTATGTAAGTTAGTTAATGCGGGGATAGCCTATTTGAGATCCTGGTTAAACCGTTGGTTTATTAGTGGTTCATCACATCATTCTGAATAGTGTAGAATTGGGGTGTGACAGTTCAACATGTCATGGAATGCTCGATTCATAAGCTCCATAAAAGATGTTGATGCATTCGTTAATCCAAAAGACATAACCAAGAACTCATAGAGTCTATACCTGGTTCTAAAAGCTTTCTTCAAAATGTCGCTGTCCTTAATCTTTAACTAATGATATTTTGGTCGAAGATTAATTTTAGAAAATACCTTTGCACCTTGCAATTGGTCAAACTAGTCATCAATCGGAGGTAGTATATATCGATTCTTGATTGTGAGCTTGTTCAATTCTCAATAGTCCATGCACAGTCGAATACTACTGCCTTTCTTCTTCACGAACAATACTGGTGCTCCCCATGGTGATATATTGGGCCGAATAAAACCCTTGTCTAATAACTCTTATAGTTGAGTCTTCAGTTCCTTCAATTCTGTAGGAGCCACCGACCCTGGCAATAAGTCTATGACGAACTCAGTTTCTCGATTAGGTGGTAACCCAGGTAAGTCTTTAGGAAACACATCCAAAAATTCTCGTATAATCTCTATATCTTCCATCCATGGTACTTCTTTGGTAATGTCCACCACAGATACCAGATATCCAACTCCTCCCTTCTCAAGGCGTATCTTCGCGTTAAGTACAAAGAGGATAAGCTTCCGCTTACGAGGAAATTTAGTCCCCATAAAGTTGAATTCTGCACCATCCTTGCCCTTGAATGACAACTTCTCCTCAGTGCAGAGTAGACTCACAAAATGCTAAGATAACCAGTTCATTCCTAAAATAATGTCAAAGTCTACCATCTCGAGTTGAACTAGATTTGCATCCAAATTTCATCCATTAATAAGGACTGGGAACGGTCCATAACACTCATCTGAAACAACCTCTAGTCCCAATGGTGATCGTACTAATAGCTTGAGGTCTAAAGGTCTAAGGGGCACATTCAATTTCCTTCCAAAGGAGATGAATACAAAAGAATGGGTAGTCCTAGAGTTGAAGAAAACTCTAGTGGGCACACCAGTTATGATTACAATACCTATAGTTTTTATCTAGGTTTAGTCTACATGCTTATACAAGGTACTATAAAAGATAAAAGTTGGGTCATACGTGTGACCACATCAGGTGATGCGACAGCGTCTTCAGAAGTCACAGCATAAACCTTTCCTTACTGCATCTATTTCTCGGGCTTAGGATAGTTCTTTGCATATTGCCCCATTTGGTCACAGTTGAAGCATTTTATATTAGTAGTCACTTTCCTTGGTTGTGGTAGAACCATTTGAGTAGTTTTGGCTGCTCTATTAGAGTTCTGTGGCCAGAATGGTTTGAAGATCTTTGAGTTTCCTCCATTAAACGAATTTTCATTTGGTCTCTTCGAACCACGATTTTGAGCAAGGTAGCTCTCTTTCTGGCTTAACTCCAGCACTTGAGCAATCTACATAGCTTCTTTATAAATCTTCTTTTCCAATCCCAGCACATGTTCATGAATACTTTCCCTTAGTCACATAGTGAACCTTCGGGTTTTGTCTCTTCTTCTTGCATGCTTGCAGGGGCAAAAAAGAATAACTCCTTGTAACGCTGTTGATAAGTGTCTATAGTCATCTGGCCTTGGTACAGACTCAATAATTCTTTTTCCATCTAATCTTTGAAATTCCTGGGAAAATACTTCTCGAAGAAAGCCTCTTTGAAGATCACCCAAGTTAGGTGAGTGTGCTTAGTCAAAAAATAGCTGCGAGTGGACTTCCATAAATGATTTGCATCCTCCCTCAGCATAAAAGTTGCATATATAACCTTCTCTTCTTCAGTGATGGTCATCATCAGAATGTTTTTCTCCATCTCATCAATCCAGTGAGCTGGCCACAATGAATTTGACATCTTCCCTGAGAACATTAGAGGTTTAATTTTCAGGAAACATTCCACAAGTCTAGAATGATCCTGCTATCCATACGCCCCATACGCCAGTGGTGGATACTGATAGACACCCTGATACACGCCTTGCTGCGCCCCAAGGTTTTGCACTAGTGTATAAATCATTGGGATCTACTGTGCAGTGGGCACTATGTTATTGCTCAAGGGTGCTATGGGCACAGTATTGTTGCCAATCGATACATTGCTGGTCTGTCTTGGAGGCATCAGTATAGTTAGCAACTGGAGCAGCGATTCCCATGGCAACATGCATAGCCAGTAACATTCACTGTTGTTCCTGCCCTTGCAGGGCCAAATTAGTAACAACTGTGGCCAAGTCATCTAGTGGTCCTGGTAGGTTGGTTGGATTGGCCTGATTGTTAACTCCCTGTGGTGCAATATTTTGATTCTCATTATTTCCAACTTGCTCTTTAGGATTTTCATTCACATTCTCCACTCCAAGTAGTGGTGGGGTCGAGCTAGGGCCTCTTCAGTTGTTTCTACGAGTACATCGTGCCATTTTAGACTATCGATTGTGGTAGTTTCTACATAGTCAATAGATGTGAGACAAGTACAACATATAATAATTTATAGGTTAGTTTCATAGGAAGAAAATCCCCAACAAATAGCACCAAATAGGAAATATACAGGTCAAAGAAACATTGTTCGGTCGACCTTGACTGGTTGTGTATTGAGTGACCAGTGAGTCTACCGGACAAACCCTGAGAATTTTCCCAATAGCCTATGGTTAACTCATCGGTTAACTGACCGGTTAACTTTTCAGTCGAATCCTTCGTCCGGTCAATCAAAAATCAATTTTTAAACAGGGTTCGAGCCATTTTTCCTCACTTTTCTCTTTTGTCTTCTTCTGGACTCCCACCCAACTTGCTGCTGGTGAGTTGCTATAGTACCTACTGGACAAAAATTAAGCTTTCTTCATTGGTCGACGACTTCAATTCCATCTTTAGAGGTAAGCTTTCCATTTTTTTCTTCCCTTTGGATGGTTTATCTTAGGTTTTTATCGTCTTTTCTTGCTTTCTCATAATTAAAATTTTCCAACTGTAGAAAACTTATTTTCTTCATTTACCTTTGATGTCGGGTGCCCAATAGATGAAATCCCTCAACCAATTTTTGGTTTCATTGGTTGGTTCACCCAAATTCTCAAATTTTCATGTTTTTGCCTTAGAATTTGGTTTTTTTTTTTTTTTTTTTTTTTTTTTAAATTTAATTTTCTTGTAAATTCTAAAAATTATTGAAATTTCCTATTAGATAATCATTGTAGGGTGCTTTGTGACTTATGTAAATCCTCTTGTCCACGTAATTGGGCGAAACTGAGGCTTTAGACCATTTTAAGCCGTTATGCTGCCGAAATTCCTAAAAAAATTTTACAAACTCATTTTATTTGTTTTTTTTTTCTTGGAGTTAATATGCCTCGAAACCAAGAACCCTAGACCGTACAATGCACTACTCTTCCATTGTGTATAGGCCAAAGCTCAATACCCATGGTATCAAAATAAGAAAGTAGAGGTGGGCTGGTTCGTGAAGCTACCGGATTAGGCTAGGTTAGCCGTGAGATGGCATTTAATGAGATGGGCTAGCTAGCTCTGACCCAGTATGAAGGGTCAACATGTCCAGACCTAGTCAAGCAATTTTACTGCAACCTACAACTAAAAGGTGATCTAGAAGACCTAAATAGGGGTAGAGAGTTGAGGATCACCAGCTGGGTGAAAAGGGTATAGATTTCTTTTGATACCCAATAGCTGGTGAGGCTTTTGAACATTTCAAAGGTAGGCAAGTTGGTATATTTCTCACCAAAAGAGGATACATTTTTTTAGAGAAGGCCTATGCGTGGAGATAATAAACCAGATCATGTAGGATGGGCACTGGGAAATGAAAGTAGTCAATCTTCATCTTGAACCTCGAGTCTAATACAAGATCATTCAACACAACCTTATACCATAGTTTAGACACTACAATGAGGTATCACAACTTACCCAGTACCTCTTCTACTGTATCTGCACTGACAGTTGGTTTGCATCCCTAAATCATCATCCACACTCTGCATCGAGCCATGACGCCCAACTTGAAGGATAACCTACCCTATGGTCATTTGATCACCACCCTTCTCAATCACCTTTATGTAAACATGGAGGGTGAGAGAATGTACTAAGAGACAGTATTAGTAGACCTTGACTAGGATGCCATCTACAGGATGGAAATGCAGAATGTAGAGGTCAGCAATGAGGAGCAAAATGTACTAAATTATCATCTGAGTAGAGTGGCAGCGGCGACAGCAGCAGATGTAGCAGTAGCATTCGAGGCAGCAGTAGCAGAGGGTGGTAGGGATGATGACCGTATGTTCATGGATGTAGATGACATCCCCCCTCCTATGCCACAGCGCACTACAACAGCTGGTCCTTCTCAGGCTACTTCCACAGTTGGCCCTTCTCAATCATTGTCTGAGTAGATTTTGACCCAACTCCAGGACATCTGAGCAGCCCAGTAGACTTTACCTAATGCCCAACAAGCGACAAGTCAACAGGTAACAGATCTTGCTATGAGCCTCCATACAACTCATGAGCAGATAGATTGGCTCCAAAGGACATGCGCAAAGGATTACAACAGATATAGAAAGTCTCCTCTACCAGCTCAGGGCTAGATTTTTATTTTTAGATATCAATAATTTAATGTTCTGGTTTATTATTTTTGCAGAGTAATTGTTTGGATTGTAGACTGTACTCTGTTTCTTTATCAGGAAATATTTTATTTTCATTTTTTTCATATTTGTTTTGAACAGATTTCCTTTCAGTTTATATAGGGTTTTATCTTTTATTGTCAGAGCCTGAGAGCTCTGATACCAAGTTGTCACACCTAATTTTGGATGAACCAGAAGTGTGAATGAACTATCATATGAATCAATGGTTTACGCTAGGATCATAAAGGACCATGCCAACAATCAAATCATACTCATCCACATCACAATTAGAGATAATAAATAATAATAGTAGAAGTTTTTATTAATAGGAATTGAGTGAATAATATAATAAATAAATATTAAACTGATTATCCTCAAGTACTCAAGACATAAATAATCATCTGTTACAAGTTTCCATAAGTCAAAATACGAAGTAAAATTGAGCGTAAACACACTGGAAGCACTTGCATGAAGACTCATGCTCGTCTTTCATAGCTTGCACGTCCATAGTTGTCACATGTCCATACAATGGTGCATTCACATAATTTTTCACTGTAGTACTTGCATTATCAACTGAAAATATTCAACGTTGAGGGATGAGCATACAACATAACTCAGTGAGTAAACAAAATAATACACAAACATATGCATGCAGTCAATTCATATGTTTGGTCTGGTATAAGTTTAAAATGTGCTATGGAAAGGATAGCGGCCACCACACCTCCATACACGAGAGTGTGAGCATGCCCAATGGATCATACATCGCCATTATCCCACATCACCCACTACAGAATAGAGATAGAGCTAGAGCCTAATGAATGATTCACACCGTCAGCACTCACCCTGATACTCTATCCCATACCAGTACGTATGCCCCTATTGGCGAGGGCTTAAAAATTGGGTTCGTATCTAACTAATCCTAAATGTCATCCAGATATGTCTAAGGCCTTACCCCACCATCCCTCAATACGTCCATAGAAATAGAGCTAGAGCCCACTGGTAGAGCTTACAGCCACACGCCATGATTACTCCCCTGATACCCTATGACGTATTAGTTTTGCTAAGGTAACAACGATACGATGATGTCAATGTGAAGAATGGTTCGATGCCATAACCTCTCCCCATTCAACATACCAACCACAAACATAAACATATGTCTATTCCTATCACAAGCATTATAACAAAATAGAATAATAAATAAATATGCATGAACAGAATTAGCAGTTTTTGGATGACATGTGAGATGCACAAACAATCATACAAACATGGTTATCACATCAATTTAATAAAAAATTAGAGGTAGCTTGTTATTAACTAATTAGTTTAGGTCTTATTTCTTCACCTGTGAGTGATGTTTGCTCCTCTTCTAAGCTCTGAAAACTATCTTGAATTAGTGAAAAACCTAAACAATTAATGAACTTAGGTTAGGGTATTATTCCATCGAGTTTTGGTACTCAGACTCACTATCCGATTGAGTCACCGGTCTTGTATTGGTCAACTGAGAAAACCTGTAGACTTCCCGAGAGTCATTAGTCATCTCACCGCTCTCCTATAGAGTCCATCGGTTAAGGATCGAACAACTCCTGAGTCATACTTTAGGTTTGTCTTTCAGTCTAAACTCATTCTGAGTCGATTCTTCGGCTCAACAATGGGATTTCTCCTAAGGTCATTCTATGGCCATTATAAATTGTTTAACTAACCTTAACCATTGTAATGTTGTTATGAATTCTATATTCCAAATATTTAGAATCGATGCACGGGGTTGGAAGGGTTAGATCTGATCTTCCTTGCAATATGATCTCCAATCCATAAAACTACTGTAATCTGTCCTTCTACAGAGACAAGGTACTTACCATTGGCTCCTCAATCCAGTTGGTCGGGATCTGATTGTAGTTCCTCTTTCTGTAGAATCTCTTCTCCTTTAAGCTTTCTTCCTCTTCAAGTCTCCTTATTTTTCTTCTCCTTTCTTTTTCTCAGTTCTAGGGTTTGGAAATGAGCAAAAGAGTGAGAGAGAGTAGAGGGATGTCCTCTATATAGAGGAAAAAAAATCTCCATATAGTGTCCTCTCTCAATTAGAGAGGTATTAGGAGAGTGACCTATCTAAATTAGGAAACTTTCCTAATCTCAGAGTCTATTTTTAGGCTTAATCGATCAACTTATTGGTCATAGAATACGAGGACCTGACAACCTAAAATACTCAATCGGACAACCTATAATTGAATGGTTTATTTACCTGGCTTTATGGTTTCCTCATATGGTTAGTTTTCTTGAGCCGATTATGATGGGAAGACCTGGCACGACACGGTTAAACTGGGTTAATGGAGTATAGGTCTTACATTCACTTCCTTACCTAGACTACAAAGTCAGATTCTGGTGACCCATAAAACCTAAAAGGATAGTGGATAGAAGATGAGTTGACTTCCTTTGCACTTAGGGAAAAAAGATCAATGAAAAAGAAAGGAAGGAATGCCAATGTCATAGTACATAAGGCATATCCTGATAAAGGCAATAAATAAAGGGGTAGGGTCTCACAGAAAAAAAAATACTTTTTCAAGGAATGATAAAAAATTTATGACAAAGGAAAAGGATATTATGGAGCTACAAGTACTCAAAAAAGACAAGTAACGAAAGATCATAACTGGAGAAGAATAAGGATTAGGAAACTTCTAAGTGAGAAGGTACCAAAATTGAATTAAGTATTAGAAGTAGTCCAAACCCTTAGAAATAGCAAAACTCTTATTTTCTGTTAATAGTTTACCTAGCTTTATAGGTTAAACTGTGTGCCCTTATTTTCATCCTTAGCATAGACATTTATGAATCTTATCTAAGAAAAGACTATAAAGGATTGTAAAAGAATAGTATTCTAAAACCCCTAAAGTTGATGACTTGCGTACTTGTGAAGAATCTTTAAGGGAAAGATGACAAGATTAAGAAATATTGAAAGGTATTCGCAATAGGAAATTATTGGACCTTGTAGACATCAAGATTTCATCTATGACTTCTTGTGATAAATAGTTCACTGAATTTTTTCAATATATTGAAAAGAGAGATGGAAAGTCTTTTATTAAAGGACTTAGACTATTGGATTGAAGAAAAAAGAATACGTTAAGGGAGACCTAGTGATACTAATCAATTCGTTGGTACTTTGGGCCAAATGTTTACATGTGCTAAGACTTATAGCTTAGCGACCTGTGGATGAAATTCAACAGCGAAAGGAGTGGCAAATATATATGATCAAGAGAACTAGAGAGAATATTTGATCCTATAGAGCGATCATTACTGCAGTCTATAGTATTAATAGGGTGCCAAGTAAGTAGGTCTCAGTTTAAGTTATCTTCTTATTTAGGATTGTAAAGCGGCGTAGTTTCATTACCCTAATGAGAGAGTGGTTGTTTTAGAATTTTGAGTTGTTATCTTTTATGATATCCACTTAAGCCTGAAGGATTCAGCAAAATTCATTGATGATGCTGATGAGGTGCCACAACCAAAAAATTTGATGTTTATTAGGTCACATAGAAATAACTGTAGAGCAACCAGTTAAGATAACTAAAATATTATCAGAGTGTAATGAGATGATTGTTAAAATTATGTTCGTTTAGGCCGATGTCTCAGCCATAATAGCAGAGCCAGAAAAAGCAGTCAAGAGATCTACTATACCTCAAAGTAGATGTTTTGGCGTTGGACAAGATGAAGATCACAATAGTTTTGAGCAAGTTGTCAATAATGAACTTTCTCTTGAATAGTTAACAATCATAAAAGATGTGTTGTTGTCTGTGAATAATAAAACTTAGAATTTTATGCTCTTATCGATGAGCAATGTACTCATAGGTCTAAAATGGGTATGCAAGAAAATATGTGATTCTAGTGAAAGAATTGATTGTTACATAGTAAGATTTATAACAAAGAAGAATCACACAGAGAGAAGTTTGGAATTGCATCAGATAGATGTAAAGATTATTTTAATCAATGAAAATCTAGAAGAACACAAAGAGAAGTTTAGAATTACATCAGATAGATGTAAAGATTAAAGATTGTTTTGATTAACAAAAATCTAGAAGAAGATGTTTATGTGCTTTAACCACAAGGTTTAAAGGGTAAACATGTTATATTTTATAGACTTATAAAGTCAATATGTGAATTAAGCAGGCATCCAGGTAGTGGTACTTAAAGTTTGATAGAGTTGTATCTTCTTCCAACTTCGTTGAGATTATATTTGATCATTGTATATATCATAGGTCAGTGGGAGCAGATTTACTTCCTAGTCATATGTATTGATGGTTTATCACTGATTTGTAGTGACATGGTTTACTAGTTGAAACCAAAATTTTTCTGTCTGATAACTTCTAGATAAAGAATGTGCAAGCAAGTACTTTGTACTTGATATTAAGTTTGCTCGTAACAAGAAAAGTAGAATTCCGAATTTGTCTCAAAGTGTAAACATTATTCTTGTTTTCAAACAATTCAGTATGCATGTATAACAGTTAAGTTGAGGATGCTCAATTCAGTAATGGAGACAAATTGATAGAATTATATACAATGATTGATATTGAGAGAGAGCATCTGTAGTAGGGAGCTTAGTGTATGCTCAAGTTTACGTTTATCTTTATATAGCCTTTGTTCTATTGTTTCGAGTGTTATAAGACGTTTTCAGTTGAATGCTAGTATAGCTTACTGAATAATGGGAAAAAAAAAGTAGGTCATGTAGTACTTGCAGAAGACCAAGGTTTATATGCTCATTTGTGGCAATAGTAACACTGTTGCCTATTGTGATGTAGTGCTTGGTGATTACACTGGTGACAAGAAGCCTACCTCAAAGTTCCTTGGTTATGATGGTATATATACCCTTTTGAGGAATAATGCAAAGAAGTTTATCCATGCATCATCCTCTTTGTGAGGTAGAGTTTATAACTCTATGTGAAGCTAATAAGTAGAGTATCAAGTTGAAAGGTTTTCTTTCTGACTTGGAAGATGATAGACTTTACCTGCAGGTCTATTGAGATGTGTTGTGACAACGGTTCAACTGTATTCTTCTCAAAGAACTTTTGAAATCTAATATTTCAAAGCATAATAGAGATCGAATTTCGAATCTCTTTAGGTGAGAGAAAAGGTTAAAGATTATATCCTTATAGAGTACATTCGAAGAACAATGTGATTGTAAATTCTTTGACGAAGGCTTTGTCAGTGGAAGTCTTCAAGGGATGGTATGTCCAATATAGAAATGGTTGAGTTATTAAATGTGTTTGGTTAATGAGAGACTTTTTCTCATATTTGTAATGATCTATTTCGTTATGTTTATTTACATTGCCAATGATTTTCACACAAATATTTACTGCCATGGTTATTTTTGCTTTAGCATTCATTTTTTTGCTATGTTGCATACTCATTTGACATGTCATTGATAAATGTGGTATTTAGCCAAATGAACAGGGTGTTATTTAGCCATAATTCACGGCGGTGTGCCAAAGTGAAGTATTGACCAAAAGGGTATGTGACGGTTTGCTATGGTCAATATCAAGGTTTATTGCCTATGAGGTTTTATCAAGGCAATTTGATCGAAGGTTATTCAATTTGGACTCACATGGAATAATATTTTCATGTATACATGTCTCTAGGTGATTCATGTCATTAAGTAGACCTTTGTATGTGGCTGATAGAAGGTTGTACACTGTGTTTTGAGGTGTATTTTCCATTGTTGCTCGACATTGATAGGCTTTATGGCTGGATCAAAGTTGGATGATGGTTTATTGTGTAATGGAATTCCATGGCAAACTTTTCAATGGGGGTTTTGTAATTATTCTAACCCAAGTGGGAGATTATTATATTACTATTGAGTGAGCTTGATCAATTACCTAACCAGTTGTTAAGTGGGAGTTCAATTACTGATTTAACCGGTTCAGGTCTGATTTGTCATTGGTTAGAGACTACTAACCCAGTTCACTATAGGAATGGTTCTGGGTTAGGGATGGTATTATAAATACGATGATTAGGGTTCCTGTAACCATTGGTTTTATCTTTCTATTGCTCCTATATGCACAAAGGCAAAAAGGGATCCCAAGAGGCTATGGAAGACTCTAGTTGAAGCATTCAAACTATAGAAAAACAGTCAAAAATCAATCTACAATAAGAAGTATGCATATTATCATCTATATTGTTGCCCATTGTATTCTAATAATCTGTATAATGGATTTGTTAGGGTTTATGGGAAATCCCATGGGAAAAACCCCAATTTGTATTAAAAATTCTAACAAATCTTGGGCAGCTAACTACTTTAAAAGGTTTTTTTGAAGTCATACTGTGATGCCTCGGGTCAAATTATAAATTTAAAGAAATCCACTTTATCATTTAGTCCTAACACTCCTGATCGGTTTAGGAGATGGTTCTAAAGAATCTTGGAGATTCCTTATGGTAGAGGTTCTTCAAAGTACCTTGGTTTTCCAGATTGGAACTTCTAAGAAGTGTATTGTTAAGGAAGTGTTGGATAAATCTTTAGCCAAATTCAAAGGGTGGAAGTCGAAATTGCTCTCCTTTGCAGGTAAGGAGTTATTCTTAAATCAGTTATGCTTCCATCTACAAATTTTGCTGCTTCTCATTTTAAACTTCTTGCATCCTTTCATAAATCCATTAAGCAAGCATCTTCAAACTTTTTTTGGGCTAATGGAGAAAAAAAGAAAAAGAAAATAAAAAAAAGGGCATCCCATGGATCTCTTGGAGAAGATTGACTATGTCTAAGAAAAGAGGGGGGTTGGGCATTAGAGATCCAACTCTTCATGATAAAGCCCTTCTTGCTAACTTCGCTTGTCTACTTTTGTCTGAACCAGAATCCAGTCAGACAAGAGTGATGAAATCTCTCTACTTCCCAAAAGCTGAGTTTATGAAAGCCAAATTAGGTCATAGACCTTCTTGGCCTTAGAAAGGCATATTGGAAGGAAGAAAGGTGATTGAGGAAGGCCTAATTATAATTTGGCATGTGGAGAAAGGGGATAAAATTCGAATTTGAGATGATGCTTGGATCCATAATCTTCCAAATTTTAAATTACTACTCCTACAAATCCTAACATGTCTATTCATTGGGTTAGTGACTTGATTGACTCTAGTAATAGATAGTGGAATCAGGATCTGCTCAAGTCTATTTTTTCCCTTTGGAAGTCACAGCCATCCTCAACATTCAATTGAGTTTATTTCCAAAGGAGAATAAAATTATATGGGGTGGTACTAAGAACGGAGTTTTTTTTGTTTGTTCGGCATATCATATCCTGAAAAATAAGGAAAATCTGAGCCTTAGCAATATTCCTTCTTCATCTTGGCTGCATAAATGGGATCTTATGGATAAAAAGAGATGGAAGCTACTATGGCATGCTAAAACACTTCCTAAAATTAAAACTTTCATGTGGAAACTTTGCGTGGATGGGCTTGTTAATGGAGAAAAGTTAGCCATTCGAAATTTCCTTATTACTGTAACTTGTAACTTCTGTGGTGAAGAGAAGGAAACTTTTGAGCATATCATGCTTAAATTCCATTTGCTCATGCGGTGTGGTTCGGTTCTCCCCTATCTTATAAACCTGAGTTGGAGAATGATTTCTCTATTGCTGATTGGCTTGAGCAATGGCTTAAGTATATTCGAAAGGATAAATCAGTAGGAGCTCGTGCTTTTTCGTTGGCTTCTTTCATGTGTTGGCAGATCTGGTTTGCCCAGAACGATATGCATTTTTAGAAACGTATTTGGACTCCCATGTAGGTGATTGAGTATGCTGTAGCGGCTTTCAGAGAGTTAAATCGGCTAATGGTTACGTTTCTGATATGGATCGTGTCAACATTTTGGCTACTAAAGATAAGAGATTCTCAATTGTTTCTGAGTCAAACTACTGTGATATATATTGTGATGCGAGTTTATCTGATCGATCGAATCATGGTGGACTGGGTTATTGTGTTAGAGACTCCACAGGTGCATTAAGTAAAGCTATCTCATGTCCTTGGACCTTCTCTGAAGCTTTGGTGCGAGAAGCTCTGGCTCTGAGGATGGAGATGAAGGATGCTAGTTGTGATGGTATAAGCCAGGTGCTGTTTCAGTTGGATTGTAAAGGTTTGGTTCATATTTTAAATTTTGAAGGGAGTGGATGTCCGTCTTCTTTGTTAGCTATTGTTGGTGATATCCTCTCCTTAAAATCATCCTTTTCGTTATGTCGGTTTTCCTTTTTACCAAGGGATTGTAATGGTGTCACCCATACCCTTCACCCATACCCTAGTAAAGAAGGTCCTCACTGTGGGTGGGAAGGTAGAGTGGTCTATGTTTGAGTCATGTCTAAGTCCTGGATTCAAGATCTGGACTCTGAGTCTCTCCCAGTTGTATATTGCTGATTCTCAATAGAATTTTTTCTTACCCAAAAAAAAAAAAAATCTGATCACAGTGAGCATTCCACCATAAAAGACCTTGAGCAAGAACCTCACAGCCAAACAGGATACTACGCCACACCCAACCAATCTGGATACTCTCGGTTGCTAGGCTACATAGTGTATGCATCCCACAGATCATTCGATACGCAACCCAATGCTTTGGGCTGTGCACTAGTGATTTGACAATACTCATTGGGCTCCGCAACCACTAGAGAGGATCCAAATTGACATGTATTGTTTAAAATGGATAGATCATATATATATATATATATATATATATATATATATATATATATATATATATATAAATAAATAAGGGTTTCTTATTTTTCCAAATGTCATAAGGAATCTTTTTTATCACATGGGCAGATGATGTGTCCATTCCAACTATTAAATAGAAAAAACATGGTATAGATTACCTACATGTCAAATTTTAAGTTCTAATTCAATCAAAATACCTTTTATGTATTGGCATGCATCTCATGTATGTCTATGCATATGTATGAGTACTCTAAACATTACAATAACACTCCCAAAGTTTGAATAGATTAGATTAAAATAAATGATAAAAAAATAAATAGTCCAGATTTGTTTTGTTATATTTTCAAATATAACAAACTCTTGTTACAAAATATATATATATATATATATATATATATATATATATATATATATATATATATATATATATATATATATATATACCCATGGTGTCAATCAGATCAGTGTCACTACACGTGGTGTCAATCAAATCAATCACTACACGTGGTGTCAATCAAATCAATCACTACTTGACCCAAAATCTCATAATACCCTCATTTACAAGTTCTCCATAATACTTATATTTACGAGATTCCCAATCTCCACCCCTGAAAGGGGATTAGTGTCAATGTGGTCAATGCTCCATGACACTGACGGTGCCATGAAGCAAGGGATCGTTCACAACAGTTCTTGGTGTCTGTTAGATTGGCGTCCTTCATCGACCTAAAATCCCATAATAACCCCATTTATAAGTTTCCCATAATATCCCTATTTACGAGGTTCCCAATCCCACTCCCCAAAGGAATCATTGTCAATTCCATGACAGCGGCCGGTGTCATGAAACAAGACCCGTATATATAACAGTCCTTTAAAGATTAAAAATAAATAAAAAATTTGTTTCCTTATTTTTTTTCCCCATCTCAAAATCATAAGGCCCATTTTCTTGCTATGCTTGCCTCTAGGTTGCGATTATCTCAGGTCCATTGGATATCCCCCAAAAATAATTCTTGTTTGTCCAACCCTTTTGAGGCTGCGGTTGGTCTGTGCTGATTTCACATAAAAGTCTATGTACTTTTAAAATAAATAAATAAATAAAATGCTTTCAGATTTTTTTTTTTTTTTTTTTTTTGTGAAAAGAAATTTATTTGTGACTAGTTTGACTCAGGATCCGCATCCTGTCCTCCCAGTGGTTTTGGGAGGACAGTAGCAACCTGTCCTGGATGGCCGCCACGTGACTCTCAGTAAATCCGAGACCCACGTCCGAGCCGACACCCAGCCGACAAGCCGAGCCGACAGGGGTTGTCGGCTCAGACGTGGGTCTCAGATTCAACCGAGAACCATGTGGCAGCCATCCGACATAGATTGCCGCGTCCTCCCAGAATCACTGGGAGGAGACGATGTGCATCCGTTTGACTCATGGATAGAGATATAATTGAAAATGGCCCAAATTGTTGTATTCGTAAAAAACAACGCTCTTTCCTAAGGAGTACCAAACTCTATAACCATCAATACCACATTCTCTTAGTTGGTTGGCTGAAATATATATTTGGTCAAAACCACAATCTCTATGGGTAAGGAAGTCAATCAGTTCACTTTGGTTTATCGGTTTGGTTTTGACTTGATTCAGGATGTAACGAACATAAATAAAAAATGAACTAATTATTTAGATGGTTCCAATTTCCCAAACCAAAATCAAATTAATCGGTTCAGTTCATTTGTTTCCTAATTGGTTTCCCCTCTGTATAACTTTTTCCTATTGATATTGTATAATAACACAACATTCCTCCCATACAGAGATGAATGAATTCTAAGAAAACTCCAAATCAATGGTTTCTCAATTAAAACAAAATACCAAACTAACAGTTAGACTTTAAAACCAAAATCAAACCGATTACCTAAGGTTAAATTTGATTCAGTTTTTTATCCGCACGTTTCTCTTCGATTTATAAGTTCTAATTCATAATTGACACCCTTAGTCCTTTAGTGGACCGTTACTAAAACTCTAAACAATGGACTCTTTTAGTCATTTTCCTAATAATTAATTGGACTATGGACATACATAGCAGCATGCATTGATTCTTCATCCATTAACAAAGGGGGGCAAAAATGGTATTGCACATCTTCCCCTTTCGTATAAGGTTGTTAAATGGTTTATTACTGGTTAAACAATGTGGTATGGTGCAGTGTATAGGAAGGTAAAATTGAAAACGAACTGATTAACTAAACGGTGTCAAAATTGGAATCAAAACCCATTAGTATTAGGTTTCGGTTTATCGATTTTTAATCGATTTTTTATTAAAAGGTTTTATTTGCAGTTTGTAGACGGTTTAATACATCGGTTCTCGTAATCAATTTCTAAATAAATCGTTTATCAGTTAAGTAATTCCTTGTATTATTTGGAGAGAAATTAATTCAAACTGCTAACTTGCAAATAATGGTATATATTTATTCTCTTTGTTTTTGTTTAAATATTGAAAGATAGAGAATTACATGCAAAAAATATTACGTTTCATACTTTGATCAGAACTTATTCATGGTCTAAAGATTCTAAATAATTATTTTTCATGACAGTTCTTTGAGCATAACCACAATACTTGATGATTCAGGACACGTAATGAAAAAGAATTCAATGTAACGGACTCACTACAAAAAGAGTTTTTGTGTGTGTGGGTGTGTGTGTGTGTTTAGGTTAATTAGAGTTTAGATTTTTTTTTTTTTTTTTGGGGTAAAAATTAGTGTTTAGTTTAGGAATATGGAAATGATAGGGAATGACTCATTCCATAAATAAGCGGTTTAAATGATCAACTGTCATTTGGGTTAATCGGTTCTTAATCGGTGTGAATCCACTGGTTTAAACGGCCTAAAATCGCACCAAAACAATTAACTAAACGGTACTATAATTCAAATCGAAATCAAACCATTTACGAAATGGTTTTCCGGTTTGGACGAAGAAGTTTCAATGCAAATATTGCACCCTTACTTTTGCAATCCCTCTTAATACCCATCTACTTCAAAATCATAATCTTAATACGGTTTTAAGTAAAGTTTTTTTTTTCATCCAATCACATCCACTAAATCATTTTGGATTTGTCTTGTGGTTAACCAAGATAACAACAACCCACAGTAAAAACTGCACTTTAGGTCTGACCTGAGATCCAGTGGAGCAGCGCATTTGTGTTCATCGATTCATAACGGAAAGAGATAGATTTCTGTGTTACTATAATACCCATCCACTTTAAATTCTAATCCTAATATGATTTTAAGCAAGGATCTATTTTGTTCATCCAATCACAGTAAATTATTTTGGATTTATCTTATGGCTGACCATTAAAATAGCAACTAACAATAGTAAAAACTGCTCTTCGGATATGTTTAAATTGGATTTTTATTCAGAATTCCATGATTCTAGTAAATTGTAGAGTTTTAAAATGAATTCAAAAGTTGTTTGGATATTCGTAAAATATTTTATAATATTTATTAAAATTTAGGAATTTAACTCATACCTCCCCTATATTTCACACTTAATCCAAATACCTCTAAAATATTCAAACAAATACTCGTACTACCTTTTCATGTAAAAACACTTCCCCTGCAACTGCAACTAAAATAATGGTTCCATCCTCCGACAATTACTATTCCCGATTTAGTAGTCAAAAGATGGAATCTCAACTTAAGGGACCCTACGGGTTCTATCAGGTATTTAGTCAACGATGGGAGGGGTCATAAAGTTTCATTTTCCTAGTCATATATTAGGCCACAGAAGCAATATCATTTGTTAGGTGCGTCAGCCACTACGGGTCGCACATAGAATGGACATCTAAATGGATGACTTCCATTGTAAGATATTTTTATGGGCTTAATTAATTATAGGATTAGTTGGTTCAGTAGGAGTCTATTTATTAGATAGACC
The DNA here is from genome assembly GCA_028583415.1 of Protea cynaroides. Lineage (NCBI taxonomy): Eukaryota > Viridiplantae > Streptophyta > Magnoliopsida > Proteales > Proteaceae > Protea > Protea cynaroides. The sequence goes on from CM053272.1 coordinate 65,816,899, forward strand.
AATTTAAGTATGATTGTGAGATAAACTGTCACACCCTAATTCTGGACTAACCAGAATAGTGTGATGAACTGTAAATAAACCAACAGTTCAACCAGAATCTCCGTTAGGTAGTACCCACCATATCAACCACATACACCTTCCACAGAAATAATCAGAGATAAATAACAAATAAGCGGAAGTCTTATAGATAATGGACTGAGTGTCTAACAATGATATAATAATTATCTAATTCAATTCCTAAAAATTCAAGACATAAAGATAAATAATCCGTTACATGTCCCAATAACCAAATATAGCTAAACTAAACAAAAATACACTGGTTGCACTCGCATGAAGGATAATGCGTATCTTCAACAGCTTCTACGTCCATTGTCGCAACGTGTCCATACATCGACGCATTCACATAATCTTCAACAGTAAGACCTGTATAATCAACTAAAATATTCGACGTCGAAAGGGTGAGCACACATCATGACTCAGTGAGCAAATAAAACAATGCAACAAACATATGCATGCATTCAATTCATATCTTTGGTCTGGTTTTTAAGTTTACAATATGCTATAGAAAGGTTTGGTGGCCCCCGCACCTCTATACACAAGTGTGTGAATCCCCCCAATGGATCAAATAGCATTGTCATCCCACATGCACCCACCACGGAATAGAGATAGAACTAAAGTGTCCGAATCAAACACCGCCAACACTTCCCCTGATGCCCTACCCATACCAACACGTAAGCCCCTATTGAAGAGGGCTTGTAAACTAGGCTCACAACTAACCAATCATAAATGTCATCCAGTGCATCTAAGGTCTCACCCCAGCATCCCTCAATACGTCCATAGAGATAGAGCTAAGACCCCCCGGTAGAGTCGAAGACTACACGGTCCGAGACCACCTCCCCTGATGCCCTACGAAGTAATAGTTCTGCTAAGGTAATGGTGATACGACGATGTTAGTGAGCAAGACTTGAGTAGAGATAGAGCTAAAGTCTAGTGACCAGGTCAAGATAATCATGCCACGTCCTCCCCCTGATGCTCCACTCGCATCAAGCACACTAACCACACACACATAATCACATGCCTATTCCTAGCATCATCATCATCATCATATTATAAATAGACAGAAATAAATATGCATGAGCAGTAATAGCAGGAATATTAGATGACATGTGAGATGCACATTACAAACATACAAGCATAGAATCAATCATGGCATTGGACTCAAATAAATAAACAGTTTGTTATTATCCAATTAGTTTAGGTCTTGTTCCCTCACCTGTTAGCAAAACTTGATCTCCTTCCAAGCCTTGTATTTCTCTTTGAATTGATTTAATAACCTAAAGTTATACGAATTTAAGTTAGGGTTCATATGTAACATGTTACAGTAGTCAGAAATCAAAATAGAGCACTGTTATGTGTCTAATTGGTCTTATGGTCTCATACTGTGTCGTCCTTACTGCCTACGGTCGATACCCAATGGTCGCATATGGTGCGATCATAGCTGCGACCATATGGTTTCTAAAATCTTCCCGAATGCCTATGGTCGATCCTCTGGTCATGCTGGTCATGCTATGGTCGATCGTAGCTGTGACCTTAAGACTTCTGGTCACTAACTACATTCAATTCGAGTTATTTTTGGGTCAATTCCTTGACTTTTCTCTTTGGTTCATACTAAGGTTATCCTTGGTCATCATTAGTAGTTTATCATCAACCAATATCACCAAACTCATCCCTCATGATTAGCCTTGGGATTTACTCAAGGAATCACATGGATCATACTAGTTTGACATCTCCAATTTCCCATAGAAGCCTTATTCCATAGAATTTTCATCTTCAGAAATTAGGTTCATACCTTTGCCTATGGTAGAGAGCTAAAATCTTTTCAGCAAAACCTTCTCCTTAGTCTTCTCTTCTTCTCTTTCCTTTCCTTCTCTTCCTCTAGGGTTTACTAATGTTCTAAAAGAGTGAAAAAGGTTGAGGGACGTCCTTTATATAGAGAATAATTCTCCATATAGAGTTCTCCAACATTAGGAAAGAAATCCCCCTTAAATTAGGAAAGTTTCCAACTCGTAATCTGGTCTGGGGTCTCACGGTCGATGGCCTATGGTCGCAGAATCCATCGACCGTAGGGTCGAAAACATCGATCGTAGGGTCATTGATCAGTGACCATTATTTCTTTCCCTATGGTCGACCGTACCTACCCAGGTATGCGACCCTACGTATACTTTTGAGAATTATAACTCGATTCATACCTGGTTTTGTGATCCATCTTCACAGAATCGGTCCACTTGGTCCAGCAATGATGGGAAGACCTGGTATGACACGGTTAGACCAAGTTAGAGGAGTGCAGGTCTTACACGAACAAACCTGGTCCATTATGGGATTGAACCAAGATTAAGGTTAGTATTATAAATACTAGCAGTTAGGGTCCCCACAACCACGGTTGTCATTCCTCTCCCATTCCCATACGCAAATAGAAACAAAGGAATCCCCGGTAGGTTGTGAAAAACTCAAACCAAAGCGTGGAATGGCAAAAAAACAATCTTTAATGTATAGGTATGTCATTTACATTGTTTATATCGTTTACCATTGTGTTCTAGGTATTGTGTGGATATCATGGTTGACAGAAACCCTAATGGGTTGATGGGGAAACCCTAAAGAGATATTAAAAGTCTAACAATTAGTATCACAGCCTCCCACAGAGACTGTATGTTTGAATGGAATGGAAAAGGGAAAGATTTTTTTTCCCAAATTCTTTGTAATAACTTGTCTAAGGTTTGTACCATTGAAAAAAATTTCGGATCAGTAAAAAGAAAAACAAATTATAACAGGTTGTAGGTTTCGAAGAGATAAAGCCGATGGTATAAAAACAGTCACCGGCGGTGGCCTGATGCATTCTCACGCTCCGCCTGAAAAGGCGCTTGAAATCCACGCACAAGTGGTTATATGTTTTAAAAAATATATATATGTTTTAACGACGACGATACATAGCCAGGTCAACTCGGTACCACCCAAAAACCCTAACGAGTCCACTCAGGGTCAACCTGGGGCAGGGACGAACCGACCTAGTCTGGTCCGAACCGGAACCTATCCAGATAAAAGTGGTTGACCCGAGCCAACCTAAAAACCAAGATCGTTGGCTTACATGCTAACAGGTCACCCAATCAAAGGACCCGTTGACCTGATCCATATCCTTGTCCCAAAGACCCAACCCATGAACCCCAAAAGTTGACCCAGGAACCCAGTTGGTTGGACTGGGTAGATCGATGGTTGAATCGATGGGTTAGACCGCAGTTTAGTTTAACATCAAACCGTTTGGTTTGGTCTAGACCAAAGTAATTTCCAATAAAAAAAAGAAAAAGAAAATAAACAGTGGGTTCGGCCAGACCAAAACCAAACCCGTCCAGACCGAACTGGACCAGGATGAACCGCCCAGAACCGGTTCAGGCATATGAAATGAATGTGCCGAATTTGATTGGCGATTTTAGGCTCCTAGACCATCGGATTTTGACGCAGTTTTTTGTGTTGCATCCTTATTTTCATGCTCTATAATCAGGTATATAGTTTGACACATTTTGGTGATTTGAGGAAAGTTTTTTATTAAAATTTGCCCCAAATTAGTCTGATTTGTAGTTTTTTTGCTTGTTTGTCAGTTATTTTTATACCAGATGCATGTAAAATGTTATGTGTGCATGAGGTTTTGTTATTAACCCACATGGTGCTACAAAGTAGGGTTTAGGGATATCATTGTAAAATTAGGTGGAACCCACCAACGTAGCATACTTTGTTTCATTATGATGTCTTCAAATTCAAAGTTGCATATATTTGTAAATGTCTATGGAAAGGTAATGTACACCTATATGTGACATTGTCAAGTTTTGTTCAAATTAGGGTTTGTGTGTGTCATGTGAAGATTTGGTGAAATCCACCAAAATGATACACTCAATTCCAACATGGTATCGTCGAACCCCAAATTTATGCATTTACAGATACAGTATAATGATATATTATTTAATACATTGTTCTCCCAAATGTGAAAAGCAACTAAGAAAGACAATGTGAACCCAAAGGTGGCATTGTCAAATTTTAAAGATATGTTCAGTTGAAAGGGTTTTGGTTTTAGGGGTCTCATTTACCTAAAGGTGATGGGATTTTCGAGAGTCATTATTCTTTTCTATTACTGTGTAGACAGTGAGTAGACCACATAATATTTATCCCAAAAGAGAATGTGTAGTTGGTTAAATCTTAAAAAAAATGATATTTACTTGCATGGATGTTTTGATATGGTTAGTGCAAGTAAATGGTGTGTGTATGAGTCTTCTGTTGTTTGATATTATATTAAGACTCATGTACTAATGTATTCATCTAAGTATGGCTGTTCCAAAGAGTGTTTTGATGTCTATTTCTTTCTATTCGGGACAAAGTATCTGTAAATATAATTGCATGTGTTTATATGAGTCTTGTCACACCCCAATTCTGAACCAACCAAAATGGTGTGAGTGAACCGTCACTGAACCAACGGTTCACACCAGGATCTCAATAAGACCGTGTCCACTCATACAAACCATCGCACATAACCACAATCAGAATATAATAAATACAGCGGAAGTCTTTAAATAAATGAACTGAGTATTCTATCAATAAATTTAAATAAGTATTCAATTATCTAAATTCAAACGTAATTAAATATATTTACATCAGTTTAAAAATAACTGAAACAAATAAAATAAAATCAAAGGTACACGCAGAAAGGGCACTCGCATGAAGCGTCATGCTCGTCCTCTCCTGCCTGTACGTTCAGAGCAGCAACACCTCCATACGTCGGAGCGTTCATATAGTCGTCCACCGTGTAACCTGCATCAACATCTAAAAACAGTGTATATACAAAGGTGAGCTCACAACTTAGCTCAGTTGACAATCAGACAGTGTATCAATATTACATGCATGAGTAACAATCATTTTATGTTGTGGTCTGGTTTAAGTTTGCAATGTGCTATAGAAAGGATTGGCGGCCACCGCACCTCTATACACGAGTGTGTAGCATCGCACAGTAGATCACACCGCTGCCGACCACATACACCCATCATGGAATAGAGATAGAGCTAAGGCATCCACTACCTCCCCTGATGCTTTACCTATACCAATACATAAGCCCCTATTGGCTAGGGCTTGCAAACTGGACTCGCAACTAACCAATCCTATATGTCATCACTTTAGGCTCTATCCCAGAATGACTCCCTACGGCATAGAGATAGAGCTAGAGCGTGGTGGCCAGGCCGGAGACCACAGTGCCACGACCTCCCCCTGATGCCCTACCCGCACCAAGCATACTAAGAAAAAATAATACGCAAGTAGACTTTATCCCAACATAACTCCCTATGGCATAGAGATAAAGCTAGAGCGTGGTGGCCAGGCCGGAGACCACAGTGCCACAACCTCCCCCTGATGCCCTACCCACACCAAGCATGCTAAGATAGAACTACGAAAAGGTGCTAGTGTGAAGAATGATCCCAGGCCCCAGGCCCTTCCCATTCCACATACTAACGAAAATAATCACATGCCTAACAATTACATCCTAGCATATGGAATATGCATGAACAAATATAATAACTGAAAATAACAGATGACATGTAAGAATGCATAAACATCATACCAAATATTCAGGGTTATTAGCAACGGTTTACTATCCATTAATTATTAGGGTTTAGGTCCGATTCCCTTACCTGACGCTCGTTTGATAGCTTGCTCCACGTCGCAAGATCCAAACGTGCTATCACAAAGTCCTATACAATATTAGGGTTTAATTAGAATAGGTTTACGTTGGTCAAAAAACCAACGAGGTTACAAAAAAATACACTCACAGAGCTGACCGGTCACAATACCGGTCGCAGCACTGTGGGGAAACCTATGACAGGTATGGTCAGCCGGTCCCCACAGACCAGCCCCCGGAAGGTACCGGTCGCAATATACCGGTCACACAGGGTGCAACCGGTATAGTCGACCGATATGTCTCTGGAAGACTATACGTCCGATCTTCGACTTTCGTCGGTCACCCCTTATTGATTCCAGGGTTTCTCCTACCCAATCTAGGTCTGAGCATTGAGTTAGAGTTGTCTCCAACTCCATTCAAGTCCTAGTTTTGATGGTATTCATCCTAGAACTCGAATCTAGGGTTTAACGATTAAATTAAGGTTTGACGACAAAGTAAGGTTTAGGTTAATACCTGCTTTGCATGGTATTGATCCAAACAACCCAACCATCCTAGAGTCATAATATGAGAGGAAGGGTTTAAACACTTACCGTCGACTGACGTAAGGTGTGCGTCGTCCAACGGCAACAACGGCTCTTCTTCTTCTTCCTAGCTCCTTTTCCTTCTACAATCTCCTTCCCCTCTCTAGGGTTTGTGAGGATCAATGGAAGAGATTCTAGGAGGTTTAAAGGGGTTTAAATAGACTAGGAATTAGGTTTAGGAAGCCTCTTAGGATTAGGAAAGTCTTAGGATTCGGAATTAGGAAAGTGGGACCCGCAGAGATCCAATTTCGGATCTTGGTAGTCTGCTGCGCAGACCATACCGGTCGACCGGTACCATAGACCGGTACCATCGACCGGTATTAAAAAAAATTCATACTTAAGTTGGTCAATTTGGTCCGATTTCGTACCTGATTGTCATCCGCTCGTCCCGTCTGGCCCAGTGATGATTGGAAGACCTGTTACGACATGAAATCAAGGTTTAGATCGGGTTCATGGAGTGCGGGTCTTACAACTCCCCCACCCTTAAAAGAAATTTATTCCCAAAAATTTGCATGTAGATCTCACAACTCCCCCACCCTTAAAAGAAATTTCGGCCTCGAAATTTGAACGTACCTTGATCGTCGAAAAGGTTAGGGTACTCCTTTCTCATCGCGCTCTCCACCTCCCATGTAATTTCTTCGACATCTTGGATTTTCCAATGCACCTTCACATAATGGATATCCTTTCTTCGAAGTTGCTGTACCTTTCGGCTTGAGAGCATCACAGGTACCACTTCAAATGTTAAGTCCTCTGTCAAGTCTGGTGGGTCTGCTGTCAAGATGTGCGATGGATCCCTGACATACTTCTTCAATAATGATACATGGAACACATCATGAACGCTTGACATAGATGGTGGTAGAGCCAGTTGATATGCCACATTACCACGTCTGGTCAATATCTCGTATGGTCCCACTTACCTAGGGCATAGCTTCCCCTTCTTACCAAACCGTTTCAGACCTCGCACCGGTGATATCTTCAAGAATACCTTGTCACCCACTACAAACTCCAGATCTCGATGTCGGTTATCCGCATAGTGCTTCTGTTGAACTTGAGCTGTCTTCACTCTTTCCTTGATCTGATCAATCACTCGACCAGTTTCTTCAACAAACTCTGATCCTACAATTCTTCTTTCTCCCACCTCATTCCATAACAGAGGTGTACAACATTTCTTCCCATAGAGTGCTTCATATGGAGCCATCTGAATTGTAGCCTGGTAGCTATTATTATAAGCAAACTTATTGAGCGATAGCTTCTCGTCCCAAGCTCCTTTGAAATCTAGGGCACAAGCTCGGAGCATATCTTCTAAAATTTGAATAGTTCGTTCTGACTGCCCGTTCGTCTGAGGGTGAAAAGTTGTACTAAACTTCAACTTTGTTCCCATAGCTTTCTGTAATCCTTCCCAGAACTTTGATGTAAAATGGGAATCTCTGTCAGATACTATACTCTCTGGGACGCCATGAAGTCTGACTATATTATCTACATATAGCTTGGCCAGCTTCTCCATGGTATACTGAGGTCTGACCGCAATGAATCGAGCCATTTTGGTAAGTCGATTGACTATAACCCAAACTGCATCCACCGACCTTGGTGTCAAGGGTAGGCCAGTAACAAAATCCATTGTGATACAATCCCACTTCCATGCAGGTTTTGGTAATGGTTGTAGTAAACATGCGGGTCTCTGCCTTTCCACTTTAACTTGCTGGTAATTCAGACATTGGAATACAAAACGAGCTATATCTGCTTTCATACCCCTCCACCAATATAATCTTCTTAAATCATGGTACATTTTGGTGCTTCCTGGATGTACTGAGTATGGAGTGTAATGAGCTTCTGTCATAACTCGATCTCTGATATTTAAGTTCTCACTCTCAGGTATACATAATCATCCATGATACCTGAGTACCTTGTCTGAATCCAAGGTAAAGTCAGGATTGCTGTTACCCTTCTCTAGATATTCTTGTATAGTCTCGAGGTGTGGATCCTGTAGGATTTCTACTTTGACCTCATCTATGAGATCTGATGAGATCTTCAAGGCTAGGAACATCAATGTAAACTTATGAATTAAGCCCTGTTCCACTGGATCTCTTGTAGTCTCTATTATATACTCTTCATCATTCTCTGTTGAGCTCGAGGTTGCGGCACACAATGCAACATTTGTACTTGGCCCTGCCTCAGGTTTCAGTGCCCACTTTCTACTTAAAGCATTAGCCACGACATTTGCCTTATCTGGATGGTATTGAATGTCACAATCATAATCTTTTGATAACTCCAGCCATCTCCTCTGTCTCATATTCAGGTCCTTCTGAGTGAAAAGATATGTTAAGCTCTTGTGATCTGATTCAATCTGAAACTTCTCACCGTAAAGGTAGTGTCTCCAAGTCTTGATTGCATGTATAACTGCTGCTAACTTCAAATCATGTGTAGGATAATTCTTTTCATGCTCTTTCAACTGTCTTGATGCGTAGGCAATCACCTGTTCTCCTTGCATCAACACACATCCAAGACCCTACCCTGAAGCATCCGTATATAAGGTAAATGGTAAGTTGGTGCTGGGATGGTCAAGTTAGGTGCAGAGACTAGTCTTGACTTCAAAGTCTGGAAACATTTCTCGCACTCATCTGACCATATAAATTTCTCTCCCTTCTTGGTTAGTCTGGTAAGTGGAATGGCGATCCTTGAGTAGTCTTCCACGAATCTTCTATAGTAACCAACCAATCCAAGGAAACTACGAATCTCCGCAACTGATTTTGGTGCTTCCCATCCTATTATAGCAGCTATCTTACTTGGATCTACCTTGATACCATCTTCAGATACTACGTGGCCCAAGAAAGCCACCTCCTTCAGTCAAAATTCACACTTCTTGAACTTGGCATAAAGCTGCTCCCTTCTCAGCCGTTGTAGGGCGGCTCTCAAATGTGTTGTATGAGCCTCCCTGTCCTTTGAGTAGACCAATATGTCATCGATGAATACGATGACCGAAGTGTCCAACAGTCATGAAACACTCGATTCATCAGTTCCATGAACGATGCTGGGGCATTGGTTAACCCGAACGACATAACTAGAAACTCATAATGCCCATACCTTGTCCTGAAAGCAGTCTTTGGAATTTCTCCGGCCTTGATCTTCAATTGGCGATACCCTGATCTGAGATCAATCTTTGAGAAAACCTTTGCACCCTGTAACTGATCGAACAGATCATCGATCCTAGGCAAAGGATATCGATTCTTGATGGTTAACTTGTTCAGCTCTTGGTAGTCGATACATAGCCGTACACTACTGTCCTTCTTCTTGACGAACAATACAGGTGCTCTCCATGGCGATATGCTTGGCCATATGAAACCCTTATCTAGAAATTCTTGTAACTGGGTCTTCAACTCCTTTAGTTCGGTAGGGGCCATCCTGTACGGTGCTTTAGACACTGGTGCCGACCCTGACATTAGGTCTATCATGAACTCTGTAGCCCTGTCTGGAGGTAGACCTGGGAGATCCTCTGAAAACACATCTGGAAACTCTCGTACCACATCTAGATCTTCCATCATTGGCACCTCAGCAGTGATGTCGACCACATACACTAGGTACCCCATTCCTCCCTTCTCTAAGCATCTCTTAGCTTTTAGGGCAGATAGGATTAGCTTTCGCTTCCTGGGTAACTTGGTCCCGGTGAAGCTAAACTCTTTTACTTTCTCGTCTTTAAGCACAAGCTTCTTTTCACCACATAATAAGCTGGTTGAATGCTGGCCTAACCAATCCATTCCCAAAATGACGTCAAAGTCTGCCATCTCGAGTTGAACCAGATTAGCTTCTAGATCTCGGCCGTCAATGCTAACTATACATGGTCCAAAATATTTGTTCAACACCACTTCGACTCCTAGTGGGGAGCGAACTATCAAGCTTGGGTTTAGATGCTTGACAGGTAATTCCGTTCGCTTCCCGAAAAAAATAGAAACGAAGGAGTACATGGCCCCAGAGTCAAAGAGTACTCTGGCAGGTATACCAGCTATATTTACAGTTCCTATAATTTAATTATCACTTAGTTCTACATGCTCACACACAATAAAATAGTAAGCTAAATAGGAAGGGATAGAATCATACCAGTGACCACATCAGGTGATGCGGCTGCCTCTTCAGTGGTGACTGCAAATACCTTTCCTTGCTGTGGAGGTTGTTTCCTAAGTAGAGTGCATGTCCTTGCAACATGACCCAGTTGCTAACAGTTGAAACATTTAATGTTCGGGCTTTGTCCAGCAAATTGTGGCAGTGGTGGTGCAGTAGTGTTTCTTACAGGCACCATGGTGGACTGAGCCCTGTATGGGCGGAATGGTCTATTATTACCGCCACTTGAAGTCTCAGTAGCCAGTCTCTTCAGTCCCTTGTTCTGAGCAAAGAAATTATCCTTTTGACTTGATTCAATCACTTTGGCAACCTATACAGCCTCATTATATACCTTTTTCTCTAGACCCAAGATATGCTCTCTAATGCTTCCTCACAGTCCCATGGTGAACCTACGGGTCTTGGTTCTTCTCCTTGCATGCTTGTCGGTGCAAAGAAAAATAGCTCTTTGTACCTTTGCTGGTAAGCATCCACAGTAGACTGAGACTGCTGTAGGTTGAGGAATTCCTTCTCCATCTGATCTCTAAAGCTCTTTGGAAAATATTTATCGAAGAAAGCTCCCTTTGAATATAACTCAATCGATCTGAGCATGCTTTGTTTCCAAATATGCCTGTGTAGAATTCCACTAGGCGTTTGCATCCTCCTTTAGCATGTGCGTAGCAAACAGCACCTTCTCATCCTCTGTACATGTCATCAGACGGAAATTCTTCTCAATCTCAACAACCCACTGTGCAGGCCACAGTGGTTTCCCCGGCTTCCCTATGAATGTAGGGGGTTTCAGCTTCAAAAACCTATCCATTGCTCGGCTCAGATCGTGCTGCCCCTGTGCATTCATTCCGTACCATGGTGGTGGGTATGGGTAGGCTCCTTGATAGGCAGACGACGATGGAAATTGATGTGGTGGTTGTAGATTTTGTCCTTGGCCCATTGGCCCAGAGCTACCATCCCTTGGCAGTGTGGTGTTATTTCCCCTATGTTCAGGTGTGACCTCTGTGGGGATATATCCTGGTGGCCTGAACATCTTCAGCATCTCATCCAGGAACGTCTTCTGCTGAGCTTCCATCTGATAAACTAGATTCGTGACAATTGTCTCGAAGTTTGTGTGAGGAGGGCCTGGTAAATTTGTGGGTGCCCTAGGAACCTGCCCTTCTCCACTCTCTGGATTTAGATTTTGCTCTTCAACATATTCTGTTTCCACGTTTTCCTCTCTTCACAGTACAGTTTATATAACAGGGTAATTGTCCGCTAGTGGACCGTACCCTGTAGCACTTTTAACTTATCACTCTTAAATGTTTTAATAGTAATTTATGGTTTTTGCCTATCTAGAGCATGTGCATTTATTAATTCCATGTTTAGTATAGTATGTTATGCTCTTTCTTATATAGTCTCAGGTATCAAACAATGCTTAAGGTGTGTTCTTATTAAAGCTTTTAATTTTTTCTTCTCAGTCCATCAACTTAGTTAAGTGCAATATGGTCTATTGGACAGAGCCTGAGAGCTCTTATACCAAGTTGTCACACCTCAATTCTGAACCAACCAGAATGGTGTGAGTGAACCGTCACTGAACCAACGGTTCACACCAGGATCTCAATAAGACCGTGTCCACTCATACAAACCATCACACATAACCACAATCAGAATATAATAAACACAGTGGAAGTCTTTAAATAAATGAACTGAGTACTCTATTGATAAATTTAAATAAGTATTCAATTATCTAAATTCCAACGTAATTAAATATCTTTACATCAGTTTAAAAATAACTGAAACAAATAAAATAAAATCAAAGGTACACGCAGAAAGGGCACTCGCATGAAGCGTCATGCTCGTCCTCTCCCACCTGTACGTCTAGAGCAGCAACACCTCCATACGATGGAGCGTTCTTATAGTCGTCTACCATGTAACCTGCATCAACATCTAAAAACAGTGTATATACAAAGGATGAGCTTACAACTTAGCTCAGTAAGACAATCAGACAGTGTATCAATATTATATGCATGAGTAACAATCAATTTATGCTGTGGTTTGATTTAAGTTTGCAATGTGCTATAGAAAGGATTGGCGGCCACCACACCTCTATACACGAGTGTGTAGCATCGTATAGTAGATCACACCGCTGCCGACCCACATGCACTCATCATGGAATAGAGATAGAGCTAAGGCATCCACTATCTCCCCTGATGCTCTATCCATACCAATACATAAGCCCCTACTGGCTAGGGCTTGCAAACTGGGCTCGCAACTAACCAATCTATATGTCATCACTATAGGCTCTATCCCAGTACAGCTCCCTACGACATAGAGATAGAGCTAGAGCATGGTGGCCAGGCCGGAGACCACAGTGCCACGACCTCCCCCTGATGCCCTACCCGCACCAAGCATACTAAGATAGAACAATACGCAAGTAGACTCTATCCCAACATAACTCCCTACGACATAGAGATAGAGCTAGAGCGTGGTGGCCAGGCCGGAGACCACAGTGCCACAACCTCCCCCTGATGCCCTACCCGCACCAAGCATGCTAAGATAGAACTACGAAAAGGTGCTAGTGTGAAGAATGATCCCAGGCCCCAGGCCCTTCCCATTTCGCACACTAACGAAAACAATCACATGCCTAACAATCACATCCTAGCATATGGAATATGCATGAACAAATATAATAACTAGAAATAACAGATGACATGTGAGAATGCACAAACATCATACCAAATATTCAGGGTTATTAGCAACGGTTTACTATCCATTAATTATTAGGGTTTAGGTCCGATTCCCTTACCTGACGCTTGTTTGATAGCTTGCTCCACGTCGCAAGATCCAAATGTGCTATCACAAAGTCCTATACAATATTAGGGTTTAATTAGAATAGGTTTACGTTGGTCGAAAAACCAACGAGGTTACAAAAAATACACTCACAGAGCTGACCGGTCATAGTACCGGTCGCAACACTGTGGGCAAACCTGCAACCGGTATGGTCAGCCGGTCCCCACAGACCAGCCCCCGGAAGGCACCGATCGCAACATACCGGTCGCACAGGGTGCAACCGGTATAGTCGACCGGTATGTCTCCGGATGACTGTACGTCGAATGATACACAAGGATCTAGTAACAAGGATGTAGTAACAAGGATGTGTGTAGAACTAGGATTACTATGAAAACCCTAATGTGTTCTCAACCCTAGAACAACGTAGGATGAACCCTAGAAAAAGTTAAAGGATCAACTCTGAGGAAACCACAAATAGAAGAACAACTTGTAGGTTGTCCAGTCTATATGATCGGTCGCACCGAGAGCTAAACCAGTCACAGGTCTGGACACTCTCAGAAAATGTCTCAAGGTTGTCTAGTATGGTGTCCGGTCGGACAATATACCTTACCGGACATGCGACCGGATAATGTCCGGAGTGACTATTTCCTAATCCGGACAATGAATTCGATCACTGTAAATTTGTCAGAAAAAATCCTAACTTAAGCCTATTGATTATCTAGGCTTCATAATCAACTTAATCTAGTTTTCAGGTATTGAAAAGAGTCAACATCACTCAACAGGTGAGGGATAAGACCCCAAACTAATTGGTTAATAACAGACTACCTTGTATGATTGATTTCTATTTGTAATGTGCATATAATACATGTCATCGAATATCTTTTTTTACTGTTCATGCATATTATTTATTCTTGTTATGATGTGATTGAGGATAGGCATATGTTTGTGTATAGTTGGTCTGTTGAGTAGAAAGAGGTTAGAGCCTCAAACCATTCACCATACTGACATCGTCATACCACTATTACTTTAACGTGCTTAGTATGTTATAGGGTATCAGGGGGTGCTGACGGTGTTGGTTGTAGTCTTACCATTAGACTCTAGCTCTATTTCTATTTCAAATTGAAGGGTGCTGGGATAAGGCCTTGGATACAAATTTTGATAAGTTTGCAAGCCCTCGCTAGTAAGGGCAAACATATTGGTATAGGGTAGGGTATCAAAGGGGGTGCTAAGGTTTGGTTATAGTCTGTCATTGGGCTCTATCTCTTTCTCTATCTTGTAGTAAGTGTTGTAGGACCACAATGATTTTGGCTGGAGCCTGACCGTTGAATATGCTTACACTCTCATCTATGGAGGTGTAGATGTAGCCTATCCTTACCATATCACATTGCAAACTTAACCAGACCAAATAATTGAATCCTACATCATGCATATTGCTTGCTACATGTTTTGTTTCTCACTAAGCTAAGTTGTGAGCTCACCCCCACGATATCATTTTCTTTTTAGTTTCTAATGATGCAAGTTATACGGTGGACAATTACGTCAATGTGTTTTTGTTTGGAAGAGTAGCAATAATGGATGTGCACTCGATAAAGAATGAACATGACTCATCATGCGAGTGTCACTACTGTGTCTATTTGTAGGAATCTATTTTGGTATTTAGGTTATAAGACATGTAATGGAATACTATTATTTTATGTTTTGGATAATTGATTTAAGTATTATTCATCATTTAGACTCTCAGTTCGTTATTTAATAAAGACTTTCTCTGGTTATTTATATATTTAGATTTTAGTTAAATGTATGGTTTAACGATTGGCATGGTTCTTTGGTGATCCTGGCTTGAGCCGTTGGTTCATTGATGGTTCATTCACACTTTTGGTTTGACCAGAATTGGGGTATGAGAAAAGATAAGAGGACCAATACTATTAAGCCAGACAAGCATAGCTTAAAAAGGATAAAGATTCCAGAACTCCCTAGGTATTTTGATTAGAAGGGTTCTAAAAATTATTGGCTTGAATATGAGTTGGAATTGTTTTGTTTCTTTTTACATACAAATGATTTTCCACTCCATGGATTTTAACTGTTTACTTTATTTTTATGGTTGTTATTTGAATTAACATTTTGTTTCCTTACATTGAAGATATGATTGATGTTATTTGAAACATCGGAGTAAAATTTTTCCTTTTCAATTAAATAGAAAGAAGTTACGCTGTTATTGTGCTTATGATGTTGAAAGGTAAATGGATATCTATAATGTTGACTGTGTTTATTCTGTAATGTGGTGAATATATTTTTCAATGTTTGACTATGCAATCTTAGGTTCAACTAGTTGTATCAGTCATAGTTGATCTCTAGGGCAAAGTAGAGACAGGTTAATGTAGTTTTCTTTGAATGGTTGAAAACTTTTGTCAGTGGGGATCTTTAGATTCTCTTAGTCAGTGGGAGTATTCGGATTTGCTTGGTTAGTGGGAGATCTGGTAATTGATGGTTTATCTATGATTGTTTGTGTTGCCTATGGTTTAATGGGCAGGATTATTGGTAAGCATTCATTTCATTACTTGTATTCATTATTGATTATTTATAAGACATATCAAAATTGCAAGGTGATATTTAACCAAATAAGGTTGTAAGCCAAGTGTGATGTTAGTCCAAGCTGGAGGCGGTTTGCCTATAAGTTGGATAATGTTAAAGTGCGTTGACCTATAAGGTTTTTAAGGTAACGAAATCATGGTAATTCAATCAGCGGACTCATTTTTCATCTAAAAGCGATTTATGTTATTAAGTAGACCTTTGTATGTGGCTAACAGAAGGTTGTACACCATATGCGTTGGAGTATTTTTCATTATTATTCGACATTGGTAGGCTTGGTGACTGAATCAAAGTAAGTGGTGGGATTTTGTGTAATTAGATTCCATGGCCACACTGATCAATGATGACTTTATAATTAATGTAGTCCAAATGGGAGAATGGAAGATATTTTTATGGGTTTAAATAATTATAAGGTTAGTTGATTTTGTTGGAACCTTGGCCAAGTTGAGCAATTGAGAACAACTTTGTGTATGTTGTCATTGCTGGCAACTTTGGCAACCTCTAAACAGTTGACAGAGTGATATAGAGGAGAGAGAATGTCAGCAGACAGTGTATCTAGTCAACAAATTGAGTTTATAGCCAGCAGGCATGGTTGGATAGTCCGAAGCCTATATGGAAGCCAGTGCACAACTCTATGTGCTTGCAGTTCAGTAAAAGTAGAGAGAGAAAATACAAAAAGAAAGAGGAGAGAGAGTGTCTGAGGCCCCACTGATGTGGCACTGGGCCCCACTAAGGTCCTACAGATGGTGTGGCATAACAGATGATGAGAGGGAAATACAGTGGTTATATATATATATATATATATATATATATATATATATATATATATATATATATATATATATATATATATATATGTATGTGTGTGTGTGTGTGTGTATGGTGCAACAACAGAAAATGTGAAGAATGTGAAGGAGAGAGAAAGTCATTGGGTCCCACTAATGAGGTGACTGATACGGTGCAGTAGCAGAAGTTGAGAAGCAAGAAAGAAGAGAGTAGAAGTTGAAGAGAGTAAAAGAAGAGACATAGAAGAAAGAAAAGAAGAGGAGAGAGAAGGAGAAAAGAGAAAGTGGGTGAGGACCAGGTGGGTCCCACTTGATCTGGCTTGCCACCTTGGCAGCCAGCCCAGGCTAGCTACTAGTCAACCGAGCAGCTTAGTTAGCCAACCACACCCTACACAAAGCAGGCCAGGCAACCAGGCAGCCTAGCTAGCCAGCCAGGTAGCATGGCACCGTAGCAAGGCTAGCTAGCATGCCTAGCATGCCTTGCCACACACACAACACAACAGGACAGCCGCGTGCACAGCACAACATGCCACCCGCAAGCCAACAGGCCCGCAAGGCCTAACCCTCATTTGCCCCCCCCCAATGTGTTCGATATAATGCGCAAGAGAGAAAAACTCTTCTCAGGTTATAGGGGTATTTGGCACAATGTCAAGGGCATTCTGGTCCTTCGAAATGGTAGTAGATCCGAAATGAACAGAAACAATGAAGCCACCCTGCCAAGATTCCAATCTGGAGACGAAGAAAGAAGCGGGATCCAGTGGTGTGTAGACGTTGTGTCAGATGCTCCCGGGCGAATTGTGATTGGTCGGTTGAAGTTTAGCGCAATGGATTGTGCCGCACTATATTTATTTGGTGATTCAATGCATTGTGCGTGCATAAAGGTTATGCAAGGATCCTAATCCAGTGGCTAGGATCTCCGCCGATCACGTGTGAAGGATTGTAAGACCCGCACGCCACGAACCCGGCCTAACCTTATATTTTGTGTCGGGACCCGTCTACATATCATGGTCGAGCCAAGTGGACCAAATGTGTGAAGAAAAACCAAGACCCAATATGAAAATTTACCCAAAAACAGTCAAAATGAGGGTAGGGTCGCAGGTTTTAACAGGCAGTCCGACCCTCCCATCGACCCTCAACCATGGGTCGCAGGGGTCTATGAGTTGTCCGACCCTCCCATCGACCCTCCCATCGACCCTCGGCATTCGGGAAAAACAGCACGAACCGAAAATTGAGAAACCTTCCTAATTTCAATTGGAACCTTTCCTAAACTCAATGGGACTTATTTTGGGAGGTTTTGCCCTATAAATAGGACGTCCCTAAGCCTCTTTCACTCCTTTTACAACCCCAATTGGATTGAGAGAAAGAGAAGAGAAGGAAGAGAAGAAGAGAAGGAAAACTTGAAGACAAGGTTAAGGAAGAAGAGAAAATTCAGAGGAACTCTGAATCTCAGCAAACCTAAGGTATGAATACATTCCCCATGATTTATTTAAGACTTTAGAATGGTTTATGAAGAGGGTATGACTTAAGAGGAACCCAAATCATCCATCCATGGTTTCGTTTCAATGGAAACCATGGAGGAGATCATTAAAACCATGTAGGTGAATAAAGTATAGTTCTAAACCATAGAACATGTCTAGAATGGATTGTGGAAGTAAGCCATAGGACCCAACCATGAAAGAGAGAATCAAATCTGATATTTTTGACTCAAACCATGGAGGGTCGCACCTAGGGTCGATGGAAGATCCGACCCTAGCATCGACCCTCAGTGTTCGGGAAGTTCAGATAAGGGGGAGGGTCACACCCAGGGTCGATCATGACTCCGACCCTACCTCCGACCCTCAGTTAACAGAATGGTTTTAAAACCTAGAATAAATTCTAATTAAATTTTATCAACTTTGTTAGGTCTTCTAGCAATATAATAACATTATAAAGGTGATTCTAAAGCTTGGAAAAGTATCTATTAGCAAGCTAAGGTAAGAAAACAGAACTCTAAACTAAATTGGTTAATAACAAAAACTGTTTTCTATTTCTTGAGTCCTATGCTATGCTTGATTCTATGCGAATATGTTTGCAATGTGCATACAGCATGCCATCCAATATTTCTATTACTTGTTCATGCATATTTACTTTATTGTTTATAACATGATGATGATGATGATGATAGGAATAGGCATGTGCTTGTATGTGTGTGGTTGGTGTACTTGATGCGAGCAAGTATCAGGGGAGGTGTGATGAGAACGTCAATAAACGTTAACCTTTGGCGGGTCTCAGCACTTTTGCTCTATCTCTAACTCAAGTCTTGTGCATTAGCATCGTCATATCGCCATTACTTTAACAGAACTATTATGTCGTAGAGTATCAGGGGAGGTGGTCTCGGTCGTTGTAGTCTCTGACTCTACCGGGGGGCCTTAGCTCTATCTCTATGGACATTCTGAGGGATGCTGGGGTGAGGCCTTGGATACACTGTTTGGCATTAGGATTGGTTAGTTGCGAGCCCAGTTTGCAGCCCTCGCCAACAGGGGCTTACGTGTTGGTATGGCACTATATAGCAATAAACGTAACCTTTGTTATATAATGTTCATGGTTGAGGTGCATGTGAGTTGACGATAAACGTGATCTTTGGGTAATGTCACACACTCGTGTATAGAGGCGGGGTCAATAAACGCGACCTTTGGCTACCTAAACCTTTCTATTACATACTGCAAACTTTAAACCGGACCAAAGATATAATTTGATTGCATGCATATGTACTGTTGCATTGTTTTGTTTACTCACTGAGCTCAAGTTGGAGAGCTGACCCTCGTGCATGCAATTCTTTTTAGTTTCTGATATTGCAGGTACTATGATTGAAGATTATGTCTACTCGCCAACATATGCACTGGTGGAGGCTATGAATGAGCAAGCTGTGGAGAACGAACATGGTTCGTTACACGAGCGTTTCAGCGATGGATACGTTTCGTGTTTAGTTTTCGTATTTGGATATTGTAATATGTATTAAGTTATGTTTTGGTTACTTGGAAATAAGTGGAATATTAATTATTTATCATGTTTAGACCTCAGTTCATTATCTGTAAGACTTCCGCTATTTATTTTATTACCTCGGATTAATGTAGAACGTGTTTTGGTTTATCATATGTGGGATAGCCTATTTTGGAGATCCTGGTTGAACCATTGGTTTGTTGACGGTTCATCACACCGTTCCGAATGGTACGGAATTGGGGTGTGACAACTTGGTATCAGAGCATCTCGTAGGCCTTACCCATTAAACCTGAATACTTTCACTGGAGTCCATGAACTGAGTTAGGATAAATTAAAAGCTTTAATACAAACAAACCATAAGCACCTGTGTTGGTTGAGACAGAAATTAATCAAGACGATAATGTACATATAAAAGGTGGAACCATATATATACACTCACACAGAAAGAGAAGGCCAAAAAAAATTATCCTATTAAACAAACAATATAGGGTATTATCTATAGTTTGGTAGTTGCCTAAGTATACAATGGATATAGTACAGTAGCAAGAAGGAAGCATCTGTACAACAAAGAGATTGGAATACTGAGTTGGTACTTCACAAGATGTGAAACTCGATGTATGACAGAGAGAGAAGAAAAATGGCTAGTAATGCCAAAACCCCTATAGAGATAAAGGAAAAGATCTCAGGCTAAATCCAACAGAGATAAGAAAATAATGACCATACATTAAGAATAAGAGTAACTACAAGAAGGTGAAGCTATACTCCTGGGTGACGTGGAGACTCAGAGTGAGATCCATTACAAGCTGATCTATTGCCCACTAAGCAAGAAGAAGATGTTGCAACTTGACCCCACCACTATCTGGGACGAGAACGGGTAATGAAAACTCATCTGAGTTGGTAATCAGATTAGAGCAAATAAGAGGAAATGAACAACCAGGCCACTCCAGCCAACCACCTGGACTACTAAGTACCTTGGTTATGGTTGTCATAAACTTGACCCAATAAAATACAAGAGCAACAACAGATGAGACCGACTATGCAAGTCGCTATGTAAATCACTACCCAAGTTACCGATGCTACATCAACACCTTCGGGTTAAACCAAGTACGATACCAACTAGTAGCAACATTGTACCCTAGTACATGTTAGCACACAGTACCTATCATATAGCAAGTCCCAGTAATGGACACCCCAGTACAAAAGTTTGGTGCACAACAAGCAGTGTATCAAGGTGGTTAACCTTATCAGCCACCGATGTATGGGATAGTTGCATCATGACAGAATGATCCGACAAGGATTGAAGAATGTCTTCTGAAGATGATACCTCGGATATTTTCAGCAAAGGATCAAATCTATTATGGCCATATAACTGGATATGTTTATATAGGATGCGGTGCATTATTGATTTACTCTTATGATTATAGAGGATGCACATACCAGATTTTAATTTCTCGGACCTTGACAGGATACCTTCTTGATTTAACCTGTCAATTGGAGTTATAGATATTGTTTCTTTAGTATTAGTCCTGATTATACCAATCTGAGCCACTCTCATGATCCACAACATGAACAGAGATATGAACTGAATGAACAGTTAAATGCTTAATCATGTTGAGCGTACATCTTCTGACTTATACCTGATTTATTGATGTATAAAATTTTTCTCCAGATTATACCTGATTTACTGATGTACGAAATCTCCCTCCAGATTTACTCCTGTAGTGCCTTGACCAATGGCATTATATATTCGATAGAACCTGTAACCATGAGGTTAAGAGTTATAAAACCTCTACTTCCATGCATTTGGACCACCGTGCAACTTAACGACCTTTGAATGCTGGTTGGATTACCACAGATTTACCCCGATCTTTAAACTTAAGTTCACTAGATAAAGCAAGTGTTCATCATTATACTAAATTTGAAAGAAGGAAGTGAATTGCTTTTGGAGGAACATTCTGATTTATACACTCCCTGACCTTGTTGATAAAGATGTTTAGTGATAATGAAATCATTGGAAGAAAGATGATTGGATTCAGACTAAATACTATAGCCAATGAACCTCAGATGAAGTAATGGAGAATCTATTTTGAGATTGCTAAATGGATGGATATGAGCCATGTCTATAAAAGAGTGCATGAGCAAAAATGAGAACTATCAAGAGTAGCCAGTAAGGAAATAGATAGCACTCAAGTAGAGTTAAAGAGGGTTATATCGATATGAATTTTGACAAGGTAGAAGATTCCTAAAGGCAAATTTAAGAATGGATACATGGATAAGTCATGGCATAAGTAGTACTCGATTTAATACAATGATAATTGAGTTATGCCCAATGTTGAGGGATATGATTAAGTAAAGACCAAATAGTTTGGCTAAATTAATGAATTTATAAGCATATACCCTAATGCTTATAGATAGACTTGGGATATGAAGTAACAATCACAAGATTTTTCGAGGTATATGGAAGAGAGAGCAAGGTAGAACATCAAGGATAAAAGAAATACAAGCTAATGAGTGCAATATGAGATTTTGATGATAGTCTTTGAAAAATCAAAAGAGATGAAGGAACTAGACAAGCTCTTAAGACCTTTACATCAGATTTTTCTAGTTCAAGCACTTTTGGACTAAATGTTGTATTAGATGAGTGTTATGAATAATGTCCAAATAGTATGGATGGATGAAATTTGGACGCAACCTAAATAAACTTGAGATGGCAGACTTTGACGTCATCTTGGGAATAGACTGATTGTCTCAACACTCTACAAAGTGATTATGTGCATAGAAGAGGTTATCATTCAAGAATAAAGATGGCATATAATTTGGTTTTATTGGAAGCATATTGCCTAGTAAGCAGAAGCTGATCCTCTCTATGCTAAGGGCGAAGAGATGCCTTGAAGAGTAATGAGTTGGATATATGGTATCTGTGCTATACGTTAACAAAGAAGAACCACAAATGGAAGACATTGATGTGATGCATAAATTTTCTGATGTGTTTCCAGGAGAGTTACTTTGGTTACCATCTGATCATGCTACCGAGTTCATCATCGACTTGTTACCAGGACGATACTTGTGTTAATGGCACCTGTAGAGTAGCTTCTATGGAGTTAAAGGGATTGAGACGCAACTACAACAGTTATTAGACAAGGGTTCTAATTGGCTAAGTATTGCATCATGGGAAGTGCCAATGCAATTCATGAAGAAGAAGGATGGTAGTGTTGTTTGTGTATAGACTACCGGGAACTAAACAAGCTCACAGTCAAGAATCGATATCTACTACCTTAGATCGATGACTTGTTTAAACAGTTGCAAGGAGTAAATGTATTTTCTTTAGTCAAGATATCATCAGCTGAAGAATTTTAGATAGAAATATCTCGAAGATAGCTTTTAGAATCGGGATTGGACATTATGAGTTCTCGATTATGATGTTTGGATTAACCAATGCCCTTACATCTTTTATGGATCTGATGAACTGGGTGTTTCATGACATGTTGGACACGTTGATCATAGTTTTCATAGATGATATTTTGGTTTATTCCAAGAATGAAGCAACTCATACAACGGATTTTAGAACAACTTCACAACAGCTGAGAAGGGAAAAGCTTTATACCAATTCCAAGGAATATGAGACCCGATTAAACAAAGTGATCTTATTAGATCACGTAGCGTCATAAAAAGGAATAAAGTGGACCCTATTAAGATAGAAGTAAACATATGGTGAGAAACACCTAAAGAATATTGCGGAGATCAGAAGTTTCTTGGGTTAGCTGGTTATTACAGACGATTTTTGGAGGACCACTCTAAGATCGCAACACCTCTTACCAAGCTAACCAGGAAAGGAGAGGAATTTAATTTGACTGACAAGGGTGAAGAATATTTCTAGATTCTAAAGTAAGATTGATATCAGCTCTCATCTTGATCGTTTCGGCACCAGGGAAACCTTTTACCCTATCCATTGGAGCTTTCGGATTGGATCTAGGATGCGGGTTGATGTAAGGTAAATAAGCGATTTCATATGCTTTAAGAAAACTAAAGGAGCATGAGAAGTGTTACCCTACTCATGACTTGGAGTTACCGATGATGAATTATGCAATCAAGACTTGGAGACATTATCTAAACGGAGAATAATTTTAGGTTAAGAGTCCTAATTATCTCCTCATCAGAAAGAGTTGAACATGAGGATAGGAAAATGGTTTGAACATTTAAGGATTAAGACCGTGATATTCTAGGTCACTGAGCAAGGCTAATGTAGTAGCTAAGCCTTAAGCAAAAAGGGATTATGAAGTCCGAAGAAGGACCCAGTATAAATGCTGCCTTATGTTTCGCAGCAACAAACTCAGATTTGAAGGAAGAGTAACTTATAATAGAAGCTAGTGATGATCCAATTGAGCGAGAATTTATGGATGAACTTATGGAGCAATAATTTGGTTACGTTGGGGCATTAAAGATCATCTCTAAATTGATGGATTAAGTAAAAGTAGCAATTTTGTTAGATCTGTATATAAGAACAATGCAAGAAGATTTACAGAAAGAAAAAAAACCAAACCTGACTTACTTTGGATGCGGAGACGGTACTCAGATACAAAGGTAGATTCTGAATACCTGAAGATAAAGACTCGGATATCATGAAGAGGATAATGATAAGAGCCCATTGTACTCCATATTCAGGACATCCTGGAGTACCAATATGTATCATGACCTGAAGAGATAACAAATGTGGGTTAGTGCGTGTTCCAGTGTTTGAATTATCAGCAAGTAAAAGCTACAAGACAAAGACCACCATGGCTTACAATAAAAACTATTAGAACCAGTTTGAAAGTGGAACTGCATTACAATTAACTATGTCACTGATTTGCCACTGACTCCTAGATCGATTGACGCAGTATGGGTGATTGTTGATCACCTTATGAAAATAGCTCATTCTATTGCTATACGACCTTGGTATGCTTTAGAGCGGCTAACTAAGCTATATGTGGATAGTATTGCCAAATTGAATGGTATGCTTGAGAACCTAGTATCAGTCAGAAACTTATGCTTTATCTTGAAGTTTTGGAAGGATCTATAGGAAACAATGGGAACAAAGTGGAGTTTAGTACCACATTTTACCTCAAACCGACGGACAGTCAGAGCGGACTATACAAATCCTAAGAGATATGCTCCGAGCTTGTAAAATTGATTTCAACGAACTTGAGTTGAGAAATTACTGTGAATTAAAGTTGCTACTAAGCTACCATGTAAATGTTACCTATGAAGCATGGTACGGTAGAAATGTCAAAATCCTTTATTTTGGAATAAAGACGATGAATGAAGAATTTTGAGACCTAAGGCTAATGAAGAAAACTATCGAGTGGCAAACAAGATCAAAGAAAAAGGGCTAAGATAGCTCAAGAATGTCAGAAGAGACACCAAGACTATGAGTTCGCCATAAGTGACAAAGTGTTTTTGAAGATATCATTTATGTGTAGTTTGAAACGATTAGACAAGAAGGGAAAGTCATAATTTATGTATGTGTTGGATCTTATAAACTTTGGAGAGACGTAGAAAAGTTGCATATCAATCAGCGTTACCACTATCCATGTCTAGTGTACATGATGTATTTCATGTGTCTCTATTGAAGAAGTACATTGGAGATCCATATCAAAAGTATTGACCACGGAATCACTGGATTAAATAGCAGCCTAGTTCACTAGTTGAAAGGTACAACACCTTAAAAACTTGGTATCAATTATACGAAGATAATCTGACGAAGACAAGACGTGGAGAAGAGTGCATAGAAGGAAGAAGATGCAATGCGGAAATAGAATTCCCACCTATTGACTCCGAAGTAAATTCAAAATTTTGAGGACAAAATTTATTTTAAGGATGGGGGAGTTGTAAGATTCGTTCAAATTTTGAGGACAAAATTCATTTAAGGATGGGGGAGTTGTAAGATCCGTACTTTCAAATTTCGAGGACGAAATTTCTTTTAAGGGTGGTGGAGTTGTAACCCACACGCCACGAACCCGGCCTAACCTTATATTTTGTGTCGGGACCCGTCTACATATCATGGTCGAGCCAAGTGGACCAAATGTGAAGAAAAACCAAGACCCAATATGAAAATTTACCCAAAAATAGTCAAAATGAGGGTAGGGTCGCAGGTTTTAACAGGCAGGTCCGACCCTTCCATCGACCCTCACCATCGACCCTCAACCATGGGTCGCAGGGTCTATGAGTTGTCGACCCTCCCATCGACCCTCCCATCGACCCTCGGCATTCGGGAAAAACAGCACGAACCGAAAATTGAGAAACCTTCCTAATTTCAATTGGAACCTTTCCTAAACTCATTGGGACTTATTTTGGGAGGTTTTGCCCTATAAATAGGACGTCCCTAAGCCTCTTTCACTCCTTTTACAACCCTAATTGGATTGAGAGAAAGAGAAGAGAAGGAAAACTTGAAGACAAGGTTAAGGAAGAAGAGGAAATTCAGAGGAACTCTGAATCTCAGCATACCTAAGGTATGAATACATTCCCCATGATTTACTTAAGACTTTAGAATGGTTTATGAAGAGGGTATGACTTAAGAGGAACCCAAATCATCCATCCATGGTTTCGTTTCAATGGAAACCATGGAGGAGATCATTAAAACCATGTAGGTGAATAAAGTATAGTTCTAAACCATAGAACATGTATAGAATGGATTGTGGAAGTATGCCATAGGACCCAACCATGAAAGAGAGAATGAAATCTGATATTTTTGACTCAAACCATGGAGGGTCGCACCTAGGGTCGATGGCAGATCCAACCCTAGCATCGACCCTCAGTGTTCGGGAAGTTCAGATAAGGGGGAGGGTCGCACCCAGGGTCGATCATGACTCCAACCCTACCTCCGACCCTCAGTTAACAGAATGGTTTTAAAACCTAGAATAAATTCTAATTAAATTTTATCGACTTTGTTAGGTCTTCTAGCAATATAATAACATTATAAAGGTGATTCTAAAGCTTGGAAAAGTATCTATTAGCAAGCTAAGGTGAGGAAACAGAATTCTAAACTAAATTGGTTAATAACAAAAGCTGTTTTCTATTTCTTGAGTCCTATGCTATGCTTGATTCTATGCGAATATGTTTGTAATGTGCATACAACATGCCATCCAATATTTCTATTACTTGTTCATGCATATTTACTTTATTGTTTATAACATGATGATGATGATGATGATAGGAATAGGCATGTGCTTGTATGTGTGTGGTTGGTGTACTTGATGCGAGCGAGTATCAGGGGAGGTGTGATGAGAATGTCAATAAACGTAACCTTTGGCGGGGCTCAGCACTTTAGCTCTATCTCTAACTCAAGTCTTGTGCATTAACATTGTCATATCGCCATTACTTTAGCAGAACTATTATGTCGTAGAGTATCAGGGGAGGTGGTCTCAGTCCTTGTAGTCTCTGACTCTACCGAGGGGCCTTAGCTCTATCTCTATGGACATTCTGAGGGATGCTGGGGTGAGGCCTTGGTACACTGTTTGGCATTAGGATTGGTTAGTTGCGAGCCCAGTTTGCAGCCCTCGCCAACAGGGGCTTACGTGTTGGTATGGCACTATATAGCAATAAACGTAACCTTTGTTATATAATGTTCATGGTTGGGTGCATGTGAGTTGACGATAAACGTGATCTTCGGGTAACGTCACACACTCGTGTATAGAGGCGGGGTCAATAAACGCGACCTTTGGCTACCTAAACCTTTCTATTGCATACTGCAAACTTTAAACCGGACCAAAGATATAATTTGATTGCATGCATATGTACTGTTGCATTGTTTTGTTTACTCACTGAGCTCAAGTTGGAGAGCTGACCCTCGCTCGCGTAATTCTTTTTAGTTTCTGATATTGCAGGTACTATGATTGAAGATTATGTCTACTCGCCAACATATGCACGGGTGGAGGCTATGAATGAGCAAGCTGTGGAGAACGAACATGGTTCGTTACACGAGCGTTTCAGCGATGGATACGTTTCGTGTTTAGTTTTCGTATTTGGTTATTGTAATATGTATTAAGTTATGTTTTGGTTACTTGGAAATAAGTGGAATATTAATTATTTATCATGTTTAGACCTCAGTTCATTATCTGTAAGACTTCCGCTATTTATTTTATTATCTCTGATTAATGTGGAACGTGTTTTGGTTTATCATATGTGGGATAACCTATTTTGGAGATCCTGGTTGAACCGTTGGTTTGTTGACGGTTCATCACACCGTTCCGAATGGTGCGGAATTGGGGTGTGACAAGGATGATGCATATCCAACTGTCGCGATGTAATCCCGCCTTTGACTGACTGATCCAATGGTCATCAAAGATTGATTCCGTCTCTGCCAATCGGATCTTGACAAAGACATACGGTACGTCAGTGAAGGCAGCACTAGTATGTATCGCGGCGCACCGAATCAAAGCCAAAGATTTTATTTGTCTTAATCTCATTGGTTGATCTTTGATCAAGCATATCTTGCTCGTCCGATGTCCGTTCAAGCTGATTCAAGTCTCCATGTTCTCAGTTTTTTGAGGCCTATCATCCTGCAATTAGTAGAGGTGATTTTGGAAAAAGGAAGCTGTAGGTTTTTGAGAAAAGAGGTGTGAGAGCTCTCTTTGAGTGAAAAATCCATCTCCACCTACCTCTCTTGAACATCAATGTTTGTCTGAAGCTTTAGAGAGGTAGTGTGCGCATGTGGTGAGAGTTTGGTGTGGTTGATATTGTGTGAGAAGCGTTGGGAGAGTGCCAAACTCCCATTTTATTGAAGAAGCTCACCCACCATCATTGGAGAGCTTGGGAAGCCCATTTAGTGAGCACCACACATGTCGTAATCACGCTGGGAAGGTAATCACGCTCACAAATCCTATTTGGTTATGCCAATGTTATATGGAAAGGGTTCGTAAACATTTATTATATAAATCTTTGTAACCTGTCAAGTTGGGGGCTTGGCAGGATTGAGGGTTGTTGCCTAGGACTCAGTTGCAACTGAGAATGTGGTTGATGTTGTAGCATCTGGGTTGTAGGTGCAACCATAGCATTGAAGTAGCATATTGGGTATAATACGAAACCCTAGTTAGGGTATTTCCCCGTGGAGTAGCCATCACAGTGTGTGATAGGTGAACCACGTTACATAGTGTGTCATGTGAATGTGGATGTGCCTGTTTATATTGTGCATTTGAAGTGCGTGGGTTGCAGGTTTGGGTGTACACACTTAGTAGGCCAAGCCTCTGGTATGGATACTCGTAGGTGTGTGGCATGATGTGTTACACGAAATGTGTTAACAAAAAAAATGTATGAATGACCACCCCAGTCAGCTCAAGGCAGCAAAGTGTTAATAGACAACTCTTGGTAGCAGTGTATGTTTTGGTTGGGTAGACTTCACAGAGTTGAAAAGAATTTTAGTGGTCACTGATTCACCCCCTTCTCAGTGTCAACCTAGGAATCACAGATTCAATGGGAGTCTATTTACCAGGTAGACCAGTTTAAGTATGATTGTGAGATGAACCAACCTGGTCCATTGTGGGACTAGACCAAGGTTGAGGTTAGTATTATAAATACTAGCGGTTAGGGTCCCCACAACCACGGTTGTCATTCCTCTCTTGTTCCGCTACTCAGAGAGAAGCAAAGGGATCCCCGATAGGTTGTGGAAGACTCAAACCAAAGCGTAGACGGCAAAAAAGAATCTTCAACATACAGGTATATGATTTACATTGTTTATATCGGTTACCATTGTATTCTAGGTATTGTGTAGATATTAGAATTAACAGAAACCCTAATGGGTTGATTGGGAAAACCTAAAGAGATATTAAAAGTCTAATATCCACAGCTTGACATTTCCTTTTGAATGAGTATAATTCGTTGCTGAAAGCAAGACCCTCACTCAGGTAATCTAGCTATGTCAATCGATTTCAGTATAGAACATTTCAGTAGATAAATAGGTTTGTTACTTTAAATTAGTAGAAGGTATAATAGTCTAATTACGTTGTCTACTTAATACCATTTGAATGATAGGGAAGATTGTCATTGTTTTAATGTTTTGGGAGTATTTGAATTAAGGATGAATTAGAGGGGAGCTATGACTTATGAGTCAATTTTCCTAAAATTTAATATAAAAAATAACGATTTGAAACAGAGAAAATATTTTACTGGTTAAAAAAATAATATCAATTTCAAAACCTGAACTTTTTTTTTCAAAATAATGATGCCATCTTGATCATTGGTAATATCTTGGCGTTCAAGGACCCCCATCCTCGCCATACAATTGGACTCATTTCTTCAATAGATGGTTTCACAGTTGCAGAGACGGTTATTATCGCTGCAAAAAATCGCTTTTCTTGGGGTAGAATGTGAAGCCTAATTTATCTCATTGTCGGTAATAATGTTGTAGGGTTTTTTTTTTTTTTTTTTTCTAATTTTACGCACTTTCCCAAAGTTTTTTTTGGAAAAAAAATTTATGCACCTTCTGGAAGATTTACCCTAATTTCGACCATCCTCGTCAATGATGTCAGTCCCACCCCACACTGTTAGGTATGATTATAAGAACTAAGATCCCATACTGTCCGTCTTATAGACACCCATTCATGATACTGAATACCGTATTGCCAATTTGAGTGGTGTAGCAGCTCTCTCTCTATTTATTTTCTATGGTTCGACTATTAGGCATTCAAATGCAATTAAATTTAAAAAAAAAAAAAAAACACCGTCTATGTTTAGAGTTCTTCACGGGTCCATGGTCGTTTATGGTCTTATATTTTTACATGATGTCACCAGCATGTACATGTTCTTTAAATGGAATCCATCTCCATCAACATAGCATGGGACCCACTGAATATAAACGACACAGAATACATATCCATCCGTTGAACCCTTGTATATATTCAACTAGATTGACTACGTTGATTATTTTTCTTCTTCTAAACCCTAATTTTCCACTGCAGTTATGTCTTCTCTTCCCTCTGCAACCTCATCACAATCACAAGCTCTTCAGAAAATAAGAGGAGCACCAACAGCAGTAGCGATGGAAGTAGTTTCTGATGATGACTCTGCTTACTTCAACTCCGTGCCATGTGGTTTCAGGTTCTCCCCTCATGATGATGAGCTTATCCATAGCTACCTACAGAAGAAAATCATGAAACAAGAACTACCCAGGAATCACATCCCAGAAGTCGAGCTCTACAAGCATGAACCTGACTATCTTACTGGTACGTTTTTTTTTTTTTTAACTGTATGTCACAGTTCAGTTCGATTATTGAAGGGACATTATAATTTTGGTGGTGATTGCTGTTTTATGATATTTCTTATATTTATGTTTTGCAGATAAGTATCCACCACACGGAGAGAAAGAATGGTATTTTTTTACGTCTAGAGATCGGAAATATAAAAATGGAAATCGGCCAAATCGGGCAGCTGGAAGAGGCTATTGGAAAGCCACCGGATCAGATAAAGAAATCAGAAGGGCAAAGAATGGTGATGGTGTTGGGTATAGGAAGGCATTAGTTTTCTATTACGGAAATGCTCCCAATGGTGAAAAGACTAACTGGATCATGCATGAATTTAGGGTAAAACAAAGTGATACAACCCCACCAATTAGTAGGGGACCAAATGACATGAAGGTATTTATATTAATTGTAGGTGATAGGTAGCGGTCGACAATCGAGTTTATATGTGTGCTATTCTCTTCTATGTATATGTGACAAATAAATCCTCTCATGTCCTTATGCCGGCATGAGAAAATCTAGTGGTTCTCATTCACTGTCTCGCGTAGACCAATACATCAATATATACACACAGTAAACTACAACCACTGGATTTTCTCATGCCGGCATGAGGGGCATGAAAGGATTTGAATCGATATATATGAGATAACAGCTATCAATGGGTCTAGTTGTTCCATGTGCATCAACCTTTCTATGTATATGTGAGATAACAGCTATCAATAGGTGTAGCTGTCTAGAAATATAATATCGTTTAAGTTCAAACCCATTATCGATTCCGATACAACTGCTCCGACCATGATTATGATTGATAACTTTTTTTTCTTTTCTTTTCTTCTTGTAGTTGGATGATTGGGTGTTATGTAAGATTTATTGGAAGCAAGATAAATCACCAGGAGAGGACAACAATGCAGAATACCAAGAGGAAGATGTAGATATACAGATTGAAAATGGAGATGGTTCTGATGGCTATGAAAATTCTGTCCCTGTAAATGATCCTAGTAATTCTAATTTTCCACAAATGGCATATAGCTACAGTAACGAGATGGATGGCTACATGGGTAACTCCAATTTTCCAGAAATGGATGACAAGATGGATGGTTACATGGGTAACTCCAATTTTCCAGAAATGACATATAGTTCCAGTGACAGGATGGATGGCTACATGGGTAACTCCAATTTTCCAAAAATGGCATATAGCTACATTGACGAGATGGATGGCTACATGGATAGTTTGGGTAGTTTGATCAACCTACCTAATGTGGATGAATACAACAATTCTCTTCAGTATAATCTTACTCCACTGCCTTCAGAATCTTATCATCCGCTTCCTCACAAATTTTCAGACAAACCCAACATCATTAATGGATATGGGGATTCAATTAGTTTAATTGAACCAA
Source organism: Protea cynaroides (assembly GCA_028583415.1). Lineage (NCBI taxonomy): Eukaryota > Viridiplantae > Streptophyta > Magnoliopsida > Proteales > Proteaceae > Protea > Protea cynaroides. Next base: position 65,849,017 of record CM053272.1, read on the forward strand.
TTTCTACCAAGCCACCTATGCAGTTCACAGAGGTTTACGAGCAAGAGAATTACAGTTTCTTTCCCGAATTTGACTTCGTCAACACAAACTATGTGAATGGCTTCAATTTTTGATGTTGTTGAGAATCTTAACCTAAATTTCTCTGGCACGCCACCATCACCAAGAGACTATCCAGATTTACCAAGAGACGAGTCTGAATGACTTACGGAAGAGTCTTTAGAAGAGAGGAATTAGTTTTGGAGTTTTTTTTTTTTTTATATTTTTGAGTATCGATATCAGAAGTTCTTGGTTTTATAAAGTAATTTGTATTTTTTTTTTATTGGTAGGATTTATTTTTAGGCTCTGGTTTTCATACATGTTCATCTAATGTACACAGCCATGCCTCATTTAGGCAATGATTGGTCACTTCCAAATTTTTCTTCTTTGTTTTTCTATAAATGGATAAATATATATATATAACTAAATCTGGGTTGGGAAGATTTTTCCCGAACTATGGATTGCAATTAGAATATCACATATTGGATCAAGAATCCTTTAGATAACTATTAATGACTGGAGCTAGTGAGTACTTAAGAGGAAAAGGGAAAAGAAAGCTGCCCAGCAATGTCATAAGGGAACATTTGAATATTATTCACTCTACAGGTTTGTGGTGGATTTCTTCCATACAGGAGTTATTGATTCTGCTTTGAACCATACTTATTTATGTTTTATTCCTAAAACTCCCCATCCACAATCGGTGGATCAATTTCGCCCTATTGGTCTATGTACTTTTGGTACGAAACTTCTGTCAAAATTGATAGTCGGCAGGTTGAAGAGATATCTTGGGCAGATAGTGGCCTTGAATCAGTCAGCCTTCATAACTTACTGAAATATTACTGATAACATCATACTGGCCCATGAATTATTTCACTATCTGAGATCCTAGAAACAAACTAAAACTAAATACATGGCCATTAAGTTAGACCTGCAAGCTGATAGGCTGAAATGGGGGTTTATTGAGCAGGCTCTTCTTACTCTGGGCTTTGCGGAGCGATGGGTTAATATGGTTATGAATTGTATTCGTACTGTTTCTTACACTTTACTTATAAATGGTGCGGAAAGGTTTTTCTTTACACCTTCCAGAGGGATTAGACAAGGAGATCTGTTATCCCCTATTATTTTTATACTTTGTGGTCATGTGTTTTCTTGCCTCTTCAATCATGCTGCTAACCAAAGGAATTTGTCGGGTATTCAAATTAGGGGTAGATCTACCTATTAATAACTTATTGCTTGACGATGACTGTATATTGTTTTCTAAAGTGCATCTGAAGTATGTTCTATTTATGAAGGACTATTTAGAGCTTTATTCCAGAGCAACAGGGCAATGGATTAATTATGCCAAGTCTTCCTTATACTTTAGTCCTAATACCCCATTAAGATTTTGCAGATGGTTCTCCAGGATTCTTAAAATACGATATGGTAAACTGCCGACGAGATACTTGGGAGGTCCTTGGGATTTTGGTCAATCAAAGTCTTTGCTTTTCAAAGCATTGGTGGATCAGATGGTGGACAAGCTTCAACATTGGAAATCAGCTCTGTTGATGCTGAAAACTGGATGATGAGCTTCTGTCGTCTCGGTAGTACAGAAATAAAGACTTACGAACAAAATGGCCTTCGGTGTATAGCCGATAACTTGTATCAAGAATGAGTTATAGAAAATGCCTGAAATAAAGGAAAATAGCACATGAACAGAGTGGACTTTGCAGTCCAGTGGCCACTCTGATGCCTAAGTTAGTCTTCAGATCAAGCAGAATGAAATGCCCTAAGAATGGACATTCCTTTAAAAATGGGGTAGGGTCTAGATCTGTCAATGATTATCCAGCAAATGAACTTACCTTCACCGAAGACTGAACTTGTTCTTTTATAGATTTTTGATAACTGATTGGAGTGGTTATAAGTCGTTGGACAACACGGGCAGTTATGCAAACAACCAGTGGAATTTAAGCCACCTGATGTGAATCCGACGATGAACCACATCATGATGATGGACATCATGGTTAGTTATGCGAACTTCACTACAGGGCGTCATGGCTATCTGCACAGACACATACTCATGTGTGGTAGGTCGTGGTGTAGTTACGGACCAGCAACTCTTTCCAGATGTCGGTAGTAGTGCAGCCCTGTTAATATTTGTTGTCGCATATTGATTGGAACAGACGTCGCGATCTTCAACATTCCACGTGTCCAGTTATTATTAGTGGGCGATTTATTGTATTAACAGTTGCCCCTTGCTTTGTTGATCTGACTTAAGGAGGAAAAGCAACCTTAATCATACGGTTTCTTAGACTTACCGCCCATTGCAGACGATTTAACTGAGCGTTTCTATAAGTCGTTCTACCTCCTAACTTACTAATGATGGTGCGACTCATTGCAGCGTAACATGTACTTTATTCCGATTTTGCCTTTATCATAAGTTTACCCTTGCATCGAGGTGTCTTCGAGTTACGAGGCTTTTGCTTGCTTTCCAAGCTTCTTCAATGATGGAAATATGGACAGTACCTTTTGGGCTAATCTGACACCTTTTTCACCACTAGCCTCGAATTTCGAATCAAAAGGTTGTACCCTTTTGCAATAGTCAAATAGGGTTCCGACTTTTAAGAACTGACTATTTTTCAAACTCTGTGTAGAAAGTTAGTCCAGATCGCCTTCAAAATCTTTGCGCTCCACTTTTTAAGAAGAAGGAAAAATCAGTAAGTCTTCTTCATCCTTTCTTGTTATTTTGACCATGTCTTCACATTCTTCACCGTCTCCCCCATCTGAAGGGACAACAAACTATGCCATAGATAGAGTTACCGTCTCACTTCACGGTGAGAACACAAGTCAACCTCAATTACCTACGACAAATGTGGTAATTGGGGTTTTTTTCCCTGTGAATGCTTTTACCGCTCCGTCTCCGCATCAGCCGAAAATCAGTCTAAAATTACTCAATAGAAATTAGATTTTTGTAGGAGGAAATACTTCGTGGCTGACTGTTATGTTTTTCGAATCCCTGAGAAGAATGAACCTCCCAGTAACCCTAAACTTGATGAAATTTGTGTATATGAGGAGATGTTTGTGAGTGGGTTCCAGCTTCCCATCCCTGTAGAAGTTATCCGCATCCTTGAGTTTTATCAGGTGGCCCTAGTTCAAATTCTTCCGAATTCCTGGGGTTTGTTGATGCCATTCTAGGTTTATTTCAAACATCAAAGAATTTCCCCTTCTGTCAACCTGTTCAGAAACATGTTTCTATGCAACATTGACAATAGTCTAGTAGACTCTTCTGGCTCAAAATCCCTTATAGGATGGTATCACTTTAATAAAAGAAAAGGAATCCCTAAGATTTTGGCTTCGAAGAGATCATCTATCTTTCACTGGAAGGATTTTTTATTTTGGGATAATTTCAGTTACCATCCAAAAAGAATTGACCAAATCACCTACCACCCAAGTTGTTTACAAAAATCATGTACCACCCAAGTTAAACAAACGTTAGTCCATTTACTGATGGGAAAAAGTTGAAATTATGTGTGAACGTTTATACCCTTGTCATTTTAAACAAAGTAAAAAAAAAAAAGAAAAAAAAAAGAAAAGAAGAAACTGAAACAAATGATTATACCGGTGTGCAGGCATTTGGAGGGATTTCTAATTTTTGCACCGTTAACGATGATGAGCTCCATGGAAATTCTAGAAGGTCGAGGCTTTATCTCTGGTTTATCAAGGTGAACCTTCGTTTTGAGCATTACAGATTTCTCCATTACTAAAATTATCCAGAAATTCGTTTCTTTATTTGTTCAATGTCTGGACTAGGTCGATTCCAGAGGCTTTCATCACCACGAACAAAATCGGCAAATTGTTTCCTATAAGTTCAAGAACTTAGATCCTCCATGATTCTTTCTAAGACTCTGGATTTTATCATGTGTATCCATTTGAAACCAGATGTAATTTGGGAAAAAAATGGAGTTTTTCCCAACTGAAACACCTAAAAATCAGAAACCAGAAAGCTCACTCTATTCTTTCTACTCCTTATTGGTTCTCTTTAGATTATGTGAGTCAACCCCACCCACGATCTCATCCTTCAAACTCGAACCTAATCTGATCCTCTCTAATGTTGTGTTTCACAAATGAACTTGAACATGTTGAAGCTGTTCTTTGAATGAACACAGCAGTAACAGATATCGTGCCTGTAATGATGAAATCAAAACACTGAAAATAGAAACCAAAATTTAGGGTTTTAGAAGAAATTAAAGTGAGTATATATATCAAGAAATTATCGAGATCTTATTTCTCATGATGATGATGATGACAATGGTGGGAAGCACAAGAACGAAGGAGATGATGAGCATGCTCGAGCTGTACATCGATGAGAGGTAAATGATTGATTGGAGTAGCTACACGAGACACCCAACATAAGCCTCTAGAAGTTGCTCATAGAGCGGGTGGTTAGAGATCGCCGCCTTCAACTGCCGTTGTTGTTCTCCTGAAAATGTTAGTGACACCGACATGAGCGGTGCATCATTGTTTAATCCAGCAATATTTGAACCACCACCGCCCAGGATTCCTAACAAAGAACGAAAAGGCCCTAAATCTCTTCCATGAATACGATTTGGAGAGACGATTTAGAGAGAAACCAAAGAAGACGACTGGCATTTTCTCCCATGTATCTGGACCTACAATCTTAAAACTAGTCTAATTCATTTTTGTCCGTCGGATCTTAAAAAATAATTAAGCGTAAATTAGACTTTTTCCCTTACAATAAGGGTATTATTGTCATTCATGTATTTTCTAAAGGCTGACATCAACAACTAACGGCCCCCGTTAGTTGTTTTTGGATCTTTTTAATAAACGTTTGTCTAACTTGGGTGGTAGGTGATTTTTTTAAATAACTTAGGTGGTAGGTGATTTGGTCAATTCTTTTTGGGTGGTAGCTGAAATTTTCCCTTTTCTTTTTTATTGGACTAAGTAGTGAAGACCCTCTGCCAATGTCCAACGTCTGGCATTTCCATTCTTCGAAGGGATGTAATAAACTCCTAAGTTGTCTCCTTCTGAATGTAAATCATTTGAATCTTTCAAAGAAGACCCTAAAATTGGAATTTCTTACCATGAACTTGCCACGTACGACTTTTTTCTCTTTAATGGATGCAGTCTCATCGGTGACCATGATGTTTATCCCAACTCTGCTGAGGCTAAAGCTAAAGATTTTGAATCTCTTCCCTTAAACATTGACTTTAATCACCGTCAATCAAAGCCTAAAATTAAATCTTCTGAAGCTGTTGAAGCCAGTAAATCTGTTGACCTTGAGAAGAAAGGTTTTGGTAGGTCTTTCGGGTCTTTATTCCATACAAGGTTGATTGTCTTCTTATTGACTTGCTCACATTCTTCTTCTTCTTCTTTTTGACTTGATACAGTGGGAAAGCCTGAGACTCCTAAGTTCAACTTTCGCTCCTCGTTCTGCGTGGTAAAGCTGAAGATAAGGGTAACGCTGTTGTGATCCCTGACTCCCTTATGAAACGGAAGATCACCATATACATGCTCCCAAGCAAGAGCATAACCATGGGGTCTCCAATTCAAGTTGCTCTTGCTCCATCTAACATCAATCCAAACCAAAGTCCTGTGAATCCTGCTGATGTAGCCTTCACCACCACCACCGGTGAAAAAAGAGATGCTGATTCTGCTATTCCTTCCAACAAGCTTTCCGCCATGGTTGCCGTGGGGGTGGAGTTGGTCACCTTACAATTAAAGAAACTTTAGATTCTAACAGTAGCAATTTTGATCGTTCTGAAGTATTAAAGACTCGCTCCATGGCTAGGGTACATTTTCCCCCTTTTATCATTAACAATTCTTAGATGTCTTAGCTTCTTTATCATTGATATACTTTTTCTGCTTCATTTCAAGTCATTGATTTTCTAAATGAGAGGGAAAAAGAATATCTGGACTTATTGCAGAAGTGTGAATCACAAAAAAGGGCATTCAGTAATGAGCACCTTGAATTTCTGCAAAAATATGAGTCTGTAATTTCGGACTTGAATAAAGAAAAAGAGAACATACTAGCAGAGAGAAGAAAGGTTTATATGGAGAAGGAGAAAGCCATTGAGGAGAAGGAAAAACTTGAAAAAGAATTAAGTAAAGTAAAGTCAAACTTCTTAACTCAAATTGAGGAACTAAAGGAGGAGGAGAAGAATTTGGAGTCCAAACTCAAAGAGACAGAAGATGACATGTAGACTAAAATCAATGATACTGTGATAGCATATAGAGACTCTCAAGAGTTGTATGACTATATTTGTGTGTCTGATCAATTCGAGCCCTTGAGACAAAGCTTAGGTTCTGTTGTGAGTAGGAAAGCTTTGTTTGAGCTGCGTAACTTCATGGTTAAAAAGCATCCTGAATTCAATTTTTCTGGATTCATTGTGGATTTCAGTGTTCTTACTCCTCCAACCCCTGATGAAGATGATGATGTTGTTGCTCCAACAAATGGTGGTTCCAATATGGAAATGGACCCCTCTGAGGCCGTAGACAATGTAGGAGATGGCATTTAAATTTGTTTTTGTTTTTGTACCAACTTTGTACTTAACTCTTTTCAAAGGAACAAAAATACAATCACTTGATATTCTTCTATTTGATTGAATTATTTTTCTCCTTCAATAGAAATGGCCCTCGTTTAAAAGAACCTCAACGCCGGAAGGGTTTTCCACTACCACAGAAGCTCACTTCTCTTCAGTCAAATTACCAAAACTGACCAGAGATACTGAACTCAGTGGACCTGACTCAAACATTCCTCTCATAATGGCACTCTAATCGCCGATTTAGAGGTCTTGCAAGTGGAAAATGATGAACTTAGAAATAGGAGAGGTCCTTCTTCTTCAAATAACTCTTTGAACCATTTGACATTGAACGTGCAGACCGAGTGTAACAACTTAAGAGAAGAGCTACAGAGACTCAAGGCAGAGCTTGACTCATAGGTCGAAACTACTAACGACTTACTCTCTGAGCATACAGCTTTGGCTATTGAAAATGCTGAACTCAAAGAGGCGCTCAAAGTGCAAGCAAGGGTTCAAAGAAAACGTCGCCAGGAGTAACTCGTAACTCATTTTTGTTGATATAGGTCTTGCCCTATTTTTGTAATTTACCAACCTTTCGAGTATTTTTTGGGATGGAAAATCCACTTTTTATCAGATATCCCTCTTTTATCTTTTCCATATCAATTTTGATGAAAGAAAAAGACTTTTCGATAACTATCTTGAAAAAGGCAAGCTTTAAATTCTCTAATGGGCATACCTGGCAAACAGATACAATGAACTCGTTAATTGATAGGGAACTGCCATTTGTCAAATGATGCTTTAGTAGCCAAGCGTTGCGACGCTTGAAGTTGATGTGACCACCTTTTCAATGATCACTTTTCGAACTTCAAACTTTTGAATTCCGAACTCTATCTTTTTTGAGTTTATAAATATTGGTTTGTTGTCTCATCCTCAAGCACAACAACTTTTCTTTTACCTTTTTTCAATCTTTGAAGTTCTTCAAAATGTCTTTGTCTAGATTAAAAACACTTCGCCCGAGAATTAAATTCACTGGGGCTACAGAGGGTGAGGGTTTTATTTGCACCAGAACGTTTTTTAACATGGATTAAGATGAACTTGACGATCTAGTGGTCAAGTATTCTCTTCTTGACTGCTCCAAGTGTCGTCTTCCAGAGAAGGGTGAGTCCCCCTGTACTGTCAACTTTGAAGAAATTTGTGTAAATAGAGAAATGTTCATCTCAGGCTTCTGGCAACCCCTTCCAGAGGCAATTCTGGGAATATTGAAGTTTTTTAGGGTTGCACCTGGGCGGGTGCATCCCAACTCTTGGTGTCATCTTATTGCCTTTGTTTTGTCTCTTGCTCGTCTCAATCGCCTCCCTTCAATCAATCTTTTTGAAATCTCTATAAGCTTAATGTCGATAAGGAAACCGACCATGAAACCCGTGAAAAGGTTCCAACAGGCTGATATTTCTTCAACAGTCAGAAGCAAAGTCCCAAGTTGATAAGCATTCAACACACTGGGGTTTACCATTGGCATCGCAGTTTTTTATTTATCGGGATGAGAGACGGTTTTTCTTTGCCCGTTGATAACAAGTGGACATTCTTGAGTGACAATGAAGCTCATAACTTAAACAAGAAGCCTCAACTCGAGGATTATGAGCTTGTTTCATTTGACATGATTCGTGACCAAGGGCCCGAGATGCTGTACTCCCACCATGCTTTGGCAGATCCCAATCTGCTTCTTCCCAATCCTATGATTTACTTGTCCACAAAATTGATTTGTCTAATCGTGATACTAAGGAAAATGATCTCTTTGCTTAGATTGATGCATATTCCTTTGATGAGGAAGAAAGTGAAATTCCTCCTCTTGCTCCTAGTAAATTTTCATCTTGTCTTTTTTTTTTTTTTTTTACCTTCTCACATATGTGCTCTTTTTAATCTCTGTCTGTTGCGCAGTCATTCCTCCAGGTTTTAAAAGAGGAACCAAATCAAAAGGGAAGAGTCCAGTTGGGAAAGACTCTGGCCCTAGTGTCCCAGCAAGATCTTCAGTCAACAACAACTATACCAAAATTTCTCAGCAACTCTAGTCCTCAGTGGAAAGGGAATTGGCCTCCCTTATGAAAAGAAAAAGATCTTCATCCCCCACTTTTGACATTGCAGGAACATCGAGCCGATCTCATATTGAGCAGCCGGAATCCTCTATTGAAGAACGTCTAGCAAGATGTTTTTAAAGGACTGGATCCCGAATTCCTCAAACTAGAGGTACTCCTCCCCTAGCTCCCTTCGAGGGAATTCACATTCCAAATTGGAATGTCAAGACTTCTAATAGTGGCCTTCTTGAAGGTTGAATTGCATGAGAATTGCTTAAGGGAATCTGTCTTCCCAAAGTTGCAGAAGAGCTTTCTGCCTGTCAATCTCCTTAATTATCTGATGAAATCTCCACCTCTCTTACCAAAGTAAGATTTCTCCTATTCCTATACTTCGTATTTTGAAATTATGTCCTGACATATCTCTTCTTTTTGCTTTCATTTCCTTCAATGAGCTCTCCACGAGATTGTCGTTTCCTTCAATGAGCACTCCATGAGATTTGAATCTCTGGAAGAGATGCACAAGAAAATGAAGGAAGAACATGACTATGGCGTCTTAGAAAGGAAACGGCTTGTGACCTTATATGAGATGACCCGAGGGTCACTCATTTAAGAGAGAGAGAGAGAGAGAGAGAGAGAGGTTGAGAGGTGAGTTAACCCTTGAAAAGAAAAGAGTTACAAAAGCTTGTAAGAAGATAGTAGAATTTGAAAACATGAATACCAAATTGGAGAATGAAAGGTCGAAGATTCTTGGACAAAAAGAAACGATTCAGAAGGAATTGGATCATTTGAACAAAAGTTTCCTCCATTTGAATGAGTACTCTGTAAATGAGTATAAAAAGTCTGAAGAACTCATAGATCGTATTCGTGAGGAAGAAGAATTCACTCCCATACGCCAAGAGATAGTTGAAACAACCTTCAGGTAGACCTTCGATTGGATCAAGAACTTTGTGAAATCCAAGATTCCAGACTTTGACTTTTCTGATTTTGGGGAGGACCAATCTGGCCCAGAAGATCCCCATGCTCCATCTGCGTCATCCTGAAAGTTCTCCAGTAGCCTGCAAGAATTGAAGAAGAACAAACTCTTTTTTTTTTAGTTTAAATGTATTGTTCCTTTCCTCATTTGAGGAAGGGCTTGAAAGTTTGTATCCCCCTTTTCCTTCCTTCTTTGAGGAAGCTTATTTGAATAAAGTTCATCTTGTCAACTTTCTACTTATCTTGAACAAAATACATACATATGCCGTCCTGCTATCTTTCTAGAAAACTTTTTTTGCTTGACATATCTACTTTGCCTGCATTAGCTCTTTTTATCTGATTGTCGAAACTAGGGAGTTGCAATGTGTATATATACATATACCCCCTAGTTCACATTGAATGCACAAAATACATTGGATTCGAACTATTATTCTTCTTTGGATTGATAGCTTCCTCCTTATTGACCAGTTATGTAAAATAAAATTGAACAATGAAGAGACAAGTTTGAGACAAAAAAATTGAATGTAAAAGATGTTAATTAGAAGAAAAAAAAAACAAACACTTTACATCATTGATAGAATTTTTAAAGGTTTTTGATATGTCATGGCTTGGCTATTGGATCGTCTTTCAAAGTATTCAAGTAGTACGTTCCAGGTCTTGTTGTTCGGATAATTCTATATGGCCCCTCCTACTTAGGTCTTAACTTGCCTTACTGGGATGGTTGAGATAGAGATACACACCGAAGAACAAGGTCTTCGACTTGAAATTGACAAGTTTTTACCTGTGCATTGTAGTATCAGGCCACCTTGTGCTGGTAGTTCAGTATGTGAAGAGCCGTATCATCTTGTACTTCTAGAAGAAGATCCAAATTGGCCCTTAAATTCTCTGAGTATGTTTCTTTATCATAGTTGAATATACGAAAAGTTGGGAAGATGATTTCGACTGGTACTATAGTCTCTGTTCCATATACGAACATGAAAGGTGTTTCCCCTCTAACTGTTCGACTTGTGGTTCTGTAAGACCACAGAACACTTGGTAATTCTTCATCCCTCAATCCTCTACGATTCTTTATAAGTCGTTTGGCTAGTGCATGACCAAGCTCCTTGTTTGCTGCTTCAGTTTGACCATTACCTTCTAGATGATAAACTAATGTTGGTCGATGCTCAATGTAGAATCCATCGCAGAGTGCCTTGAATTTTCGGCCATTAAATGGTGGGCCATTATTTGTAATGAAAACCTTGGGGATCCCGAATCTGTAAATCACATTTAACCTGATAAAATTCTCGACGTGCTCAGCATCTGTAGAAGTCACATCTTCTGCTTCAACCCATTTTGAAAAATAATCTACAACAGTCAAAAGGTGAGTTTTGTCGAAGTGAGATGCAGGAGAAGGTCCAACGATGTCCAATCCCCAAATCACGAAAGAGAGTGGACTATGAATTGACTAAAGTTCTTCTAAGGGACTGTGATTTAACTGTACATGTTCTTGGCATGCACACATTCTTCAGCAAACTTTTTACAATCTTTCACCATAGTAGGCTAGTAATAGCCTTGTCTTAGTAATCTACAGCTTAATGTTCTTCCACCAAAATGGTTACCAAAAATTCCAGCACGGACATCTTGGACTGCCAATTTTGCTTCTTCTGGAGTTAAACATCTCATCAAAGGTCGTGTAAACGACTTCTTGTATAAAACATCATCCAAGACGATGTAATGCTTGGACTTTTGCAAGATACGCTTTCTTTCGTTTCATCTTTAGGCAAAATACCTTCAGACATACAACTTGATGGGATCTATCCAAGTTAAAGTTGTATCTAGCTGCCCAACTTCTGGGTTTTCTTGAATACTTGGATTAACCAGAATGTCGACATAAACTAACTTATCTAAGCCATCCATATCCTCACTTTGTAAACGGGATAATGCATTAGCTTCTACATTATCCTCTCTTCCAATTCGATGAATTTCAAGTCCTTCAAAAGTGGAAAGTATAGTTCTGACCTTCGACAAATATAGTTGTAGGCGTTCGTGCTTTACATCTTATTCTACCCTTACTTGATTAACGACAACTTGTGAGTTACTGAAGATTTGGAGATGAGACGCAATTAGACTTTGCACAAGTCATAATCCTGCCAGTAACGCTTCATATTCCACAACATTCTTTGTGGCGTCAAAATCGAATCAAAGTGCGACATAAATCTTGAAATTTTCTGGACTGATTAAAACGATTCTTGCTCCGGATTGCTATGGACTTGAAGATCCATCAACGAATAAAGTCCATATTGCAAGAGGCATTACTCGCATCTTTTTCGTGGGATGTTGTAAAAAAACTTTCTCTTCCATATTCTTATCAACTTCTTCACTATCTTCATTCGGCATTTTGAGAATGAAATCTACCAAGGCTTGCGCTTTAATCATTGGCTTTGGTTGAAATTCAATTTCAAACTCAATGAGCTCAATTGCCCAATTTACTAATCGACCAGATACGTCTAGTCATGCCAATATCTTCTTAAGAGGTTTATCCGTCAACACAATTATTGGGTGAGATTGAAAATAAGGTCTCAACTTTCTAGCAACCACAACCAGAGTTAAAGCCAATTTTTCGATTGGTTTGTACCTTGTTTTAGCATGAGTAGTGTCTTACTCACATAATAAATTGGTCGGTGGATCTTCTCAATTTCTTTTATCAACACCGCACTAACTGCCATTAGAGGTTGCAAGATAAAGTTGAAGATTCTCTCCAACTTCTGGCATAGTTAGAATTGGTGGAGTCGTGAGATATTTCTTTAATTCGTCGAATGCTTTTTGACATTCTTCTGTCCATTCAAACTTTTTAGAACCTTTCAACATTTTGAAGAAAGGCACACAACGATCTGAAGATTTGGACATAAACCTACCAAAAGCGGCAATACATCCAACAAGTTTCTGGACTTCTTTCGGTTTTGATGGTGCCTTCATTGTCATGATTGCTTCAATCTTTGAGGGGTTAGCTTCTATTCCCCGTTATGACACCATAAATCCTAGGAACATCCCTAAGTGCATGCCAAAAGCACACTTGGCTACATTCAATTTCATTTGATGTTTTCGAAGAACTTCAAAAGCTTCCTACAGATCATTGATATGGTTTGAGCTCTTCTTGATTTTGACAAGAAAATCATCAATGTAAACGTCCATATTTCGACCTATCTACTTCTCAAAAACTTTGTTAACGAGTTGCTGGTAAGTCGCTCCTGCATTCTTTAAACCAAAAGGCATGACCGTATAGCAGTACAGGCCATCCTTGGTTATAAAAGATGTGCTTTATTCATCTGGTACATGCATCTTAATTTGATTATAACCGAAATAGGCGTCCATGAATGTGAGCATTTCATGACCTGCTGTAGCATCAATTAATTTGTCTATTCAAGGCAGGGGGTAGTAGTCTTTAGGACATGCTTTATTCAAATCGGTTAAATCTATACATACGCACCATTTTCCATTGGATTTTTTCATCAATACAGTGTTCGCTACCCACTGAGGATATTTAACTTCTTTAATGAATCCCACTACTAGGAGCTTTTTAACCTCTTCTTTTATAGTAGCTTTGTACTCTGGGGCAAAATTTCGCTTATTCTGCTGCACTGGCTTGAAAGAGCTATCGATGTTTAACTTGTGCTCCATCATATCCTTGGATATGCCTGGCATGTCTGAGGCTGACCAAGCAAACATGTCCACATTATTTTTAAGGAAATCTATGATTTCCCTCTTCTTCTCTTCAGTGAGGGACAAGCTAATTTGAAAATATTTTTCTGGTTCATCTTCAGAAATTGGCACTCGAACGAGCTCTTCAGCTAGACTTCCCCTAGCTTGCTATAGGTCATCACTTAGATCTTCTTCCACTTCAATATTTTCAACGTTATTGGGTAGAGCATTCTTTTTACTTTCCTCCAGATCAGTTAAGTAATAGTGTCTGGAAAGACACTGATCAACTCTACAATATCTTACGCCATTGAGTGTTGGAAACTTCGTCACCAAATGAGCCACCAAAATGCCAGCTCTCGGAGTTATCAGGCTTGGATGTCCTATGATGACATTATGACTTGATGGGATATCTACAACCAAGAAAGTTATAGATATGGTTCGCATGCAAGGTTTTTCTCTAAACCGGGCTTCCAGTTGGATTCCTCCTTTGACATGAACTTGATCACCTGAAAAACTCCATAATGAATAGATCATCGGCTCCAATCGACGTTCATCAATCTGCATTGCTTTGAAGGCATGGTAGTAGAGTATGTCTGCTGAACTCCCAGTATCCACAAGCACCTTGTAACTTCATTTTTGTGGTTTATAACAATTGTTATTACCACAGGATCAGCATGTGGATAGTCAATGTGTAGGAAATCTTCTTCACTAAAGGTGATCACATCACCATGTACGTAAGAATTTGCTTGTGTCAATACGCTGCACACTTGCTTGGCATATGCTGCGTGGCTCCTTTTTGACATGTTGCCAAATGCAAGTCCTCCTACAATTGGTTGCACATAATGATCAGGAATTACAACTCTTTTATCATAGTAATCCCAACTAGCAAACTCATGGTCTGCTAGTGCAAGTTGATATTTTGGTTCTGGCTTCCCGATTCTTCGCATCAAGGATAGACTTTTGGATCTACGAATCTTCCTAATATTTGAACAACTCGAGTAAGGAAAAGGTGATTCATTTGATTTGGAAGATGACTACAATGGTCTTCTTGAGACTACATTTTTTTGAAATTCTTCCTCTAGCATGGCTAGAGTTACATAGCTTCTTTGAGGTTTTGCTCCACTTGGACGGGTAGGAAATCGCTCAATCATCTCTACAACGCCTCGCGGATCACCAACTATCTTCAACTTAGGAGAGCTTTCTGGATCATTTTTAGGATCGTCTTTGCCTGGGTTGGTCATTTTATTACCTGCTTCTGCTTGGCAATCCATCGATTGTTTTCCTTTGTATGATGATCTTCAGGTTCAGCTTGATTGAAATTCTTCTTTGCAGGTCAAAAACCACCTACAAATTTTTTGAGATGTCCTCACTGGATAAGTTGCTCAATGGCAACACAGAGTGATCTGCAATTATCGATAGTATGTCCATGGTCCCGATGATACTTGCAACATTTCTCCTTCGCTCATTCGCTAGGATCTGTGATCATTTTTAGCGGAGGAGGAAGGGCATTGCTGGTATCCTTTAAATTGTACAAGATGTCTGTCATGGAGATGTTCAAAGGTGTGAACGAGCTCCAATCAAAAGGCTTGTTCAACTTATTGGGAAAGCCATCTTTTCCCAACTTCTGCTTCTTGTTGTTTGTTGAGGTTGTCTTTTCGGTTGGAGGATCAGTCCTCTTCTTATTCCCTCCTGCATCTGCTTTCCCTTTCTTTAACACTATCTCAATATTAGCTGCTTCTTCTGCATGAGCATATTTTTCGCAATGAGCACGAAGATCTGCAAGGTCTTTAGGAGGCTTTTTGTTCAAAGATCTCTTTAGGTCAAGGTCCAAAACTCCTCCCAACAAGGTTGTGTATCTTACCTCATCACCTACTCCCTTTATGCTCAAGGCTTCAAGGTTAAATCGGTTGAGAAAACTCCAAAGAGTTTCTCCTGGCTTTTGCTTCACGTTTAGCAAATTCACGGTTCTTTTAAGTGGACCTAACTAGGTTTGAAAATGCTCAAAAAACAAATCTCCAAGTTGATTAAAACTATTGATGGAATGAGGTGATAGGTTATTAAACCAAAGCCTTCCTGGGCATTGCAAAGTAGATGGAAAAGCTTGACATAGAATCTCATCAGGATAATTATGAAGAAGCTTCTTAGTGGAAAAATGCTCTTGAGATCTAGATGGGCTTGTGGATCTGTGGTCCCATTATACGTGTTTAACTCAAGTAGATTAAAATACTTTGGGAGTAAAACTTTCATGAGTTCTGGTGATAATGCCATATCAGCATTATAATCTTTCTTACGGCTAACAGAGTAAGTGTCACACCCCAATTTTAGCTGAACCAGAAGTGTGAGTGAACTGCCATTAAATCAATGGTTCACACCAGGATCTCAATAAGACCGTATCCACTAATACAAATCATTGCACATAACCATAATTAGAATATAAATAAATACAGTAAAAGTCTTAAATTAAATGAACTGAGTTCTACATTGTAAATCTAGTAATCAATTATTCTCCACACCAAAATGTAAATAAAATTTCTTTACACAATTTATGAATCCAACTGAAATAAAATAAAATAAAATAAACCATCCTAGAGGTACAGCATAAAGGGCACTCGCATGAAGCGTCATGCTCATCTTCCCCTGCTTGCACTTCTAAAGCAGCAACACCTCTATATACTGGAGCGTCCACGTAGTCCTCCACAATATAACCTGCATCAACATCTCAAAATATGTATATATACAAAGGTGAGCTCACAACTTAGCTCAGTAAGAAAATCAGACAATGCAACAAGCAACATGCATAGTAACATTCACATTATGGTATGATTTTAAGTTTACAATGTGCTATAGAAAGGATTGGCGGCCACCGCACCTCTATATACGAGTATGTGAATCTGCTAAATGGATCAAACACTACTGTCGTCCCACATGCACCCACCATGGAATAGGATAGAGCTAAAGTGTTCGGATCACACACCATCAATACTTTTCCTAATGCCCTACCCATACCAACACGTAAGCCCCTATTGGCGAGGGCTTGTAAACTCGACTCGCAACTAACCAATCTTATATGTCATCACAGTAGGCCCTATCCCAGCATAGCTTCCTACGACATAGAGATAGGGCTAGAGTCTGGTGGCCAAGCCGGAGACCACAGTGCCACGTCCTACCCCTGATACCCTACCCGCACCAAGCATGCTATGACAAAAGTAATACGAAAAGGTGCTAGTGTAAGGAATGATCCTAGACCCCAGGCCCTTTCCATTCCATACACCAACGAAAACAATCACATGCCTAACAATCACAACCTAGCATAGCAAGTACGCATGAACAATATAATAACTGAAAGTAAAGATGACATGTGAATATGCACAAACAACACTCCATAGAACAATAGTTATTAACAACGTTTTACTGTTATTAGTTAATTAGGATTTGGGTTCGATTCCCTTACCTGATGCTCGATTGCTTACTTGCTTCGTGTCACAATGTCCAATCTTGCTATCACAGGGTCCTACATGATGTTAGGGTTTAATTAGAATTAGTTCCTTAGGGTTTTACCTTGGTCGAAAACCAATTGGGTCAAAATATACCCAAAACAGTGCATACCGATCGCAGGTACTGGTCACTGCACTAGGGAGAAATGGTGCTACCGGTATGGTCGACCGGTCCCTCCTTGACCAGCTCTAGAGAGGTACCGATCGCAGTACCGGTCGCATATAGTGCAACCGGTATAGTCAACCGGTATGCCTCCGGAAAACCACCAACTTGGTGTTCATCTTCCGTCGATCACCCACTATGACTCCTAGGGGCCCTCCTATGCATTCTAGGCCTGAGCAATGAGTTAGGGTTATTTTATGTTCCATTCAAGTCCTAGTTCCTATGATTTTTTGCCTAGAATTCGAATCTAAGGTTTATCGAACAATTAGGGTTTAACGGGAATTTAGGGATTTTGATCAATACCTAGCCTTGCATGGTATTGATCAGTCATGATCAGTCATCCATAATGCTTAACTTAGAGAGAAGTTTAAGCACTTACCTTTGGTTCTCAACTATGGTGTTCTTCGTCCAACGGCGACTCCTCTTCCACCTTTTTTAACTCTTTCTCCTCTTCAAATCTTTTTCTCCTCTCTAGGGTTTGTGAGGATCAATCAAAGAGGTTTAAGGAGGTTTAGAGGTCCTTAAATAGGCTAGATTAGGTTTTAGGAAGTTTTCCTACGTTAGAAAAGTCTCTAGGATTGGGATTTGGCAAGCGAGACCCATAGAGATCCACTTCTGGATCTAACTAGGTTGCCCGCGTAGATATACCGATTGATCGATATATAAACCGGTATCATAAGATCGGTATGATAATATTTCTCTGTTTTGGTCAGTTTTCGTACCTGATTGTCATCCGTTGGTCTCGTCTGATCCGGTAATGATTGGAAGACCTATTACGACATGAAATAGAGGTTTAGATCGAGTTCATGGAGTGCGAGTCTTTCAACTCTGCCACCCTTAAAAGAAATTTCATCCCTGAAATTTGCATGTAGGTCTTACAACTCCCCCATCCTTAAAAGAAATTTCAGCCTCGAAATTTACACGTACTTTGTTCATCAAAAAGGTTAGGGTACTCTTTTCGCATTGTGTTCTCCTCCTCCCAAGTGATTTCTTCTACATCTTGGATTTTCCAATGCACTTTGACGTAATGGAAATCTTTGCTTCAGAGGTGTTGTACATTTTGTCTTGTAAGCATCACCGATACCACCTCAGAGGTTAAATCCTCTATCAAGTCTAGTGGGTTTGCTGTCAAGATGTGCGATGGATCTCTGACATACTTCTTCAATAAAGAAACATTAAACACATCATGAACACTTGACATGGATGGTGGTAGAGCCAGTTGATACACCACATTACCACGTCTGATCAATATCTCGTATTGTCCCACATACCTAGGGCATAGCTTCCCCTTCTTACCGAACCTTTTCAGACCTCGCATAGGTGATATCTTCAAAAATACCTTATTACCCACTGCAAACTCCAGATCTCGACGTCGGTTATCTGCTTAGTGCTTTTGTCGAACTTGAGCTATCTTCACTCTTTCCTTAATTTGATCAATCATTCGACACGTTTCTTCTACGAATTCCGGTCCTATAATCCTTCTCTCTCCCACCTCATTCCATAACAGAGGTGGACGACATTTCTTCCCATAGAGTGTCTCATATGGAGCCATCTGGATCGTAGCCTGGTAACTATTGTTATAAGCAAACTCGATGAGCGATAGCTTCTCGTCCCAAGCTCCTTTGAAATATAGGGCACACTCTCGAAGCTTGTCCTCCAAGATTTGAATAGTTCTCTCTGACTGCTCATCTATCTGAGGGTGAAAAATGATACTAAACTTTAACTTGGTCCCCATGGCTTTCTATAATCCTTCCCAGAACTTTGATGTAAAACGGGGATCTCTGTCAGATACTATACTCTCTAGGATGCTGTGAAGTCTGACTATATTATCCACATATAGCTTGGCTACCTTGTCCATGGTATACTGAGGTCTGACAACGATGAAGTGAGCTATCTTGGTAAGTCGATCGACTATCACCCATACGGCATCCACTGACCTTGGTGTCAAGGGTAGGCCAGTGACGAAATCCATTGTGATATAATCCCACTTCCGTGCTAGCTCCGATAGTGGTTGTAGCAAATATGTGGGTGTCTGTCTTTCTACTTTCACTTGCTGACAATTTAGACATTGGAATACGAATCGAGCTACATCCGCTTTCATACCCCTCCACCAATATAATCTTCTTAAATCATGGTACATCTTGGTGCTTCCTGGATGTACCAAATATGGAGTATAATGAACTTTTATCATAATTTTGTCTCTGATATTTGAGTTCTCACTCTCAGGTATACATAATCGTCCACGATACCTGAGTTGTAAGACCCATGCCAATCTAATCTGGTCTTATCACCTTGAACCAGGTATACTCATCATGGTCGAGTCAAATGGACCAAGGGCGTGAAGGAGATCGAAATCCCAGGTATTAAATCGACCCAAAAACACTTAAATTAGGGGAAGGGTCACATACTCAGCTAAGGAGGGTCGGACCCCCCAAGACAGAAAGTCAGACCCTCAGTTTTGAAGGGAGGGTCGGACAACTTAGAAACCTAGGGTCGACGGGATCATCGACCCTCCCATCAACCCTCAGTTGCCACCGAAACTGAAATTAAAAAATTTCATAATTTTTTATTTGGATTCTTTCCTAATCTCAAAGGGACTTATTTTAGGATGTTCCTACTCTATTTAAAGGACGTTCCTAAGCCTCTTTCACTCTTTTCACAACCCTAATTGAATTGAGAGAAAGAGAAGAGAAGGAACCTCACATCGACCCTCAGCTCTCGGGAAGAACAGGTCATTCCCAGGGTCTGATACTAAGGGTCGGACCTACCATCGACCCTCACCATCGAGCCTACATAAGAAAGACAGTAAAATTTTTATAAAATGAGCTAGAATTTGAAATTTTACATCGCTTAGTGTGCCTACATAAAGTATCAATGATTTTCTCACCTATTTGATGATTTTCAGACACCACCAATCTCAGAAGAAATTATGTCTGGACGTAGAGTAACCAGACAGAGCCGAAATGCAGTTCCACCACCACCACCTATGGAGGAAACGGGCCAGGAGAATATATATATGTACCAAGAAATCCAGATCATGCAAATCCTATAAATTTGCCACCTCCACCACCTGAGTTAACAACCGTGGTGATGAATTTGGCACAGCAACTGCAACTGATGCAACACGCATAGGCTCAAATGTAAGTTGCAATGGGAATCATGTTCCAAGCCACTCATGCTACACCCATGCAGACGGGACAAGCCAGTGCAGCACCTGTGGGTAACCACCCAGCACCTCAAACACCCCAACCACCAGCTGCACAGATTCCAGTACCAGGTCCGGAAGTAGCCCAGGTTAATTATCAGTATCTACAACCTATGTTTGGGGCATACCCCCAAAATCAGATGGATCACTCTCGACTGGTTGAAAGATTTTTGAAGATGAAGCCCAGGGAATTTAACGGTAAACCGTCTGATCCGTTATGGTCAGCACACTGGATCGACGAGATGGAGAGAAACTTTCTTATGATGACTATTACAGAAGAAGAAAAGGTATTATGTGCCACCTTCATGCTCAAAGGCGAGGCACATCATTGGTGGAAATCTACCCGGGCCTATCTATTTACCAAGCACGCCCTATTGACTTGGGCTATTTATAAAGAAGCTTTCTTTGAGAAGTATTTTCCACGAAGCTTCAGAGATTCTATGGAGAAGGAGTTCCTGAGTTTATATCAGGGGCATATGTCATTGGATGCATATCAACAGCGTTACGAAGAGCTATTTTTCTTTGCACCACTCAGTATGCAAGAAGAAGACACTAAGACCCGTAGATTTGTCACGGGACTTAGAGGAAGCATCAGAGAGCACGTTATGGGATTGGAAAAGAAGATATATAATGAAGCTGTCCAAATTGCTCGAGTTATAGAATCGAGCCAGAAGGAGAGTTATTTTACCCAGAACAGAGGTATGAAAAGGCCAGCTGGAAATACTTACAACGGAGGGAACAACAAGACATTTAAATCCTTCCGCACTCAAGGCTTTACTGCTGCATCCAAGACTACCCCAATAAATCAACAGCAACCAAAGCCAAATCCTGAAGGTCCGAGATGTTTTAACTGCAGCCAAACGGGACATATGGCAAGGGATTGCCCTAAGCCCAAGAAGCAATTACATCAAGGATGAGTATATGCTGTGACATCAGAGGATGCTGTCGCATCGCCCGATGTGGTCACAGGTATGACTGGAACCTTTTAAATTTCAATTATGTTGTGTGAGCATGTAGACTAAGTAAATAAATCACAAGTATCGTACCTATAAATGGCGTACCCGCCAGAGTACTCTTTGATTCAGGAGCAACTCATTCCTTTATATCTGTGTCATTCGGAAAGAAGCTAAATTTACCCATCAAAACATTAGACTACAAATTACTTGTACGGTCACCGATGGGGTTAGAAGTAGAATTAGAAAAAGGTTATGGACCATGTCCAGTTCTCATTGGCGAGAAAACCTTAGATGCAACTTTGATACAACTTGAGATGGCAAACTGTGACGTCATCTTGGGAATGGACTGGTTAGCTTGGCATTCTGCAAACCTATTATGCGCCGAAAAGAAGCTAACATTCAAAGACAAAGAAGGAGCAGAATTCAATTTTTCGAGAACCAAACTTCCCCGTAAACGCAAGCTTATACTCTCAGCACTGAAAGCTAAGAAATGCCTTGAAAAGGGGGCAGTCGGGTATCTGGTATCGGTAGTCGACCTAACCAAGGAAGCACCACGAATGGAAGATATTGATGTCATGCGAGACTATCCCAATGTATTTCTTGAAGAATTACTAGGATTACCACCCGACCAAGCCACAGAGTTTGTAATAGATCTTATACCGGGAGCCACAACAGTATCAAAAGCACCTTATAGAATGGCTCCTACTGAACTGAAGGAATTGAAAGTGCAACTACAAGAACTGCTAGACAAGGGTTATATTCGACCCAGTATATCACCATGGGGAGCACAGGTATTATTCGTAAAAAAGAAGGACGGTAGCGTTAGATTATGTATCGACTATCGGGAGTTGAACAAATTGACAATCAAAAATCGATATCCACTACCTCGGATCGATGACTTGTTTGATCAATTGCAAGAAGCAAAGGTATTTTCTAAGATCAATCTTCGATCAGGCTATCATCATTGAAGATTAAAGAAGGTGATATTCCTAAGACAGCTTTCAGGACCAGATACGGACATTATGAGTTCTTGGTCATATCTTTCGGATTAACAAACGCACTAGCAACTTTCATGGAACTTATGAACCGGATTTTCCATGACATGTTGGATACGTCGGTTATAGTATTTATTGATGATATATTGGTATACTCCAAGGACAAGGAAGCCCATGTCAAGAACCTAAACGTCGCCCTACAGCGTTTAAGGAAAGAGAAGTTATATGCCAAATTTACCAAGTGTGAGTTTTGGCTAAGTGAAGTCGCCTTCCTAGGC
Source organism: Protea cynaroides (assembly GCA_028583415.1). Classification (NCBI taxonomy): domain Eukaryota; kingdom Viridiplantae; phylum Streptophyta; class Magnoliopsida; order Proteales; family Proteaceae; genus Protea; species Protea cynaroides. Next base: position 65,871,378 of record CM053272.1, read on the forward strand.
CATGTAGTATCCACAGAAGGTATCAAAGTGGACCCTAGCAAGATCGATGCTATTGTAAAGTGGGAAGCACCAAAGAGCGTTTCAGAAATTAGAAGCTTTCTGGGTCTCGCTGGTTATTATCGGAGATTTGTGGAAGACTATTCCCGGATTGCCGTACCTCTCACCAGTCTGACTAAGAAAGGTGAAAAGTTTGTGTGGACGGATAAATGTGAGAAGAGTTTCCAGACATTGAAGACCAGATTGATATCCGCTCCGATTTTAATAATTCCTGTTCCAGGACAGACATTTACCTTATACACTGATGTGTCAGGACTGGGATTAGGATGTGTGCTTATGCAAGGAGAATAAGTAATTGCTTACGCCTCGAGACAATTGAAGACACATGAGAAAAATTATCCCACTCATGATCTGGAGTTAGCGGCAGTAGTACATGCGGTCAAGATATGGAGACATTACCTATACAGAGAGAAATTTTAGATTAAGTCAGACCATAAAAGTCTTACTTATTTATTTAATCAGAAGGAGTTGAATATGAGACAAAGAAGATGGTTGGAACTATTGAAAGACGATGATTGCAATATCCAGTATCATCCGGGAAAAGCGAATGTAGTAGCGGATGCGTTAAGCAGAAAGGCAATGATAAAATTGCAGGGAGAGGTTAGTACAACTGCAGCAATGTGTACCACCGGAATGGTATTCACTCACGGAAACGAGCAGTACGTGATAGATTCAACGGATGAATCAACCAACCAAGGGTTAAATTCATCGGTTTTCAAATATGTTCGCTGCATTGAAGATTATACCGGATATAATGGATGAAGTGAAGACAGCCATCAAATCAGATCCTTATCTGAGAACTGTACAAGAAGATATGGAGAAAGATAGGACTAACATTGAGTTCACCTTGGACGAAGAGAAAGTACTGAAATACAAAGGAATAATATGTGTACCTGAAACAGAAAGTATGGACATTAGACATCGACTGATGAAAGAGGCCCATACCACCATCTATTCGATACATCCGGGAAGTACAAAAATGTATCATGACTTAAAGAAACTGTATTGGTGGAGAGGAATGAAAGCAGATGTAGCTAAGTTCGTGTCTCAATGCCTAAATTGTCAGAAAGTAAAAGTTGAACGACAACGACCCCCAGGACTGTTACAACCGTTATCGGAACCAGCATGGAAATGGGACTGCATCATTATGGACTTCGTCACGGGATTACCACTGACTCCTCGAGTAGTTGACGCAGTTTGGGTGATTGTGGACCGTCTAACTAAAATAGCTCGCTTCATACCTATACGACCTCAGTATACTTTAGAAAGGTTAGCAAAGCTGTATGTGGATAATATCGTTCGATTACACGGTGTACCAGAGAGCATTGTATCCGATAGAGACCCACGATTCACTTTCAAGTTTTGGGAAGGATTGCAAAAGGCTATGGGTACAACATTGAAGTTCAGTACTGCATTTCACCCACAGACAGACGGACAGTCAGAGCATACAATCCAGATTCTAGAAGATATGCTACGAGCATGTGTAATTGATTTCAAAGGATCATGGGATGAAAAGTTACCACTGATCGGTTCGCTTATAACAATAGCTATCAAGCTACTATACAGATGTCACCTTATGAAGCACTGTATGGCAGGAAGTGTCGAACTCCGTTGTTTTGGAATAAAGTTGGAGAACGTAGTATTGTTGGACTGAAATTTGTTGAAGAGACTTGTCGAGTGGTCGACATTATCATGGAAAGAGTGAGAATAGCTTAGAATCGTCAGAAGCAATATGCAGATACTCGACGCAGAGATCTGAAGTTCGCTGTAGGTGATAAAGTATTTTTGAAGGTATCGCCTATGCGAGGATTGAAAAGGTTCAGACAGAAAGGGAAACTAAGTCCAAGATATGTCGGGCCTATGAGATTCTAGCTAAGCGTGGGAAAGTGGCTTATCAGTTAGCACTACCACCATCTATGTCAAGTGTGCATAACGTATTTCACATTTCCCTATTGAAGAAGTATGTCTAGGATCCAACGCATGTTTTGACTGTAGATTTACCAGAATTGACTGATGATTTGACATTTGAAGTAACACCAACAGAAATCACCAGTCAAAAGGTTCAACGTCTGTGCAATCGAGATATCTATTATGTTAAGGTCATATGAAAAAGTAGAGACATGGAAGAAGTTACATGGGAAGAAGAAAATGCTATGCGAAAGCAATACCCTCACTTATTTGATTCAGAAGGTACGTACAATTTTGAGGATGAAATTTTTATAAGTAAGGGGGAGGTGTAAGACTCGTGTCAATCTAACCCGGTCTTATCACCTTGAACCAGGTATACCCATCATGGTCGAGTCAAATGGACCAAGGGCGTAAAGGAGATCGAGATCCCAGGTATTAAATCGACCCAAAAACACTTAAATTAAGGGAAGGGTCGCATACCAAGCTAAGGAGGGTCGGACCCCCCAAGACAGAAAGTCAGACCCTCAATTTTGAAGGGAGGGTCGGACAACTTAGAAACCTAGGGTCGACGGGATCATCGACCCTCCCATCGACCCTCAGTTGTCCGTCGAAACTGAAATTAGGAAATTTCCTAATTTTCGATTTGGATTCTTTCCTAATCTCAAAAGGACTTATTTTAGGATGTTCTTACTCTATTTAAAGGACATTCCTAAGCCTCTTTCACTCCATTCACAACCCTAATTGAATTGAGAGAAAGAGAAGAGAAGGAAGAGAAGCAAAGAAGAGAATTTAGCCAAAACGAGAAGAGTTGCAGAGAAGGAGTATTCTTCTCAGGTATGGATACTAATTCAATGAGTTTCTACAGACCTTAGGTTAGGTAATGATGAGAGTATAATCTCGGAGAAACCCAAACCATCAACCCATGGTTAGGTTTTCATAGAAAACTATGGGAGATTACATGAAAGCTATCTAGGTGGATGATTCATGGTTCTAGACCATGGAATGAATATTGAATGGACTGTAGGAGAAAGCCATGGGACCCCAAACACAAAAAATGGACTAAAAGGAGGGAATTGACCAAGATCTACCGAGGGTCGCACAGAGGGTCGACGACCATCCGACCCTAGGTGATCCTGAGGATCGACCCTCAGTGTTCGGGAAGTCCAGATTGGGGAGGGTCGCACCCAGGGTCGATCATGACTCCGACCCTACCTCCGACCCTCAGTTAACAGAATGGTTTTAAAATTCTAAATAAATTCTAATTAAATTCTATCGACTTTGTTAGGTCTTCTAGCAATATAGTAACATTGCAAAGGTGATTCTAAAGTTTGGAAAGGTATCTACTAGCAAGCTAAGGTGAGGGAACAAGACCTAAACTAACTGGTTAATAATAAACTGTTTTATTTCTTGAGTCCAATGCCATATTGGTTCTATGCGTGTATGCTTGTATGTGCATTCAACATGTCATCCAATATTTCTATTATTTGTTCATGCATATTTATTTTACTGTTATAACATGATGATGATGATGATGATAGGAATAGGCATGTGAATGTTTATGTTTGGCCAGTGTATATGGTGCGGGTAGGAATGGTATTAACCGGTACAACCATGACCGTTCTTCATGGGGTGTATATTGTGTCATTGTCTACTCAAGTCATGTCCATTGATGTCGTCGTATCACCATTACCTTAGCATTACTATTATGTCGTAGAGTATCAGGGAGGTGGTCTCGGTCCTTGTAGTCTCTGACTCTACCGGGGGGCCTTAGCTCTATCTCTATGGATGTTCTGAGGGATGCTGGGGTGAGGCCTTGGATACACTTTTTGGCATTAGGATTGGTTAGTTGCGAGCCCAGTTTGCAACCCTAGCCAGCAGGGGTTTATTTGTTGGTATGGTATCAACCGGGTACAGCCATAACCGTTCTTCATGGGGTGTATATTGTGCCATTCTGGGTGCTTGTGGGGCGACGGTTCCATTTTCATTGGGCATTTCCACACACTCGTGTATAGAGGTGCGGCGGCCACCTATCCTTTCTATAGCACAGTGCAAACTATAAACCAGACCAAAGATATAAATTGATTGCATGCATATGTATTGTTGCATTATTTTGTTTGCTCACTGAGCCATGATGTGTGCTCACCCCTCGACGTCGAATATTTTTAGTTGATGATGCAGGTTTTACCGTTGAAGACTATGTAAATGCTCCAGAGTACGGGAACGTTGCAGCGATGGTAGCTGAAGATGAAGTGGATACACATGACGTCTCTTGCGAGTGCAACTCATGTGTATTCGATTATATTTTTGGTTTATTTATTTGGATTTATTAAAGACATGTATTTGGTATTTAAATATTTATGTCTCAGTTGACATAGAATAATTTGCTATTTAAATTTTAATATCACATAGATTCTCAGTTCATTTTATTATAAGACTTTCGCTATTGTGTATTTACTCTGATTATGATTATAGATGTATGGAGTTTAGATAACACGGATATAGCCTACTCGAGATCCTGGTTGAACCGTTGGTTTATTAGAGGTTCATCACACCATTCTGAATAGTACGGAATTGGGGTGTGACAACTTGGTATCAGAGCATCTCAGGCCTTGTCCGCTGAACTAGCATACATTCAAGACAATTGTGAACTGAGATAGGATAAAGGTAAAAACAGTAATATTAACACACTATAAGCACAAGTGATGGTTGATACTGAATTTAAACACTAGGTTTTGGTCAAAACTTGATTTTTCTTGTAAATGTTGAAATTCTTGCTTGTTTGATAATTGTTTGGTCTCTATTTGTTGCTAAATGATTACGTAAGTTCTCCTACCTAGATTTTGGGGTAAGCTTGAGGCCTTTACTTGAAATACTATTGTTATGATGTCGAAATTTTGAAAATTCACGACTAATTCTCATTTTGTTATTTTGTTTTGTAGTTAAACAATGTCTCGGCGTCGTGGTGCTGGTAAGCAAGCATATACTCCAGGCATAAATCGCCCGCACCTACCTGTTTCGTAATTTGACCAGTGGTGGTTTCGCTTGGCGGCGGTACAAGCCCGTTTCCCATGGTTTTAGGAGAAAAACATAGAGTCTGGACACTGCGTTAACCTAGAACAACTCCAGTGGTTCGATGTCGAAGCGACCTTTGGTGCACTTAAGTGGTTGCCAGTGATCACCTATACAGTGACTACCCGACCCAATCTGATAAAGCACTTGTACGCCAACCTGGAGCTCAAGGGGATCTTAACGACTTCAATCACTATAGGGACATCCGCCTCACCAGCTTTGTCAAAGATGTTCCCATTTCATTTAACACACACCAGCTTGTTGACCTTTTGGGGATTCCCAATGATGGTGACCTGGTTTACTGCGCTCCCAAGGTAAAAGGTTTCCTTACTGATGATCTGCGCTAGGAGGTTACAGAGTAGATTCTTATCCTAGGGGAACCCATGAAAGCAGTAAATCTACAGCCTCTTCCTCGAGTCTATTGCCGCATTATTCAACATGACATTGTTCCTCAAATAGGTCACTATAGCGAGGTATCTCAGCTTACACAGTACCTGTAAGACCCGTGTCAATCTAACCCAGTCTTTCCACCTTGAACCAGGTTTACCTATCATGGTCGAGTCAAATGGACCAAGGGCGTGAGGAAGATCGAGATCCCAAGTATCAAATCGACCCAAAAACACTTAATTTAAGGGGAGGGTCGCATACCCAGCTAAGCAGGGTCGGACCTCCCAAAGCAGAAAGTCAGACCCTCAATTTTGAAGGGAGGGTCGGACATCTTGAACCCTAGGGTCGACGGGATCATCGACCCTCCCATCGACCCTCAGTTACCGTAGAAAATAGAAATAGGAAATTTCTTAATTTTCGATTGGGATTCTTTCCTAATCTCAAAGGGATTTATTTTAGGATGTTCCTACTCTATTTAAAGGACATCCCTAAGCCTCTTTCACTCCTTTTACAACTAATTGAATTGAGAGAAAGAGAAGAGAAGGAAAAAAGGAAGAAGAGAAACAAGGAAGAGAATTTAACCAAAAGAGAAGATTTGCAGAGAAGGAGTATTCTTCTCAGGTTTGGATACTAATTCCATGAGTTTCTACAGACCTTAGGTTAGCTATTGATGAGAGTGTAATCTCGGGGAAACCCAAACCATCAACCCATGGTTAGGTTTTCATGGAAAACCATAGGAGAATGCATGAAAGCTATCTAGGTGGGTTATACATGGTTTCAGACCATGGAATGAATGTAGAATGGAAAGTAGGAGCAAGACATAGGATCCCAAGCATGAAGAATGGACTAAAAGATGGAATTGGACCAAAGTGCACCGAGGGTCGCACTGAGGGTCGATGACCATCCGACCCTAGGTGATCCTGACCATCGACCCTCAGTGTTCGAGAAGTTTAGAGTTTGGGGAGGTCACACCTAGGGTCGATCATGACTCCGACCCTACCTCCGACCCTCAGTTAACAGAATGGTTTTTAAATTCAGAATAAATTCTAATTAAATTATATCGACATTGTTAGGTCTTCTAGCAATATAATAACAATATAAAGGTGATTCTAAAGCTTTGAAAAGTATCTATTAGCAAGCTAAGGTGAGGAAACAGAACTCTAAACTAATTGATTAATAACAAACTGTTTTCTATTTTCTTGAGTCCAATGCCATGCTTGATTCTATGCGAATATGTTTGTAATGTGCATACAATATGTCATCCAATATTTCTATTACTTGTTCATGCATATTTAATTTATTGTTTATAACATGATGATGATGAGGATGATAAGAATAGGCATGTGATTGTATGTGTGTGGTTGGTGTACTTGATGCGAGCGAGTATCAAGGGAGGTGTGATGAGAACGTCAATAAACGTTAACCTTTGGTGGGTCTCAGCACTTTAGCTCTATCTCTAACTCAAGTCTTGTGCTTTCGCATTGTCGTATTGCCATTACTTTAGCAGAACTATTGTGTCGTAGAGTATCAGGGGAGGTAGTCTCGGTCCTTGTAGTCTCTGACTCTACCGGGGGGTCTTAGCTCTATCTCTATGGACATTCTAAGGGATGCTGGGGTGAGGCCTTGGATACACTGTTTGGCATTAGGATTGGTTAGTTGCGAGCCCAGTTTGCAAGCCCTCGCTAACAGGGGCTTACATGTTGGTATGGTATTATATAGCAATAAACGTTAACCTTTGTTGTATAATGTCATGATTAGGGTGGATGGGGACGACGATAAACGTTAACCTTCGGGCGGACTTCCACACCCTGTGTATAGAGGCTGGGTCAATAAACATTAACCTTTGACCACCCAACCTTTCTATTACGCATTGCAAACTATAAACCAGACCAAAGATATGAATTGATTGCATGCATATGTAATGTTGCATTGTTTTGTCTACTCACTGAGCCGTGATGTGTGCTCACCCCCTCGACGTCGAATATTTTTAGTTGATGATGCAGGTTATACAGTTGAAGAATACATGAATGCTCCAGCGTACGGGAACGTGGCGGCGATGGAAGCTGAAGCTGAAGTAGATACACATGACTCCTCCTGCGAGTGCAACTCATGTGTATTCGACTAGATTTTCTTAGTTTTCTTTATTGGGATTTAATAAAGACATGTATTTGTTAATTAATTATGTCTCAGTTGATACAGAATAATTTTGCTATTTAATATTACTATCACAGTAGATCATCAGTTCATTTTATTATAAGATTTTCGCTATTGTGTATTTACTCTGATTATGATTATGGATGTGTGTAAGTTTAGATAACGCAGGGATAGCCTACTTGAGATCCTGGTTGAACCGTTGGTTTGCTAGCGGTTCATCACACCATTCTGAACAGTGCGGAATTGGGGTGTGACAGTACCTCACCTATTGCGTCTGCACTAGAGAGCAGGTCTGTCTACCCTATATTATCATCAGGACTATGCTCTAGGCTACCATGCCCGACCAGATAAGCAACCTTCCTTATGGCCGGCTTATCACTACATTTCTGCAGCGCCTTCGAGTAGCCATGAGGGATGAGATTACGGTCGAGGATACCAGGATATCAGACATTGACTGGGATGCCATTGTTCGGATGAAGATGGACAACTTGTCGATCAATGATGAGGAGTTAGAAGCTCTCCCACATCCGCTTAGGAGGGCAGCAGTAGCAGCAGCAGCAGCGGCAGCAGCAGCAACAGTAGCCAATGCAGCATATATGGAAGAGGTAGGGGGTGGTGATGATGAACAGATGGAGGATATTCCTGCACTAGAACCCCAGCCCATACCTACAGCAGGACCATCTCAACCTCCTCTTGATACTGTGATGGGTATGTTTACGAAGACTCGAGATGCCTAATGCGAGATGAAATGTGACCTAGGGCGCCTCTCTCACAGCCTCAGAGTCACACAGGAGTAGGTATACTGGCTCAGGGTCGCATATGAGCATGACTATGACATTGCTGACCCTATTCCTCCGATGCCCCCAACCCTATAATGAATCACCCTATTTTCTCTCTCCCTCATAGTACAATGACTTTTATAACAGGGTAACAGTCCAGTTTGTGGACTGTACCCTGTAGCACAATTAACTTTTCACTCTTGGAATGCTTTATGCTTTATTCTCTGATACGATTTTTCTTCTTACTTGTTATGGAAGTTTATGATCATTCTTACTTGTTATTATGGTTTTCTAACTAGAGCATATCTATTTATTAGGTTTTCACTTTTAATATAGTACATTATACTCTTTAGTATTTAGTCTCAGGCATCAAACAAATGCTTAAGGTGTGTTTTTATTAAATCTTTTAATTTTTCCTATCTCAGTTCATCGACTCTGTTAGGTGCAAATGTGGTCTGTTGGACAGATCCTAAGAGCTCTGATACCAAGTTGTCACACCCCAATTTCGACTAAACCAGAAGTGTGAGTGAACAGCCACTAAACCAACGGTTCACACCAGCATCTCAATAAGATCGTATCCACTAATACAAACCATTACACATAACCACAATCAGAATATAAATAAATACAGCGAAAGTTTTAAATTAAATGAACTGAGTTCTACATTGTAAATATAGTAACCAATTATTTCCTATACCAAAACGTAAATAAAATTTCTTTACACAATTTATGAATCCAACTGAAATAAAATAAAATAAAATAAACCATCCTAGAGGTACACGCAGAAAGGGCACTCGCATGAAGCGTCATGCTCGTCCTCCCCTGCGTGCACTTCTAAAGCAGCAACACCTCTATATACTGGAGTGTCTACGTAGTCCTCCACAGTATAACCTGCATCAACATCTAAAAACATGTATATATACAAGGGTGAGCTCACAACTTAGCTCAATAAGAAAATCAGACAATGCAACAAGCAACATGCATGAGTAACATTCACATTATAGTCTAGTTTTAAGTTTGTAATGTGTTATAAAAAAAGGATTGGCGGCCACCACACCTTTATACACGAGTGTGTAAATCCACTAAATGGATCAAACACCACTGTCATCCCATATACACCCACCATGGAATAGGGATAGAGCTAAAGTGTCCGGATCACACACCGCCAACACTTCTCCTGATGCCCTACCCATACCAACACGTAAGCCCCTATTGGCGAGGGCTTGCAAACTGGGCTCGTAACTAACCAATCCTATATGTCATCACAGTAGGCCCTATCCCAGCACAGCTTCCTACAGCATAAAGATAGGGCTAGAGTCTGGTGGCCAGGCTGGAGACCACAGTGTCACGTCCTCCCCCTGATACCCTACCAGAACCAAGCATGCTAAGACAGAAGTGATACGAAAAGGTGTTAGTGTGAGGAATGATCCTAGACCCCAGGCCCTTTCTATTCCATACACCAACGAAAACAATCACATGCCTAACAATCACAACCTAGCATAGTGAGTATGCATGAACAATATAATAACTGAAAGTAAAGATGGCATGTGAATATGCACAAGCAACACTCCATAGAACAATAGTTATTAACAACGTTTTACTGTTATTAGTTAATTAGGGTTTGGGTTCGATTCCCTTACCTGATACTTGATTGCTTACTTGCTTCGCGTCACAACGTCCAATCTTGCTATCACAGGGTCCTACACGATGTTAGGGTCTAATTAAAATTAGTTTCTTAGGGTTTTACATTGGTCGAAAACCAACTGGGTCAAAATATACCCAAAACAGTGCATACTGGTCGCAGGTACGGATCACTACACTAGGGGGAAATGGTGCTACCGGTATGGTCGACCAGTCCCTCCTTGACCAGCTCCAGAGAGGTACCGATGGCAGTACCGGTCGCATATAGTGCAACTGGTATAGTCGATCGGTATGACTCCGGAAGACCACCAACTTGGTGTTCATCTTCCGTCGGTCACCCACTATGACTCCTAGGGGTCCTCCTATGCATTCTAGGCTTGAGCAACGAGTTAGGGTTGTTTTATGTTCCATTCAAGTCCTAGTTCCTATGATTCTTCGCTTAGAATTCGAATCTAAGGTTTATCGAACAATTAGGGTTTAACGGGAATTTAGGGATTTTGATCAATACCTAGCCTTGCATGCTATAATGCTTAACTTAGAGAGAATTTCAAGCACTTACCATTGGTTCTCAACTATGGTGTTCTTCGTCCAACGGCGGCTCCTCTTCCACCTTTCTTAGCTCTTTCTCCTCTTCAAATCTCTTTCTCCTCTCTAGGGTTTGTAAGGATCAATCAAAGAGGTTTAAGGAGGTTTAGAGGTCCTTAAATAGGTTAAATTAGGTTTTAGAAAGTTTCCCTACGTTAGAAAAGTCTCTAGGATTGGGATTTGATAAGCGGGACCCACAGAGATCCGTTTCCGTATCTAACTAGTCTACCCACGCAGACATACCGATCGACCGGTATATAGACCGGTATCATGAGACCGATATGATAATATTTCTTTGTTTTGGTCTATTTTCGTACTTGATTGTCATCTGCTCATCTCGTTTGGTCCGGTTATGATTGAAAGACCTGTTACGACATGAAATAGAGGTTTAGATCGAGTTCATGGAGTGCGGGTCTTACAGTAAGTTCTACCTTTTTTGACCTCCGCAAATCAAGATTGAAGTCCCTTGTTCACTTCCTCAAGAGCTTTTGTTTGAGGATCAGATTCTAGCTGTGCTTGTAGGGCTTGCTGGTGGAGGTTCCCCGGAACGGCTTGAGCAACTTGGTTACTTGGAACGACCTGTGCTGGTGGAATAGTGGATACTATTGGTATGACCTGTGATAGAGTAGTTAGGATTCCTGCGGGTGCGGCATTTGCTGCTGCTACATTCTTCATTGCAGCCTCTTATCTGGCTTGGGCTGCGACAAACTCTATTACAACTTGTTCAGCAATGAGCTACTCAGTTGTTTCCTCTAGTTGCTCGGTAGTTGCTCTCACAGCTCTGGCTGCGTCTAGGTGTGCTTAAACACTAGCATGAATGGAATGTGAACTGATTAAGTGATGTGAAATGGCTCGTTTGCTGAGTCTTTCACCAACCGGCCGAGTTAATGGTTCTCTTCCAAGCCTATCATGAATTGAACGTTCAATTCTGTCATGGACTGAAACTCGGTTAGATTTTGACTGTTTGGTTAAACTGCTAGAGGAGGATTCTAGAATGCCTCACTCATGACAAGAACTTGATGGAAAGTCGTGAATCCTCCCTATTCCTCGCATTGTAGGCTGATTTTTCTTCTTTCGATGAGTAAGGATTTGGTTGGCGGGGTTTGCTCCCACAAACATGATCATCTGTTTGATTTCCTCCAATTGCTTATTAAAAAGTTGCATTTGCGCTTCAACAACTATGGTTGTGGAGGAAGGGAGTTCTAGCCACAGAACTCCAGTCACTGGTAGTTGAACCACATTTGGCGGTTGATTCTGTCGTTCTCCTTGATTTACTTCATGTGCATCAGGATTTGCCTCTTGTTGAGAGACATTCCCGCTTGGAAAAGTAACCATTTTCTAAACAGATTTTGATGGTTTTCCATAGACGACTCCAATCTGTCGATGCTGAAAACTAGATGATGAGCTTCTGCCATCTCGCTAGTATAGAATAACGACTTACTAACAAAATGACCTTTGGTATATAGCCAATAACTCGTATCAAGAATGAGTTATAGATAATGCCTAAAATAAAGGAAAATAGAGCATGAATAGAGTGGACTTTGCAGTCCAATGGCCACTCCGATGCCTAAGTTAGTCTTCAGATCAAGCAGAATGAAATGACCCAAAAATTGACATTCCTTTAAAAATGGGGTAGGGTCTAGATCTGTCAATGATTACCCAGTAAATGAACCTTCACCGAAGACTGAACATGTTCTTTTATAGATTTTTGATAACTGATTGGAGTGGTTATAAGTCGTTGGACGACGTGAGAAATTATGCAAACGACCAGTGGAATTTAAGCCACCTAATGTGAATCTAACGAGGAACCACATCATGATGATGGACATCATGGTTAGTTATGCGAACTTCACTACAGGGCGTAGTGGCTATCTGCACAGACACATACTCGTGTGTGGTAGGTCGTGGTGTAGTTAGAGACTAGCAACACTTTCCAAATGTCGGTAGATAGTGCAGCCCTGTTAGTATTTGTTGTCGCATATTGATTGGAATAGACATTGCGATCTTCAGCGTTCCATGTGTCCAGCTATTTTTGGTGGGTGATTTATTGTATTAACAAGCTTTTCTTTCCATGGCAGGTAAGGAAGTGCTGCTTAAATCAATGATTCTACCAAGATTAAATTTTATTTGTTCCCTTTTTAAACTGCCTCTAAAACTACTCCATATAATCCAAAAGCATATGGCAGAGTTTTATTGGAGTAATGGTAGTGACAAATCTAGAATACACTGGGTATCGTGGGAACGACTTTGGCCGCCTAAAAATAGAGGTGGTTTGGGAATGAGGGACCCAAAATATTAGAACTTAGCACTTTTGGCTAAACTAGCTTGGAAAATCTAGAAATCTTCGGATGCAATTTGGGTTAAATTCTTAAATCTATTTACTATCCTCATTCTGGGTTTCTGGAGGCTTCGTTGGGCTACAACCCATCATGGCTATGGAGGAGCATTATTGCTGGTCTTGATGTTTTGAAACAAGGCTTGGTGTGGAAAGTGGGAACAGGCCATTGCATTAGGATTTGGGAGGATGCATGGGTTCCCAACTTACCAAATAATAGATTATTTTCTCCCAAACCACACAATACTTTGTACCTCACTATTTCTGATCTCATTGATGAACCCACCAAAACCTGGAATTTGGAGGTGCTTTGCACGCTCTTTCATCCACAAGAAATTCAAGCTATTTGTAGCATCTCTATTCCTTTTTCTGCAAGACCTGATCTGCTTGTCTGGAAACACACGAAATTTGGCATCTTCACTGTTAAAAGTGCCTACCATATGTTGTTTCAATCACACCATCAGGCCCTATTCTCCAATGTGCATAACCCAAGGCCTTATTCATGGATTTCAGTTCCTAAGGCCATTTGGAAATCAATCTGGTCCTGTAGAACATTACCCAAAATTAAGACTTTTTTATGGAGAGTTTGTGCTAAGGGCTTACCAACGACTGTGGATCTTGTTAGACGTAATATGCAGGTTGATATTGTTTGTCGTCGTTGTGGTGCTGCAGCAGAGACCATTGATCATAAATTGATCCACTGTTCCTTTGCCAAAGCTGTATGGTTAGGCTCCCAATTTGCTCTCAGAGTTCCTATAGATTGCTCTACATCCTTTTGGAAATGGCTTGCTCAGTACTGTGGTTTATCATATCAGGTTTTTAAGAATCATTATAGAGTATTATTATCTTTTATTGCTTTTACCTGTTGGACACTATGGAAGTTCCGTAATAGGCTGTACTTTGACAATGTTGCTGCTACGCCAATGGAGGTCATCAAGGAGGCTCAACATGCTTTTGTAGAATTTTGTCGAGTTCATCATTTACGTTCAAATTTGGCCCCTTCTCTTCTATCTCAACAGGCAGTAGATCTCTCACAAGTAAGGGATATGTGTACTTGGAAGCCACCACCACCTAGGGTTCTTAAAATAAGTACTGATGCTTCTTTGACTTTAGATCTATCTAATAGTGGAATTGGTATTATTTGCAGAGATTTCAGGGGTCGTCCTCTTTTTTCAACAGCTAAAGATGTTTTGTTTACATATTCCACAATGGATGAAGCCCTTGCTGTCAAACGTGGGATTCTCTTGGCTTTGCAATGGGGCTATACTGATTTGGAGGTTGAATCGGATAATCTAGAGATTGTCCAACAGCTTCAAGGCCTTTCTTCTTTTGATGATGATATTTGGCTAAATGATGTAATTATGGATATTAGGAGTTGTATATCTCCAACCTGCAGAATTGTTTTAAGTATGTCTCTAGAACTGCCAACTTTGTGGCCCATTGGATTGCCAGGAAGGCTTTTCCAGGGTCTGGATTGCTTTGGTGGGATGGTTCCTCAACTTTTTTAGTGGATATATGTAAATATGATATGGACGGACTTGTTTTGCCAGATAATCAATAGATTGATTTGTTACCAAAAATAAATATTTTTTATTTATTATTGTCACTAACTCCAAATCATTCTATATTTATTTGTCATATTTCATTTTGTTTTACATACATATCCCTTGAATTTATGAAGTAAAAAATAAACTTAATTCTAAAAAGTATAATTACTAAAAATAGTATAAAATTTAAGTAGCGAGTTTGAAATTTTTAAAGTGAAAAAAATCTAAACTCAACAACACCAATCAATTGCTCTAAGCAGTTGTTCACAACATTGTACCCCTTCTCGGTAAGTTCTGGTGCTTAAAAATTCGAATAACAAAACCCTACATGATGTGACAAATAATTGAGATAGACCATCGAATTTGATATATAACATGTTAAGGAATCCCAAATTTATCCCGTGGTAACCTACCAAATCACCAATCCACGTAAGAGTAGTGATGTCATTTAAAAAGTTTCTGTATCTCTCTGTAGCAGCAACACCAGCTATTTCTGAAAATTCTCTGCATTATGCATGTCACAAAATGGAGTCCTGATTATGGCTTTGAAATACTGCCATCCAGTTTGGTATATTGCTTGTCCCACTGCACGATCCAAAGGGACAAGACCATTGCTTCCTTTTCGCGTCCTTTTAGTGACATTATAAAACATCAGGTTGGGGAATTCTCTTTTAATGTTGAACGAACAAAAACCATTGTCCTCTATTTCAGACTCTCTTTGGTATAATTTATATTTATATTTATAATTTATTTTATTTTCATAAATAATAGACTATCACAATAATTATAAACACCTTCTAATTTATTTATAGATTTTAGATTATATCAATTTATAGTAAATATAAATAAATATCATAAATCATACCAAACAACTACATATGTCATAATATATATTTTTTTTGATTAATTCTATAATACACCAAAGAGAGCCTAAATCTCGTATTCACAGACTAACTTGGATTATCTTAAAATAGAAACTACTGATTGAAACTAAATGAATCATATAATTAGTTATAACTAATACCCAGCTTAGCAGGAAAATGGGGTGAACTTTCCATTTTCCAAACCAAACACAGATAATTTGGTGAAATCAAACATCCCAGAAAAAACAGATTATGAAGCCTCATCAAAAAAATTTAAAATTAAAATTTGAAAATATATTTCCGGCTCTTAATGTTAATTCTACTGTTGTAAGAAGTAATCAGTCCCACCATTTTTTATTCACCCACATGTCAAATTCCGTGTACCAAGCCAACCTACAAGAGGAGAATGGTGGCATCAGTAACAAGTTCTAGGGGATCTTCATAGCAGCTACCTAAATGGTAACAGCCTAACATTAAAAACCAGAGAGGGAAGTTAAAAAGTCACTTTCAGAAACTAATATAGCATTACAGTATCAGATCCTGCAACTAAGCACAGGCTTATATGTGTGGAAATAAAATACCAACCCCTTAATCGTCATTCTCGAGTCATAAAAAGCAATATTGGTTCAACAATAAAAATACAATGGTATTCTACTTGCCTTCTGTCAACCTGGATTCATATAATCGGGACAGACAGCTTTGGAACAGATGGCCACCAAAATCCTTTACCTATCAAAAACAATAAAGCTTTTTCTAGCCCATAACCTACTCTGAAAACAAAACCATACTGAATAATAAAGTTTGCCAACTACTAACAACTCACTAAGAGATGTTAGTTAGCTATTTTCTCCGCCTATGCATCCTCTGCTTGGGAAATTCGAGAGGCACCAGAAGGGTAACCAACAATAATTGGTTGACCCACAACTCACGAGAGCTTGCAAACCAAATTCTCATAATGCTGTCCCAGAGAAACAGGAGTCATCCTCAAGTCCTTTGCGATATCAGACAGGTCTGTCCAGAAGTTATCAGCAAAGAGTGTTAATACCAAAACAAAGCTTATAAGAAGATTGATCTTTTCTGTTGACAGCCTGAATGAATCAGAATCTGCAAAAATCTTAGAGAATTTCTGGCACAAGATTGCTGGGATTTTATGTTGCTTTGCAGAAGCAGCATTGTCAACCAAGATCGTTGATCTTTGAACTTTGAGAGATGAGTTATGTATGAGAAAATGCAAGCAAGCACCTTCCTCTCTGTTTCATCCTGTAAAAGAGAGAAGATATGTATTAAGCAAAATATTTTGTTAGTGATAAAAGAAACTCATTTTCCTGTAATGCTTTGGCTACCTATTCATGATAGATGGACATCCATATTAGAGAAAAAAGAAACAAAAATGAAGGCACAATGTACCCAATGAATAGAAAAGATGGTGTGCCCAAATCCCAACCTTAGTTAATCAATGCATGTGCATAATAAGTCATCCACTATCATATGTAGCAAGTATGGAGCAAGAAGTGGACCAGTCATTGAATGCCTCCCATCTGAAAAAGCTCTCATGCCATTATATGCAGAACTGATTAGACAATCCTAGTAACTACAAAGAATGAGAAATCCCATGAAAAATCTGGTTGGGAATATTCAAAAGCCCTAAACCATTTATCGGTGACAATTGACTCTATTTGGATCATCAGACTCAACTTGATTATAATAATTTCCATCCTACTGAGGTACAAAATCCATGTGTAAGGATATCATAGCAATACTGTCATTTTCCACCGAGGAAAATCTTACCTGGATCTCCATTAGTCTATGAATTCGATTGCAGACAAAACTTGGATGCGAATTGGGTCTTATTTCTGCTCCTGACTGCAGGAGCTCTAGGACATCTAGAAGGTAATCCCATTCCCCTTTGAAAATAATCTTGTCAAGTGGATAAGCTTTTTCTGGTATTGTTGCAGTGGAATCATGAGATGGGATATTCCAAGCAGTATATGAAATGGAATTATCAAGATCCTCCTTATTTATCACGAGACCCTCAATTTTTCTGGCCATGTCTCCCCGAGCACTGGGGTCTTCCTTTTAGTTTAAGGATTCCATTTTTAGAGCCTGCAAAAATTTAACAGAAGCTGCTCTTTTAGATTAATTATTACAGACAATGTCGCAAATGCTCACTAAAAGAGAAAAACTTAGATGTATCGCTATATAAGGACACCAGCCTTTGGACACATAGGTGATGTATAGCCACATAAAGACACCAGCCTTTGGACACACGGGGTGGCACATTATTCAAAAAACATTTTGATGTCACTAAATACCTGGAACCCAACGGCAATGACCAAGTCTTCTCCCACAATCCGACAGGGTACAATAGACTGAATGGTTTAATCAACCTGACCACATTGTAAGGTATGAAAGCAGTTAGTTCTCTAATATTCTCAGATATCTTAGGTATGGATAGTTAAGAGAGAGCTTGAACAGAAAAACCAAAAAGAAAGAAACAGATATATATCAAAAAGGGAGAAAGAAGAAGCGAACCAAGGGTCCAGGCTAGTCTTCTTAGAAGAATTGGAAGCAAAGACAATGCTCCTAGATGGCAGGTGAATTTCATATCTAAGAAACCCTTAGGTAGGCGTAGGACACAGCCTTAAAGCATAGTAGTATGATAAGTCTTAGCTTTCGTTGTAGCTATTTTTCGATCATGGGAAAGACAGGATTTGTCCTTCAGTAACCAAAAAGGAAAATGTAGACATCCCCGAGCCTTTGCCTTCTTTGATCCATATAGGTTAGTTAAATCTCTTATTTTATCTGCCTTCTTTCCTGATGTTACAGTTTCTTCCTTTACCCCTCAAGAGGTTCCTCATCGCAAATTTTTGACCGTTGAACCCTCGGTTTCAATCGAAAGATCTGCAACAACATATATTGCCAAGGTAAACACGGAGCAAGTGGCTGAAGTAATATAATACCTATGCGTATATTATTGAGCTTTGAAAGCAAAACAAAAGAATGCTATGTATACAAAAGTACAGAAAACAAACAAAATAACTCTAATGGAAGAGGGGAAAGCTTAAACTTGAAGAGTAATTTTTTCGCGTGATGAATATATATTCAAATTCCAGACATAAGAATCAATGATTTTACTGAGTATAGTACACAAATTTTCTTTTTATTAATTTTTTTTTCTTTTTTGGCAACTATGCCCAGTTTTGACTCTCCTCCCAAAACAAATAAAAGGAGAGGTAAACATCCGCTTGGTCGGATGGTTGGCTTCTTGCTTGTTGAACAGATGGTTGGCCCCTTGCTTGTTGAAGCAGGTTCTGGGAGGAGCTCTCAAATTTAAGTCTCCTCTCTTGCATCTATTTCCTTCCCCACTCCAGTAGTGTAACTTAGAGTAGGATCCATAAAAAAAAAATAAAGGGAGAGGTGAAGGTGGCAACATGATTCCCAGAGCTTCTCCACTATGCATTACTATATAGGGAAGATACAATATATAACCATAGCACCCAAGTACCATGCTATCTAATTTTGTAGGAAAAGTATGTTACAGATTAAGTTTGAGACTATTACAGACTTACAAGAAAAGAGAAAATAAATATTAATAACGTTTAAGTCAGAACACTTACAGAAATTATGAAGTAAGATTAACAATATGGATAGGGCTGAGTCGTGCCACCGGTCACTATCCTTAAGATTAATTCACCCCTTATGTGCAAAGAGTTCCCGTGAGATTAATCCCCAAGATAAAACAGCCCCGAAGTTGAAGCTTCTTCCACTTAGGTTGCACTCCAACAAGTGGTCTTCGTCAGAATTCCGACGGCTACAATCAACACTCAAAAGAAACCGATTGATTTTGATAACTATGAAAACCAGAATAAGGGTGGAGGAGAGAGAGAGAGAGAGAGATAGAGTTGTGTACGGATAAATTGTTGTTGTAACCTTATGCTAATGGACTCTTTTCATATTAATAGAAAAGAAGTCCCAAATCAAAGGGTACGATGGAAAGTTGTATCCATCCAACGGGTTGTGACGAAAGGGTGCGTCAGTAGAATAGAAGGTCAAGATTTAATCTCTCCAACGATCATAAAGATCAATGGTTGAGATTAAACTAATTTGAATTCTCCAACGATAACG
Source organism: Protea cynaroides (assembly GCA_028583415.1). NCBI lineage: Eukaryota > Viridiplantae > Streptophyta > Magnoliopsida > Proteales > Proteaceae > Protea > Protea cynaroides. The sequence continues at coordinate 65,890,828 of CM053272.1, forward strand.
TATCTATTTAAATACGTCATGTCTCTATGTATTCAAATACGTAGAGACATACCCTTTAAAAAAATAAGTCAACGGATAAACCCGCGCCCGCGCCCCGCCCCGCCCGGCTCGGCGCGCGCGTGTGTGAAAAGAACCCCGGACCCCCCGGACCTTCCCTCTAGAGGCATCTTTCATTTAAGGGCTCAAGATGTTATAGGTCACACAATATATATATACCTTCTCAATCTTTTTCTCCAAGCAATATGGGACTAAAACAAGTCCTACAAGCTATGCCAACCAAAAAAATACAAGTGGGAAAATTTCCCTCCAAAACCAAAAGTCAAAATTTTGAAACTTTTAACTATTTTTGTTTTTTTTTTTTTTTTAAACTCTAAAAACCCAACAAATTTTCATCACCTGATTTTATCCAATCCAATGATGATCTGGCTCCCTACTAATAGATCAATGGGATGAACATTCTGAATGTTTCAAGGCTAAAGAATTACTGTTTTTCAGAGATACCCTTTGGAGTTATTGACCTTACTTTACTAAATGTCAATAAATTTCCCTGGAAAAAATGAGTTCTTTGCATGAGACCTGAGTAATCAGCTAACTATATTTGATTTAAGGGAAGTACTACCATAATGTGCGCTGTATAATGATACCTAGGATCCCACCCATACAATGGATTTGTACCAACACAGTGGCAGGGCCAATTGATGAGTGGATTACCAGCTGTCATCATACAATTTTCTTTTGAGTTATACCTTGTGGACCAAACTGGGTATTTTTCTCCTTTATCCAACATCATCCCTTGGATCAATGTTTGTCAACTAAACACATTCCACCGCCCATGTTATGTCTCCAAACCTATTGGGTGAAACATGAGTTCACATCCTAGTCAATCCATCCAAGGAGTACCACCAGCCAGATTTAGTTTAGTCGACATACATTGATATTAGGACTTTTTGTTATTTAGTTTCCTAAAATTTAGCACTCATTTATTTGGTATTTTCATTGTTTAGAAATTTCTTAAGTTTCCTAATGTGTTTCCTATTTGTCTGTTTTAGAAACTTTCCTAGTTTATAAAGAAAGTTTTTGTTTAGGTTGCAATTTCCATTCTCGTAACCTTTCTTATTTTTGTAATCTCTTACAAGTTATAAATAAGAGGTAGTTGAAGGCTGGCGGGAGACATTTAGAACCCAGAATATTGCTATTGGCTTTTCTTGGTTGAGTCCTATCGGTTGTGAGACTCAATCAAAGTTATTTCCTATGTCTCAATTTCTTCGACTATTGTTCCAACTTCTTCCAACTCTTTTCTGACTTTTAATTTTCAATTCCGTAATTTCTGGTTAAGTGTTTGTTGATCAATGGGAACTAGAAATTCTTAACTACCGGATTACTTCACTATGGCTGTAAAGTTTCCAGGCCAATCTCGACTTTTGTGGTTCCTTCTCCTGCAATCTGATCTCATCCAATTTCAGAGGAAGTGAAAATCAAATCAGACATCTATTCTGACTTGTCCAAGCATTGGCGGAACCAAGTGCAGCAAGCTTTCGAGGTTCACAGCTCCTCCAATTCTTCTCGGATCCTTCTCAAATTTCAAAGGGTGTTCATATCTGTTACCAGGATCACCTATGCCAAGTTTCATCTAATTCCAACGGTTAAATTAAGTGCTTGAACCCTCTTTGCCATAAAAAATTCTTAATGAAACTCATCGAACTTGCCAAAATTAATTCTGTTTCCCAAGGATTTGAAATCACCCCACCAGTCTAAATTTCAAACATTGGCTGCCACACGGAAAGAATTGGAGAACCTGGATGGGTCCATTTTATAGAGGATCCTGCATCCATCTCACCAGTTATTTTCATAAACATATACAGAAAGAGATCTAAATGATCTGTTTCCGAAGACTCCCGTTGGCCCATTTATGACATACCTCTACCAGTAAATATTCTGCTAGAAACTACAGAGGCATAAAACTAATATGTCATACTACGAAACTATGGGAAAGAGTTATTGAAACTTGCACGAGAAAAGAAACTACTATTTCGGAGAATCAGATTGGTTTTATGCCAGGTTGATCCACGACAGAAACTATTTACTTGTTTAGGAGACTCATGGAAAGATGTAGAGAATGCAAGAAGGACCTTCATATGGTCTTTATTGCTCCAGAAAAAGCTCATGATAGAGTTCCTAAAGAGTTAATCTGGCAAGTACTAGAGAAGAGAAGTGATTCAAGCAAATATGTAGACATAGTTAAGGATATGTATTATAATATGGAGACTAGTGTGAAAACTATGGGAGGCCAAAGTCATAAATTCTCAATTACAATGGAGTTACATCAAGGATCAGCTTTAAGCCCTTCTCTGTTTGCCCTCAGTATGGATAATCTAACCAGAGACATTTAAGATGAAGTTCCTTAGTATGATTTTCGCTGATGATATTATTTTGGTGGATGAGACAAAAACAAGGATTAATGCCAAGTTAGAGCTATGTAGATCAACATTGGAATCAAAAGGTTTTAAGATAAGTAGAATAAAGATGGAGTATATGAAGTAACATTAGTCACACAAGGACGGATAATGAGGTGATGAACATTCATAAGAGGGAGATACAACAAAGTAATCATGGTATCTAGGTTCAATCATAAACAAATAAGGTGATATGGAAGATGATGTTTCACAGATGATTAAAATAGGATGGACGAAGTGGAAATGTGCGTCTGGAGTGCTGTGTGATTGGCATATTCTTTTAAAAATTAAAGGAAAATTTTATAGGATAGTCATTTTACCAGCTATGATGTATGGTGCAGAATGTTGAGCAGTTAGAAACATCATATAGATAAACTTAGTGTAGCTGAGATGAGGATGATGAGATAGATGTGTGGCAAAACTAGGAAGAATAAGGTAAGGAATGATCGTATTAGCGTTGATTTGGGAGTAGTCGATACATGATAAACTATGAGAAAGCTGTTTGATATGGTAAGACCATATTCAACAGAGGCCGTTAAATGCTCCCATACAGAAGAGTGGTTTAATTTAGATTGAAGGATTTAAAAGAACTAGGGACAAACCTAAGATGACTCTAGGGGAGGTGATGAAGAAAGATATGCATAGTTTAGGCCTTGTTCCAAGTATGACATCGAACAGAGCTAATTAGAGGACAAGAATCCATGTAGCCAACCCCATCTAGTTAGGATAAGACTTTGTCGTCAATTACAATATAATTACACTTTTTAATCAGAATAAGAATTTTCATCTTATCTCTTTCCAGTATGCGCTTAAACCAGAAAAGATATTCTACTCTATATTCTACTATTGCCACTTCATTTGATTTTGTAAATAGAAATATGCCATAAGTTCAAAGTTATGCAGAATCACAAAAATTTCTTGACCTCCATTATATAGTAATTAATATACCATAGGTTAATAGCATGCTTGTAAATTTCTGCAACTTCTAACTCACTTTTGATACATATAGCTTTTTTATTTTGGATTGAAATTTGACCAATGAAAATGGGTGAAAGGTCTTTTATAACATGGATTCATGAAATGTCTACTAATATTAGTTGTACAGTTTGTTTCAATTATCTCTTTTTTTCTTTTATTTTCTTTTTTTTTTTTTTTTTTTTTTTTTGAGGGGGGTCCTAAAAAAGAAAACTTTCATTACTTGGGTATTTCGATGATATTTTTTGGCTAAACCTTTCGTTCAATATAGATATATTCAAAAAATATATAAGAGATGGTGGACTAAAGTTATTGTAGTATTCTAACTTCGATGAAAAATACACAAAATTTAATTAGTAATACATAATATCAAAGAAGCTTATGTTGCTTCTTTCCCTGTAGAACTACTTTTAACAACCACTGAATTGTCTCCACCATAAGTGATGTAGATAGGTTCCAACACAAGCATTCACATTGGAACAATCCCAAACCAATCCCAAAGCCTAGTCTAATGGGTTAATAAGTAGTCTATTGAGTTATATGGGTTATGTGCTAGGATTTGTTATGTTTTCTTTTGTATTGGGCCTATTTTGAAAGCCCATAAATGGTTGATAAGTGGTTCATCCGAATTTATAAGTCTAAGAGTCATTAGTGAAGTCTAAAAGTCATTTTTAAAGTCTAGAAATCATTATTAGAGTTAATTTCATTGAGAGTGGAGACCTTGAAAATGTAAAATGTAAGTGCCTTGAAAACAGTCCCAAAGTAAGTCGTTGGAACTATTCAAATCATTAAGTCTAGGACGAAGTTCCAATGAAAGTCTAGAATCATCTCAGTCCCTCTATAAAATAAGTTACCTTGTATGCATTAAAAAAAAATAGAGAATTTGAATGAAATATTGGTTTTGTCTACATTTGTCTGTGAGATTCAGATTGCTATGAGTGACTCATGAGGTGAGAAACCTCCGGTAGTAAAAGACCACCAAGGCCTAAGGAGAGATGCTAAAGGTCACATCCCCCTACCTTCCTTCCATCCCTTCTTCCTTCTATTCATTGATTCTTTTCCCCTTTCTTGTTATATATAAAAAAAATAAAAATAAAAGAGAAATTTCGCTACCAAAATACTATTCACAGTTACTGTTCATGTGATTATCTTGCGGGTCATTCAATGTGAGCTTACTCTTGTTTCAACCGTCAGCTGAAGCCCATTTTCTGGTATCATTCTCACCCTTCATCGTCTATCCTTCGATATCAAATTGAGGTGCCTACTGATTGGTAGAACTAAGTGAAGGTATTTTCTACTACTAGCATACTGTTTTCTATTGTTAGAGATAAGACTGTCAAGCATATCCCACTACTGTAATGGACTGTTGAGCTACTTTATTTGTTGATCCTGGTTTAGGGTATCCCAATCCCCATCAATAAGCCACCACCATGTATGATTATATAAATAAGTGATTATGGAAGCAAAAGCACATCAAATAAGAAAATTCAGAAACAAACGATGTTTTATTATTTATTTATTTATTTTGGTAACAGAACAAACGAAATTGAAATTGAAACATATCCAAAAATCCTATTTATCAAATAGCTGAACAATATGCATAAATTTTAAGACTAGAAGCCCTTCTTCTTAGTTGAAATTTGAAATAACTAACAACTGTTGGATTTGTGTGGCCCAACACAGGTTTACTATGTTATTTTTATGTATTCTCTTTGGGCATCTCTATCTCTATTTTGAGGTATATATATGTGACATGTGGTTTACATATTTTGTGGCTTATAAATTTGTTATATGGTATCATTGTTTTTTGTCTATTGTATTAATAGACTGGTTTTGCAGATGATTATTCAAATGAGCCACTTTGTAGTTCTTGGCTTGACCGCACCTATCATGATGCGCTATGTGCTTGCATAGGCATTGATTGGACCATGATAGGTTTGTGGGGTGCAAGTCAAAATTGCTCAGACTATGGGAGACATGGGGACTAGTCTTTCGACGGTCAGTACACATTTGGTCTGTGAAGTCCTTCATGATAAGACCACGTGTAAGTTGAGTGGTGACATTAGTGCCTAATGTTCATTGCTAGTGACTTGACAATTATAAGAGTGTACGCGTACCTACAAACTGCCAATTTGAATAATGTTATCGTGTTTGATTTTGCATCAAATATTTTTTATTTATAAATATAAAATATTATTTTTATTTTTCTTTGCAAAATCTTTTTGGTTTTATGAAAAATGGCAGTTTTGTATTTTGTGTCCCTATTTATTATTTAAGGCACTTGTGGTAATTGTCAAGGTATGCCAAAAGGCAATCTGGATATGGCATTAGGAGGCTAACATCTCACTTAGGATTGGACTTTATGGCTGGTCATCTCCACCCTAGAGATATAAAAACATCTCAAGGTCACACAGGCAAAGGGAGGAAAAAAGCTCAAAATACCAAGATATGGTATACTTATCCAGCTGGGGTGAGCACCCTGATTGCTTGTGAGATCCTTGGACATCAAGTGGCTTTGTTTGTCTAATCATCATAGGTTCTTCAACAAAAGAAAGAGTTCTTCATCACAGGTAGAGTGCTTCAACAAAAGAAATTTTCAAATCGTCAAAAAAGGTATTCTTAATTTCTTAGATTAAACAAGTGACATGATATTCGTGATATGTTTTCATTTTTGGTATAAAGTTAACAGTGACATTGAGATTCATCTAGGATGTTTTTTCTAATAACAACAAGTGAAACAAAGCATACATTTAGAAATGGAATCTCAAAACCAAAATGTTCAATCACATTTAACAAATATTTCCTTAGATTCTTATGACAACAAAAGAAAAAACCAGCACAGTGGCATAATTAATCACCGACAGTTCCATGTTTGTTTAGATCTTCATTGAAAGAAATCCGAGAGAGTTAGATAAAGACGGAGAGAGATTGAGGGAAGGGAAGAACTGATATTAGAAAGAGACAGAATGGGCAAGAAAACGAACACAGGTTGGGGCTTGGGGAGAGCATGGGAGAGAGAGAGCGCATACTTGGTCCTCAAGGCAGGGGTGAATATAGATTCCCAGGTTGCAGTTTAAAGACAGAGAGCTTGCTTGAGGTTGAAGGCGCTCAGCAGCTCACAACTTGTAGAAGAGAGAGAGAGAGAGAGAGAAAAGTCGCTCGCAGGAGCCCTTTCCGTTTTTCCGGTAGGGAGCTCACGGTACCTAACTTTTCTACGGACGAATGGTTTTTGGGAAGGGATATTTTGCCTTGAAATCTCAATTGAGTATTAAATGGGCTTGCTCACCCATTTAAACGGATCGGATCGGATTCGGCACCCATAGACTAGTGTGTGAATTCGAATCTGCCTTATAATCAAACTATGCAATTCCAATCCGGAATCTGACGAATTTGTAAAAATCAAATCCAAATTCAAATTCAAATTTTAACTGGATATCTGAAAAAAATCCAATTTGAATCCAGACTAAAAAAAAATTAATGGAATCGGACGTTGATCTGCCCTATTCGAATTCAAGGTGAAGGCCTGTGATGACCCCTCTTCCAATAACATTTAACCCTCGTGATTCCAGTTGAATTGGTTTAGCAAATATAAAAGAAAGCAACAGGAGACAGAATCATAAGAAATCTCAGTTTTCTCATACTGAACGATAATAAAAAAAAATACACTCCACACTTGAATTCCTATAACTGCAATAAGTTTTTAAAGTCTCAAGTGAATTTTAAGTACGGGTGTCAATCCTGAGACCGCACCGTGTCCCCTGAGTCGGACCGACCGGTTAAAAATTGCAACGAACTAGATCGATTAACAAACATGTCAGTCTTAGGACCGCACCGATTACTAATAGATCGTTCACGGTGCAGGGGTATAAACTGACGGTTGTCCGACTGGACCGACCGATTAAAGCCCGAATGATTATAGACCGACTAAGGACCGATTAGACTGATATAAGTTTGTTTTTATTTTATTTTTTTCCTACCCATTTTTCCTTCCCATTTTTTTAGCTTTTTATTTTATTTTTCTCATAACATCTTTTTCTCTCTCTAATAGTCTAACTTTTACTTTTAAAAAAAGCTAAAACATTAGTTTATTCAATTTCAAACTTGTATTCATGAAGGCAAAATTGTTGAAAGTTAGGGCCGACTCCACTCTACCATCCATCCTAGGACCTTGTGAAAGTGGTACTTACAGTGAATACAACCTTATTAAATCATATATAATAGACCTTTTGATAAACCGAATAGCATAACCTAACATAAGAACGAATAAAAAAAAAAAAAAAAAAAACACCAAAATATAAAGAGTCAATGTCTTGCAAATCAAGACCGATTAGTTAAATATATCGAATATGGTCCAAGGGATTAAATTGGTGGAGAACGGTTACACCCGATCGAGACCGACCGATTGACATCCCTAATTTTAAGCAATAAGTTAAAAACTTAATGGGAGAAAAACATGATGGGAGAAGCAATCGACCAAAGGACTGTTTGCTTTAGAGGAACGATGCACCACAGATAATCGATCAAGCAAATCGTCGCCAATGATACAATACAGAGAAGATGAAGCAACGATAAACTTTTAATGAAGAGAGACAGAGAAGATCAAGCACTGATTGCCATAAGAAAAATTAATGATGGACATCATCCAAGAGAATTTAATGAACCCAATGAAAAGAGAAGCAACTTTAATGCTGCAGTTAAGATATTAAATATCATTTAAAACGGTTTTTACGTAGATGAAAAGTTCTAGTTCGGATTCATTTTTATTATTATTTTTATTTTTAATTTAATATTTTATCTTTTTGAATGTTTGGTATCATTCATAAATGTTATTTATGATAAACAAAAATAAAAATTAAGTAAAAAAAAAAAAAAAATTTCCATCTCTTTTTTTTTTTTTTACCTAAAATCGATTCAAATAAAAAAACCAACAAAAAAAAAAAAAAAAAAAACGTGATAATATAACTCTAATTGATTTTTATATAAAACCTTGACAAACCTCTGCGAACCCTTTGGGATCCATCTCTTCTCCAAGAGTCTTTTCGGAGTTCGTTTCTCTCTTTTTTTCTTTCCTATTTCTCCCTCTTTATCTATTTCTTACTCTCTCTTTCTTTCCTATTTCTCCCTCTTTATCTATTTCTTATTCTCTCTTTTGTTTTTTGTACGTTTCTCTCTTTTATCCTATCTTCGTTTCTCTTTGTTTTCTTTCTGGATTTTGCGAAGGAAGCGATCCCGATGCCTTTGGACGTAGCCGTAAAAGATCGAGAACGCCAAGAGCAGCAGTTGATTGTTTGACTGAGCAGATCATCTTGTTGATGATAATTTCAATACAAAAGACCTACAATTCCCGTGATCGTGATTGTAACTACCTTCAGTAATCGATTGGGGAAAAAAGCGAGCCGATCCGCTAAATACAGAGGATGTGATGTCAACGATTTACTCAAACAGAACTATCAGATCAGAAAACTCCCTCAGACGATTTTATCTCCGAACGTGTGCTGTGGTTCCCCAAATCTTTTCGACGGTAATCTCGAGAAGATGGGAAGAACAAACACAACGCCGTTCCAATGTCGATTGAGTAAAAGCGACGTCGATCTTAGATCAAGACTTTTTCAGTATAAAGAGATGAAAAATCGAACGAAGAACACAGCAAAGTAGTAAACAGGTGTGAGTTGGCGAATAAGGAAGGAATCACGAATATCAAACTCTCTCTCTCTCTCTCTCCTCCGTCGTATATTATGCAGAGGCAGAGCAGCGAAGGAGACGTCGGACGAGCTTTCAGCAATCAGCACTGAAAGTTGGAAAACCAAGGAAAAAAAATGTCACATATTTATAGGCAAGGCAAAATTTTTGTAATATCTCAATTAGGTCCCTATTATTTTCTGTAATCACATAAATATCCTCAAGGAACTAGGGGTAAACATTTTCATCCCTCATAGTCATACAATCATGCTCATACTGATACATTAGTCATCACAAGGTTCGCGACTCCTGTTCCTCAATGGTGCCAAAACCATGGGTCGGATAGTAAGGGTGACCGATTCGATCTGATTTAGTCCTATCCGGATCAAGATTGTCTACAACCTATTCCGGCCCAATCCCATGGATTTGAACCTTGATTACAAGTTACCTTAATGAAAATGAATGAACATAGAATACGTACTAGCTAATTAAAGCAGTGAATTCAAGATGATCCAACATTCTCACCCTTACCAAGTTGGTTTGTTTGCGAAGAGGCAATGACTAAACTACCACTTAGATCCAATGAAGATACAATACAGTAGCTAATTAAAAGCAGTGAATTCAAGGGGGTCCAAGCCACTCACTCTTACCTACTTGGTTTGTTTGCGAAGAGGTACTGAGAGAATTGAAACTCAAATCCAGTGATTTCAAGTTAGGGAGATTAGATTGAAATTCTGCATCCATGAAAGGAAAGTAATTATGTATAATACCACTAATATGTAGACCATTGTGGTTCAAACCTTCCAGGAAATGATGATGAGGATAAATTGTGTTTATATACCCTCCAAATGAAATGATCCTCCCACAAAATTATATCCAAGGGACAAATGTAAGGGAGTTAAGTTTAGCTATCTCTCTCTCTCTCTCTCTCTCTCTCTCTCTATCTTCTCTACGTCTCTTTCTCTTTATAGGAAGCATATCAGAATTGATCTATTATGTTTTTTATTTTTCATGTAATACAATTTTTATTAAAAATCTGTATTATGGTTTTTCTAATATCTTTTTGAGGATTTTAACAATTGGTGTAATTTGGAGTGGATCTATGTTGTTTGGGTTCATTTATATAGTATGCAGTAGATGGATTCATTTATTAAAGTTATAAAAATTATTTTGGACATAGTCATACCAAATCTATTTTTTATTCTATAATCTATTTTTGATTGTAGCTACCAAACAATTTTTTATTTTTGACCAAAAATGATTTTTTATAAATAGATAAAAATAAAAATAAAAATGGATCCAAACTAGGCCTTAAGTAGTAGGAACTAGAATAAATAGTGCAGTAGCAATAAATGCTCGATACTTAATCAACTTAGAGTGACTTTGGTAGCAAACATCTAGACAACTGATGCAGCCTAACTATTACTCTAGCTACTAATGAGTATTTAATGGTCATTCCTCTTGCATTACCCTTCCCAACACTTCCCATAATTTATTTCTTCTCCCAACAGACTAGGATCATCTGCTGCACTTCTGTGTAGGAGATTCGATCCTGAGCATTGGAAGGGCATCAAGATACAGTCCCGAAGCCCTTTGAATGATCAGGATCGCCTTTGCTACACAAGAGTATAGCAGAGGATCTTTTTCTTCTCCCAACATCTCTTTTTTCATTTCCAACTCCCAACTTCTCTTTTCTCCATTTAAAGCTTTCTCATTTAATGCCATCCCATTGATGCCTCTTTCCCAACAAGTTTTCCCATTTCCAACTCCCAATTTCTCCCTTCTCCATTTAAAGACCTTTTGTTTAATGCCCTCCTATTTTATGTCTCTTTTCCAACGTCTCTTTTTCATTTCCAGCTGCCCATTTCTCCCTTCTCCATTTAGAGCCCTCTCGTTTAGTGCCTTCCCATTTGATCTCTTTCCCAATGTCTCCACATCAATGTTTCTTTTCTTTCCCAAGTTACGCCCAACTTTTCATTCTCTCCATCATATCCTTTATATATGTGTAATATGTGTTTTGAATAAGATTAAAAAATTACTTGTAAGCTTATGCTTTTGGAAGTGCTTGTAAAGCCTCTTTAAATGAGTTTTGTAAGAAAAATACAATCCATATACATGTCAATATGCGGAATAAGATTTGACATATCCGTAGTGTAGGGATCTGTTTCAGCCATTGTCCATCCAATCGAAATCTCCTTCAATGCACTCTTTGACGCCTGTGTCTACTAACAAAAGAGAAGAGAGGAGGGAAGGGTTTCTGTGCACTCACTGTATTCCCAAACAGAGAACATGATAGAGTTCTTAGATTTTCATCAGTGTGCACATGACCCTACCCATTAGTATTTATAGACCAACTGTCTCTTTCCATCGAAGATGGACTATGATCTGGGTACCACATGTCCCTTAAATTCGATGCTCATAACTCTCCTAATGGGGATACTGAAATGGATTAGAGTGGCATGTGGGCCACTCACTCACATTCTCCCACTTGACCCATATTGCCACATAGCAAGTCATTTTTAGAGTTATAATATAATGTATGGCCATACATTAACTTTCATATATTTCCTTATGGGTTTGTTATTTATGTTCATAATAAAACTCCCAACCCATGAATCATAGCGGTACAAGTCTATACACAAGAACATTGCCTTCCATGTATTACAATGGACTGTTCATTTTAAGATGAACCTCAATTGTAACAACCCACTTTATAGAACCAATTCAACAATTGATTCAAGGGTCAACTTTATTGTTTTGAAAACTTTATAGGCATCTATCATTACAAAACTTTATGTATACAACTGAACAAATGATAGAGAATAACATTATTTCGAGTCGTCAAAACTTTATATTGCAATATCATAAATAAAACATTCAAATACTTAATAATTTACATAGTCTCATATGATCCATGTGAGCTACATACACATTGGGTGGAAGCCCTTTAGTGAAAAGATCAGCTATCATATCATCAGTGCCAATATGTTCTATCTGAATGTGACGAACTTGAACGTCTTCTTTAACAGCAAAATACTTTATTTCAATGTGTTGGCAGCGACTCACTAAGCACGTATTGTTAGAGAAACGTATTATTGCAGTATTGTCACAGTAGATCCTTATAGGTCTTTCAATAGAACTTATGACCTTTAAATTTGTGATAAACTGCCTCTACCATAATGCCTGAGAAACTGCTTTATAGTACACCACCACTTCCGCTTCAATAATAGAAGAGACTATCTTAGGTTGCTTTATGCTGTGCCAAGACATTACTCCTCTAACTACAAAAAAAAAAGTCAGAAGTATACTTCCTTGTATCTCCACATTTAGCAAAGTCTGAATATGAGTAGTCAATTAGTTACAAAACATCAACATGCCTATATGTGAGCATTTGATCCTTGGTGCCCTGTAGGTACTTCAGTACTTTCTTTATTGCTGTCCAATGTGGCAGACCAGGGTTCTTTTGAAACCTACCTATTACTCTTACTGAAAATGAGATGTCAGGCCTGGTACAGACCTAAGCATACATCAAACTGCCTACTACTAATGCATAAGGGATATTTTACATTGCCTGATGTTTCATATTGGTCTTTGGACATTGCTCCAGACTATGTCTGTCGTCTTTAACAAGAGGTGCTACACTTGATGAACATTGCTTCATCTTAAATCGTTCTAAAATTTTATCAATATAATCCTTTTGGGACAGTCCTCAGGTCTTAAGAGATCTGTCCTTATGAATCTTTATGCCTAAGACATAGGAAACTTCACCCATATCATTCATGTCAAAGTTTTGGGTCAAGAAATGTTAAGTCTCATGTAGCATCCCTAAATCATTGCTAGCTATAAGGATGACATCCACATATAACACTAGTATGGTAAACTAAGTTCCCTTGATCTTTATGTAAATACATTGATCAGCTAGATTCTCCACAAAATTGTAGGAAGTAATCGTGCTATCAAATTTCAAATACCACAGTCGAGAAGCTTGTTTTAATCCATATATGGATCTTTTAAGCTTGCATACTCAATGATCTCTTTTATTTGAACTAAAGCCTTCAGGTTGACCCATGTATACCTCTTCAATCGGATCACCATTAAAAAATATCGTCTTGACATCCATTTGGTGCAGCTCCAGATCATTGTAAGCCACCAGTGTCATGATGATCCTTAAAGAATCTTTTCTAAATACGGGCAAAAAGGTTTCTTTATAATCAATGTTAGCCTTCTAATTATAATATTTGCCACGAGTCAGGCCTTGTACCTTTCGATATTGCTATGTAGGCTCTTTTAGTTTTGAAAACCCATTTACACCCCACAATGGAGGTGTCCTTAGGTAATTCTACAAGTTACCATAATTGATTCTTTGACATAGATTTCATTTCATCCTTCATGGCATCATGCCATAAAATGGAATCTACACAACCCATAACCTGTGAAAATGATATCGGATCATCACTTATTCCAATATTAGTTTCACAGTCTTGGAGATACACTTAATAATCTGAAGGGATTGACATTTTTTTCTCTATCTCGAGGATCTCCTTAAAACTTGTGGCTCAGGATTGGTTTCCCAATTTTGGACCACAGATTCAGCGAAAATTGGTTCCTGATGTGGGGTATCTTGATGTGGTACTTCATCATGAGCTTGTGGTGTCTCATGAACCACATGTACCATTGGTAAAGGGATAAAATCCTAACCACCAGATGTGGAAGGGATTGTCGATATGTTTTGTTCATTGAACTCAATGTTTCGACTCTGTATACTCCCACTATTGTTGCCATCCTCTAGAAACTTGACAACTTTAGACTCTAAATTTGTAAGACTATATGAAGGATAATAAAACTTATAACCCTTACATCTTTCAGAATAGCCAATGAAATATCCACTGACTATTCTAGGGTCCAAATTCTGAAAATGTTGATTGTAAACTCTTATTTTGGCTCGACAGCCCCATATGCGAATGTGCTTTAAACTAGGTTTCCAACCATTCCATAACTCAAAAGGAGTCTTTGGAATCGACTTCGATGGTACCCTGTTCAAGATATATACCGCTGTCTTAAGAGCTTTACTCCACAATTTCAAAGGTGAACTAGAGTTGTTAATCATACTCCTGACTATGCCCATAAGTGTATAATTCCTTCTTTTAGCAATGCCATTTTGATCCGAAGATCTAGGCATGGTATATTATGGTACAATACCTTGCTCTTGAAGATATCGTGCAAACGGTCTTTGACCACATCCTATGGTTCTAACATAGTATTCACCATCTCTATCTGATCTCATGATCTTGATCACCTTTCGAGTCTATTTCTATACTTCTATCTTGAAGTTCTTAAAGGTTTCTAAGGCCTCATCTTTATGAACTAGAAGATAGAGATACATAAATCTTGAGTGGTCGTCAATAAAGGAGACAAAATATCTCTGATCATTCAGACAGAGAGTGAAAAATAGTCCACAGATATCTGTATGTATGATTTTTAAATTCTCAGTTGCCCTTTTGGCACCTCTCTTAGTTTTGTTGGTCTGCTTTCCCTTGAAGCAGCCTACACAAGAACCTAGGTCAGTAAAATCAAGAGTTTCAAGGATTTCATCATTCACTAATCTTTTAATTCTGTCACTGAATAAGTGACCTAATCTAAGATGCCACAACTGAGAGGAATTCTCATTTACATTCATTCTCTCTATGTCAATATTGTTTACAGAGAGTAAACTACTTTCATATGTTGGATCAAGATTTAAGAGAAATAAATCATCAATCAAAGAACCTGAACCGATGATTACATCATTCTTAAAAATCTTTAATTTTGTATCAGAAAATTAAACACATAACCCAAAGGTGTTAATCTGAAAACAGATATCAGATTCTTGTAAAAGATGGAACATAAAAGGTTTCTCTTAAATCCAACATATATCTGGATTGCAATATCAATCTATAGACACCTACAGCTTCCACTTGAAATTTCATCCGATTTCTTGAATGGATATGTCTCTCAGTTTCTTCGAAAGTATTGTCTGCAGAAAGCCTTGCATGGTATTGGCCATGGATTGATGATCCAGAATCAATCCACCAGTTATTTGAATGAGAATCAACTAAATTTGATTCATAACAAACCAAAATTCTGTAAGCTGAGATGTCCCTCATGTGCGTGATGTGGTTACACACATCATCCTTACCATTGTTACTTAATGAGTTTAATTTTTCCATTAGAGTGTTTACTAACATCTTATTTGAACTCACAAACTAAGCATCAATTGCCTTCATGTAGTCAATGACCTTCTTGCATTCAGAAATTGATTATTTAATGCTCTAGTCGATATTATTCATGACAAGCATCAGGCTCAAGTGGTTAGACTACTCCCACTTATCATAATGAGTAATTTGGACTGGCACATTGGAATCCGTGAGAGCAGTGGGCTCTTCTATATGGAGTGCCATATCCAAAACCATGCACTCTAAGGTCAAATAAATCTTTTATTTCTAATATGAATAATTTTCCCTAATAAGCATTGGGAGACTAATCTGGTTATAAACTGTAAACAACACTAAGAAAGTTTAAATTTATTGACGTACAACTTATACTGATATCAACCCATGTCAATAATCAGTCACATACTAAAATTAATTATAATCTACCTATGGCCTAAACTTATAATCAATTTCAGTATGTAAAAACTTTACACTAAGTTTATTTACATGAAACTTAAGTGATAGACTGATGTATTCTATAAAATTATGAAAAAAAATTCATCTACACCCCATCAAAGATCCTTAACATCATCTACACCCACAAGAATGCCGAAACATCACCTAGGTCCACTTAACTGACAGAAATCATTAAAATTGTTGAAATACAATTTTACCCCTCAAATAAAAATTTTAAAAAAGAAAATTTATGTTCATTTACGAATTTAGCCTTCAAATATTACTTATCCCTACTGCGAATTGTTACTCTCTTGTTCATTCTCACTCAAGCTCTAGTCTCCTCTGCGTTGAGAAGAGCTACTGAATCACCCAAGCATCCTCCCTGCTTCGACGGCAGCATCCCATTTGCGTTGAGAAGAGGTCCCGAATCACCCAACCTTCTCCGGGTTTGTTGAGAAGAGCTCCCAAACCAGATCTGCCATCCTGGTTCGTTGAGAAGAGCTCCCAAACCAGATCTGCCATCCATTGAAAAGAGCTCCCAAAGCAGATCTGCCATCCATTGAGAAGAGCTCCCTCCCAACACTACGGATGTAAAATTGTAAATAAAAAATCAAGATCATCCATTCAATGTTTCTTCAATAGTGTATGTATAGACAAGGATATCGAACTAAAATTATTCCTCAATTTTTTCACAATTTTTTGCATTCCAGATTCAACTATCAAGTTAGGGTTTCGTTTCATACCCCATGGAATATTGGGGAAAAACTATCCCCCTGGTAGTCGTAGAAGGAGAATTTGTGGGGAAGAGGGGATTGAACGAAATGAGTGGTTTCATACCTAATGAAGAAGAAATTATGGGGAATAGTCTTTTCATGTCCGTCTTCATCATCCTCGTGAAGTAGAGGTAGGGTTGTAGAGGATTGCCCGATTTACCTACCTTTGTTGTAGTAATAACCGTGGTCGGGGAAGATGAAGGCACCGTTGACGGCAAAGAAGAAAACTGTAAACTTCGTAGTCCTCGTCCTCGTCGAGTAGAGGTAGGGTTTCATTATTGTCGTCCTCGTCGAGAAGGAAAATGTGAAGTCTCAAGTTCTACTGTTTCACTTACTGTTTCGAAGTGAAACAGTTCGAAATAGAGGACGTTTCGAAACAATTATCAGAAGGGTATATTGGTATTTTCACCCTACAAAAAGGGTATTCTTGTCCGTGAAAAATTTCAATCCACCTGACGTCAGCATCTAACGGCAATCAACTGACGGAGTGGACTTCTATGATTACCACAGTAAAAGTTAGTGGACCTAGGTGATGTTTCGGCATTCTTGTGGGTGTAGATGATGTTAAGGATCTTTGATGGGGTGTAAATGAAATTTTTTCTAAAATTATCTATGGGCTAAGATTATAGTTTACATCTGTCTAAGCTTGTATTAATAAGACTAGAATGCTACACTACAATTCAAAAGGTTGTTACACACCTGTAGGCAGAAGAAGGCTCCCTCTGTCTTACAATTTCACATTCTACCTTATTCCATCTTCTAACAAAAGAAAAGAACATTTTCCTGTGGGGATAATATCCAGTTCCAATGCAAAAAATGCAATTTTGTGATGCTTACCACTAAAAGGGTATTTTAGTCCTTTCATGACATCCTTAAATAAGCACTTATATATGTTAAAAATAAATCTAATTATTTTCTTCATTTTAATACAAACTTTCTTATAAGGGCATATTTATCATCTATGACATCTTAAAAAACACACTTATATGTGTTAAAATAAACCTAATGGTTTTCTTGATTTTTAACACAACTTTATTATAAAGGTATTTTAGTCATTTATGGTATCCTTTAAAAAAAATTCATAAATGTTAATATAAGCCTAATAATCCTAAAGAGTTCCTAATGACTTATCCTTTACTTTATTTAATACTGGATTTTAATGGCGTTTGTTACTGTCACTAAAATAGTGACATAAAACAACCTTACTGTATTCGTATATTTAGTGGCATTTTTCTGTAATGTCACTAAAGAGTGAGATAAATCATTATGTTATGTACATCTACATAAATCATTCTGTCTGTAAATATCGCTAAAATAGTGCTTAATTCATTATGTTATGTATATAGATACTAAAAGGAAACTAGACTGTTAGCGACGTTCAGAACACACTGTCATAATAATACAGTTACTGTTCTTTGACTTTTAGCGACGTTCAGAATGAACTGTCATAAAAGGTGCAGTCACTAAAATTGTGACGTTCGGTTCATAACTGGTTATTGGTGAAATATAATAAAAATCATTCTATAATATTAATTATCACCAACTATATAACAGACTTACCTAGTTTAAAAGGTTCTTGGTCAAATCGAAACGAACCGAACCAAATAGTCAGTACCGATTCAACCATTTCGGTCCACCCAAGCGGGCATATTCGGGGCACAAAAGAGTCTTTGGGTTAATCCGGTCAGAGTATGGGGTCGATTATCTAGTCAAACCGACAGAGCAATATTTCGGTCTAGCGGGTTGGGTTGGTTCGGTTCGACCCGCAAATCGGGTTTGTTTTTATCCGGTTCAATTACTTGAATCAGGTTGAACCGAGACCACTTAAAACCCTAATTTCATTAACTTTACCTAGAGATTCCTTCCAATTTACAAATTTTCCTTCTTTTCTCTCATCTGATAACCGAAAACTTGCAGCGGCGCTGGGGAACTTGCTGGAATATGCTGCAGTCCCCAACCAAATCCGACAAGGACGCCGTTCACCGCTGGAACAGCCTGAAACGGCAGAAGAGAGAGAGAGAGAGAGAGAGAGAGAGAGAGAGAGAGAGAGAGATGGATTAAAATAAGATCCCACTGCAGATCGATGGCGGCTTCGGTAGCCTAGTGGTTGTGCATGGCCGCGGCTGGCTGGCCCTTGCGGGCTGGCCTGCTACGCCTAGCGCGGCCGGCAATGTTGCTCCAGCTACCCCTTATTTCTTTGGGCTTGTTGTATGCACTCGCTAGATTTGTTGGTCGATCGAATCCGAAAAAATAAATAAATATATATATATATATATATATATATATATATATATTCTTTAAAAAAATACCCATTCTTATCATATCAGTGCTATTCAGATGTGGCTGACCAGCAAGGTCGGCCGAGTGCTTGCGGTGGTCGAATCCCATGAAAGTAAATTTTATTTTATTCTTTAATCCGATTCTTAATGTATCTGATCGGTGGATTGGTGGTCTGTATGATTTTTTTAGATCTCCTTTGGATTTTTCCCATGGGATTTTCCACAAACCCTAACGAACACACCACACAGATTACTAGAATACAATGGGTATTAAAAAGAAATGATAAGACATATACCTCTTGCTGTAATACAATGGACATTAAAAAGAGATGATAAGACATATACCTCTTGCTGTAGATTGATTTTCAACTGTTTCTTACTCTTTGAATGCTTGGATCAGAGTCTTCCACATCCTGTTGGGATCCCTTGACCTTCTCTCTACGAATGGGAACAGGAGAAGAAAATAACACCGTGACTATAGGGACTCTAATCATTGGTATTTATAATACAACCCCTAACCCTGGACCAGTCCCATAGTGGACTAGGTTGGTCCATCTCTAATCATACTTAAACTGGTCTACCTATAACCAGACTTCCACTGAATCAACTAACCTTATAATTAATTTAGCCTATAAAAATATCTTACAATCTCCCACTTAGGCTATATTAATTATAAATTCACCATTGATCCAATGTGGTCATGGAATCTAATTACATCAAAATCATCATTTACTTTGATCCAGTCATCAAGCCTACCAATGTTGAACAATAGTGGAAAGTACTCCTATACATCCGGTGTACCTCCTTCTATCAGCCACATACAGAGGTCTACTTAATGACATAAATTACTTTGAGATGAATACTTGAGTCCAATGATCGAATTACCACGATCCCGTTACTTTAAAATCCTTATAAGTCAACGCACTTTGATGTTATTCAACTTATATAGACAAACCGCCTCCAGTTTGGACTAATATCATACTTTGGCTTACCACCTTTTTTGGTTAAATACTGCCTTGTAATTTTGACATGTCTTAAATAATCAGAAATGTATATAAGTAATAAAATGAATGTTCACCAATAATCCTGCCCATTAAACCATAGGCAACATTAACAATCACAGATAAACCATTAACTACCAGATCTTCACTAATCAAGTAGATCTAAACACTCCCACTGACTAAGAGAATCTAAAGACTCCCACAGATATCACAAATTCCAAGAGAATATATAAACCAATAAAATACCTTCATTTAAATTTAATATGGAATTTAGTTTTATTAAAACATGTCAAATAAAATCTTCCAAAATAAATAACTGAACTGTAAGTCAATAAACAAATATCCAAAAACAACTGGTAATAATAAAGACTAACTAGACCTATGGCTTCAACTGTATTAAACGACATCATCATTTGGCATCTTCTTTTTCTGGTGTCTCAGTTTCCTTCTTCTTCTTCTCCAACCAAGCTTCTCTTGCCTTACATTCTCTCTTCATGTGTCCCTTCTTACGGCACCAAAAACATTCAACATCACTAATATCCCTATCATAAGATTTTCCTTTCTTAAAGGAGTGTCTATCTTTTCTATAAGGTCATACCCCAACCTTTCCTTTACCTTTATCTTCTCTGGAATGATGACTAGTGACATTGACACTTTCAAATCTTTTCTTCAGTCTCATTTCTTCTTTAGTGCAAACAGAGATTAATTTGTTCATATCCCATTCCTCTTCCTGAGTATTATACGCCACTTATATTTAGTAATACTCTTTAGGTAACGAGGTTGATCACGAACTCATCATCAACATTAATTCCCATGCCTTTAATCTTCTCAGCAGCAGCAGCAAGCTCCATGAAATGATCTTTGACACTTCTATTACTGTCGAACTTTGCATTAGTAAGCTTGTTCATCAAGGTGCTTCTCTGTCCTCTGTCAGAAAGCTTAAACTTCCCTTTGATCTCTTTTAAATATTCTTTGGCAGTCTCCTTGGCTTGAACACCATCACACATGGTTTCAGGAATGGTCTGCCTCATGAGCAGCATAGACTTTTTATTTGCTGCCATCCACTTTGCCATTTCCTCCTTTTCTTCTGGGGTACTAGTATCAGTGATGGTAGCAGGTTTATCCTCTTTATACATCATATCTAAGTCAATTAAACCTAGATTAGCTTCTAGCTATTCATACCATATTTTAA
Organism: Protea cynaroides; assembly: GCA_028583415.1. Lineage (NCBI taxonomy): Eukaryota > Viridiplantae > Streptophyta > Magnoliopsida > Proteales > Proteaceae > Protea > Protea cynaroides. The sequence goes on from CM053272.1 coordinate 65,911,824, forward strand.
AACTCATCCCAGACAGGGAAGGAATAGTAACTACCAAACCACCTGGCATAGTACCTATACAAAAAAAAAAAAAAAAAAAAAAAAAAAACCCACCTAGCATAGTCACAGGGATGGACATCCTGGGAGATACAAACCACCATCACCATATGAGTTCAAGCAAAAAAATATCAAGCAATAGAAAAATCATGCAAAACTCATACAAACACATGCAATTATGTTTACTTTTACTTTGTCCCAAATAGATAGAAATAGACATCAAAACCCTCTTTTGGACAGCCATATTTAGATGAAAATATCAATGCATGCGTTCAAACACATATCAACTAACATAAGTTTGATATACACATCATTTACTTGCACTAACCATATCAACCATTCATGCAAATAATTATCTTTTTTTTTTCAGGAGTTAACCAACTACACATTCTCTTTTGGGATAAACATGTAGTGGTCTTCTCAGTTTCTGTGTAATGACTGCGAAAGAATGATGACTCTCGAAAATCCCATTACCTTCGGGATAATGAGACCTCCTAAAGTCAAAACTTTTTCAACTTATGTGCATGAATATACCTTTAAACTTTGGCAATGTCACCTTTTGATTAACACTGCATTTCTTAGCTGCTTCTCACACTATAGAGAATAGTGTATTAAATAATGTATCATTTATTGTATATGTAAATGCATAAATTTAGGGATTTGAGAACACCATATTGGAACGGAGTGTACCACTTTGGTGGGTTCTACCTAATTTTTACATGACACTCACAAACTTTAATTTGAATAATACTTGACAATGTCACCTTTGGGTGTACATCGCCCTTACACAAGCATTTACAAATACATAAAACTTTGAATTTGAAGACATTATGATGAAACTAAATGTACCACTTTGGTGGGAACGACCTAATTCCATAATGATATCCTCAAACCCTACGTTGCAGCACCATGTGGGTCAATAAAAAAAACATCATGCACATATAACCTTCTACAAATATCTGGTACAAAAATAACTGATAAATAAGCAGAAAAACTACAAACTGGACTAATTTAAGGTACCTTTTAGTCAAAAATAAATTTTCCAAATCATCAAACTGTATCAAACTATGTACCAGATTGTAGAGCACGAAAATATGAACACAACGTAAAAAATGGTGTCAAAATCCGATGCTCCTAGACCCCACAATCGCCGATCAAAGTCGGCACATACCTTTTATAAACCTGAACCAGTTCTAGTCGGTTCATCTTAGCTCGATTATGTCTGGTCAGGATTGGTTATGGGCCGATCGAACCCACTATTTAAACTTTTTTTTTTAAATACTTTGGTCCAGACCGAACCAAACGGTCTGCTCTTAAATCGAACCACGGACCAACGGTTCAACCCCTAACTTAACCAACCCACCCGACCAGGTTTTCGGGTCCAGTTCCCAGGTCGTTGGTTTGGATTTTCAAGTCACAAAATTGGGTCCATGGGTCAGGTTTTTGGGTAATAATTTGGGTTAGGTCAATACCATTGACCGGGTATCAGGTTCACACGTGTTGACCCACACGTATGCCCCTGGGTGATCTGGTCTTGGTCCGGGCTTGGATTGGGCCTGATCCTTGGATCCGGACTCGGTTCTAGATCGGCCCAGTCCTGGGTTGACTCTGGGTTAACTCGCTAGGGTTTCTGGGTTAGTCGAGTTAAGCCGATGACGTCAGCCCTTCCTCTTTTCTTTTTTTTCTTTTTTTAAATAGCCGTCGGTGTCACACCCCAATTCTGCACCAACCAGAATGGTGTGATGAACCGTCAATAAACCAAAGGTTCAACCAGGATCTTGAATAGGCTATCCCCACCATGTTAAATCAAAACAAATTCCACATTAATCAGAGATAATAAAGTAAATAGCGAAAGTCTTACAGATAATGAACTGAGATCTAGTCATGATAAATAATTAATATTCCATTTATCTCCAAGTCACCAAAACATAATTTAATATATATTACAAATATCCAACTACAAAATTTAAACACTAAGCGTATCCATAGTTGAAACGCTCGCTTAATGAATCACAATAGTCCTTCATAGCTTGCTCATCATAGCCGCCACCCGTTTATATGTTGGCGTGTTGACATAATCTTCAACCGTAATACCTGCAACATCAGAAACTAAAAAGAATTACGCGCACGAGGGTCAGCTCTCCAACTTGAGCTCAGTAAGTAAACAAAACAATGCAATAAATATATGCATGCATTCAATTCATATCTTTGGCCTAGTTCATAAGTTTGCAATGTGCAATAGAAAGGTTTGGTGGCAGTCGCACCTCTATACACGGGTGTGTAAGCCCATCCAATGGATCAAACACCATTGTCTCCACATCCCCCACCATGGAATAGGGATAGAACTAAAGTGCTTAGGACCGCACCGCATCACACTTCCCCTGATGCCCTACCCATACCAACACGTAAGCCCCTATTGGCGAGGTCTTGCAAACTGGGCTCGCAACTAACCAATCCTAATGTCAAACAGTGTATCCAAGGCCTCACCCCAGCATCTCTCAATACGTCCATAGATATAGAGCTAAGGCCCCCCGATAGAGTCAGAGACTACACGGTCCAAGACCACCTCCCCTGATGCCCTACGACGTAATAGTTCCGCTAAGGTAATAGCGATACGACGATGTTAGTGGACAAGACTTGAGTAGAGATAGAGCTAGAGTCTGGTGACCAGGATGAACCACAGTGTCACGTCCTCCCCCTGATGCCCCACTCGCATCAAGTACACTAACCACACACAAACATTCACATGTCTATTAGTAGCATCATCATCATCATCATCATGTTATAAATAAACGAAATTAAATATGCATGAATAGTAATAGCAGGAATATTGGATGACATGTTAAATACACATTACAAGCATACAAGTATAGAATCATTCATGGCATCAGACTCAACAAAAAAAAACAGTTTATTATTAGCCAATTAGTTTAGGTCTTGTTCCCTCACCTTTGATCGATCGTAGATCCTCATCCAAGCTTTATAATTCACTTTTAAATCACTGGAAATACCTAACAAGTCGATAGATTTTAATTAGAATTAGTTCCCATAAGTTTAGACTAACAGAAACTATAGGGTCGTAGGTGAGGTAGCACCTGGGGTCTCAGTTTCTGTGACCACAGGGGTAGGGTCGCAGGGTAGGGTCGCACCTGGGGTCTCAGTTTCTGCGACCACAGGGATAGGGTCGTAGCGTAGGGTCGCACCTGGGGTCTCAGTTTCTGTGACCCCAGGGTGTAGGGTCATGAGTGGGGTCGAATATACTTCGACCCTACATGCGACCACACCCTCTCTGGAACTTCCCGAGGGCATGTGGTCGATCATGTGGGTCTCGTAGGGTCGAATATCATGAGACCACTCGTGTCAGGGTCGACCTTTCACTCTTAAGTCCATTCCTTCATGTTTGAATCCTTTGGCTTATCTTCATAGTCCTTCCTATGATTGTTCTATGACTCAAAACTATAATTTTTACACACTATCCAATGTCCACAATGATTTTTTCCATGGATTCTCTTGGAATTTGTCCATGGATGGATGATTTGAGTTTCTCCTAAATCCTATGAACTATTCTAGGCTCTTAATCAGTCATGGAGAATATATTCATACCTTAGGTTTGCTCAGATTTAGAGGTATCTCTGAACTTCCTCTTCCTTAGTCTTATTCTCCAATTCTCCTTCTCTTCCTTCTCTTCTCTCTCTCTAACTTTCAATTAGGGTTCTAAAGGAGTGAAAGAGGCTAAGGGATGTCCTATTTATAGAGGAAAATCCTCCATAATAAGCCCCAATGAGTTTAGGAAAGAACCCCCTTCGGATTAGGAAGGTTTCCTAAGTTCAGTTTCTGGCTGTTTTCGTAGGTTCGCAGGTAGGGTCACAGAATCCGTGACCCTACGTTTTTAAAATGTATGAACCTACGACCAAAAAGTCTTGGGTTGGACTCTTTTGAGGTGGGGTCGATCACACCTGTTTAGGCATACGATCACATACTCATTTTTGACTATTTTTGAGTTAAATTTCATACTTGGTCTTGTGGTTTCTTCACGCACTTGGTCCACTTGGCTCGACCATGATAGGTAGACCTGATACAAGGTGGTAAGACCGGTTAGTTCGATACAGGTCTTACAACTCCACCACCCTTAAAAGAAATTTCATCCTCAAAATTTGAACGTACGGATCTTACAACTCCCCCATCCTTAAAATAAATTTTGTCCTCAAAATTTGAATTTACTTCGGAGTCAATAGGTGGAAATTTTGTTTTTACATTGCATCTTCTTCCTCCCATGCAATCTTCTCCCATCTTATCTTCGCCAGGTTATCTTCATATAATAATTATCCTAGCTTTGGAGATGTTGTACCTTCCAACTAGTGAACTAGGCTGGTACCACTTCATTAGTTAAATCTTCTATCGAATCCAGTGGATCCGTGGTCAATACCTTTGATATGGATCTCCAATGTACTTCTTCAATAGAGACACGCGAAATGCATCATGCACACTAGACATGGAGAGCGGTAATGCTAGTTGATATGCAACTTTTTTTATGTCTCTCCAAAATTTTATGAGGTCCAAACATATATAGGATACCACTTCCCTTCTTGCTGAACTGGTTCAAACCATACGTAAGTGATATCTTCAAGAACACTTTGTCACTTATGGCGAACTCAAGGCCTTGGCATCTCTTCTAACAATCCTGAGCCGTCTTGGCCCTTTTTCTATGATATTGTCTGTCACTCGACAGGTTTCTTCAATAGACTCAGGTCTTAAAGTTCTTTGTTCACCAACTTTATTCCAACATAGAGGAGTTTGACATTTCTACCGTACCATACTTTATAGGTGACATTTACATGGTAGCTTGGTAGCAACTTCAATTCATAGTAACTTCTCAATTCAAGCACCTTGAAATCAATTTCACAAGCTCGGGGCATATCTCTTAGGATCTGTAAAGTCCGCTCCGATTATCCATCGATTTAAGGTAAAATGCGGTATTAAACTCCAACTTTGTCCCCATTATTTTCTGTAGATCCTCTAAAAAATTTGAGATAAAGCATGAGCCTCTGACTGACACTATGCTTGCAAGACCCGTATCAAACTAAATCGGTCTTATCACCTTGAATCAGGTTTACCCATCATGGTTGAGTCAAATGGACCAAGGGCGTAAAGGAGATCGTGATCCCAGGTATCAAATCGACCCAAAAACACTTAAATTAGGGGGAGGGTCGCATACCCAGCAAGGGAGGGTCGGACCCCCCAAGACAGAAAGTCAGACCCTCTGTTTTACAGGGAGGGTTGGACACTCTAGGAAACCTAGGGTCGACGGGATCATCGACCCTCCCATCGACCCTCAGTTGCTACCGAAACTGAAATTAGGAAATTTCCATAATTTCGATTAGGATTCTTTTCTAATCTCAAAGGGACTTATTTTAGGATGTTTCTACTCTATTTAAAGGACGTCCCTAAGCCTCTTTCACTCCTTTTATAACCCTAATTGAATTGAGAGAAAGAGAAGAGAAGGAAAAGAAGAAGAAGAGAAACAAGGAAGAGAAGTAAGCAAAAAGGAGAAGAGTTGCAGAGAAGGAGTATTCTTCTCAGGTATGGATACTAATTCCATAAGTTTCTACAGGCCTTAGGTTAGATAATGATGCGAGTGTAATCTCCGAGAAACCCAAACCATCAACCCATGGTTAGGTTTTCATGGAAAACCATGGGAGGATACATGAAAGCTATATAAGTGGATGATTCATGGTTCTAGACCATGGAATGTATGTTGAATTGACTGTAGGAGCAAGCCATAGGACCCCAAACACGAAGAATGGACAAAAAGGAAGAAAATTGACCAAAAACCACCGAGGGTCGCACAGAGGGTCGATGACCATCCGACCCTATGTGATCCTGAGTATCGACCCTCAGGGTTCTGGAAGTCCAGATTTGGGGAGGGTCGCACCCAGGGTCGATCATGACTCCGACCCTACCTCCGACCCTCAGTTAACAGAATCGTTTTAAAAATTAAAATAAATTCTAATTAAATTTTATCGACTTTGTTAGGTCTTCTAGCAATATAATAACATTATAAAGGTGATTCTAAAGCTTGGAAGAGTATCTATTAGCAAGTTAAGGTGAGGAAACGGAACTCTAAACTAATTGGTTAATAACAAACTATTTTCTCTTTTCTTGAGTCCAATTCTATGCTTGATTCTATGCAACTATGTTTGTAATGTGCATACAACATATCATCCAATATTTCTATTACTTGTTCATGCATATTTACTTTATTGTTTATAACATGATGATGATGATAGAAATAGGCATGTGATTGTATGTGTGTGGTTGGTGTACTTGATGCGAGCGAGTATCATGGGAGGTGTGATGAGAACGTCAATAAACGTTAACCTTTGACGGGTCTCAGCACTTTAGATCTATCTCTAACTCAAGTCTTGTACATTGGCATCGTCGTATCGCCATTACTTTATCAGAACTATTATGTCGTAGAGTATCAGGGGAGGTGGTTTCGGTTCTTGTAGTCTCTAACTCTACCGGGGGGCCTTAGCTCTATCTCTATGGATATTCTGAGGGATGCTGGGGTGAGGCTTTGGATACACTATTTGGCATTAGGATTGGTTAGTTGTGAGCCTAGTTTGCAAGCCCTCGCCAGCAGGGGCTTACGTGTTGGTATGGCACTATATAGCAATAAACGTTAACCTTTGTTGTATAATGTTCATGATTAGGGTGGATGGGGACGACAATAAACGTTAACCTTTGGGCGGACTTCCACACCCTGTGTATAGAGGCGGGGTCAATAAACGTTAACCTTTGACCACCCAACCTTTCTATTGCACATTGCAAACTATAAATCAGACCAAATATATGAATTGATTGCATGCATATGTACTGTTGCATTATTTTGTTTGCTCACTAAGCCATGATGTGTGCTCACCCCTCGACGTTGAATATTTTTAGTTGATGATGCAGGTTATACCGTTGAAGAATATGTAGATGCTCCAGCGTATGGGAACTTAGCGGCGATGAAAGTTGAAGCTGAAGTGGATACACATGACTCCTCTTGCGAGTGCAACTCATGTGTATTTGATTAGATATTTTCTTAGTTTTCTTTACTTGGATTTATTATGGACATGTATTTGATATTTATTTATGTCTCAGTTGATACAGAATAATTTGTTATTTAAATATTAATATCACAGTAGATTCTCAGTTCATTTTACTATAAGACTTTCGCTATTATATATTTACTCTGATTATGAATGTGGATGTATGGAGTTTTGATAACACGGATGCAGCCTACTTGGGATCCTGGTTAAACCGTTGGTTTGTTAGCGGTTCATCACACCATTCTGAATAGTGCAGAATTGGGGTGTGACAACTTGGTATCAGAGCATCTCAGGCCCTGTCCGCTGAACTAGCATACATTCAAGACAATTATGAACTGAGATAGGATAAAAGTAAAAACAGTAATATTAACACACTATAAGCACAAGTGATGGTTGAGACCAAATTTAAAAAGAGAATAAGGCATCTATTAAAGGGGAAACAATTTTACATACAAGGAGAGAGCAACAAACGTATATACATAACTAAACTAAAGCAGAGTACAGTTCACAACCTGGACAGTTACTCTGTAGTACAAAGAAAATAAATACAATCAAGAAGCTGGAGGTGAAGGAGGAGGCGGTGCCTCACGATCTCTGTCATAGTCCTTGGCATAGACTTTAGTCAACCAGGCCACCTGAGTTTGAGTCGCCTGAAGACTAGCTATGAGATTAGCCACCCGCTGATCAGTCCGGCGCTGGGCGTCTAGAAGCTCCTCCATCCTCAGATCAGATTTGCGTTGAGCCTCTCTGATCTCATGCAACATCTCCATCATATCAGAAGGTGGGCGTGAAGGACCAGCCGCATGAGAAGGACCAGTCTCGTGTGCAGGACCCGCCGCAAAGGAAGTACCAGCTCCAGCCGCATGGGTGGGTGAAGGCGGTGGTATCGAGTCGACATCCATATACATGCGGTCATCGTCATCGACAGGATCCGCATGAACTCTAGCAGCGGCAGCAGCTGCCTCAGCGTCAGCAATCTTGATGCGAGTGTGAGGACGCACCATCTCGTTCCTCTCCTCGTCACTGACTTGGGCATCCCGCATACCCATCTTGCAGATAGCCTCCCAATCTAGAGGCGACGAGAAGGTTTTCTCCTGAATATTTTCATCAACTAAATCAACCTCCAGGCGGGTAAGCAGAACGGTGATCATATGTCCATAGGGTAGATTACCCCTATGACTGGGCAATGTGGCACTGATCATAGTCCGCATGATGATGTAAGGAAGGCAGACTTGCTGTCTAGTGAAAATATTGTACAGAAGATACTGGGTCAGCTGAGAAACCCTCTCATAATGGCCACCTTGCGGAATCAGATTATGCTGGATAATCTTGCAAAAGACCCGTGGAGCCGGACGCATATAGCAAGCTCTCATCTGCCAGCAATCAGGTCGTAGTAGGTGACTATCAATCTCAACCCTCATCTCTGTGGAAACGAACTGGGGCTCTCCAGGAGCACAGTAAACCATGGGGCCATCATAGGGAATGCCCAGTAGGTCGGCTAGTTGCCGATAATCGAATGAAATGTTCACCCCCTTGACATAGCTTGTGATGCGTAGCTCGTGACCCCTATCCACATCATTGTAATCCCCCACCACCTGGAGATTACAATAGAACTGCCGCACTAAATCCAGGCATGTGCAAGCGTCGTAGTTAATGACAGGGAGCCACCCCATATCCCCAAAGGCCCTCTCCACGTTGAACAAGGCTAACTCAGCCAAGTTCACCATACGACCACCCTCTACTTTCTTACGAGCGTAGTGGGAATACTGTGCCTCGGCTTCATTGGAGCTGAAGCGAAGTGGATCACGAACTCTAGGTACCTTGGTACGAGCCATGGTATCTGCCAAATAGGAAAGAAAAACAGATAAAGAGTTAATAGGATAAAAAAATCCAAAATTTGATATTTTAACGACGTAAGTTGGCCAAAAGCCTCACTTGTCACCCATACACGTGGGCAGGAGGACTTATGTAGGTTCCAGCATATTCTACAACACTCAGACAGTAGGAAATTCTAGCTAATGAAGTCCAATTTAAAGAAATTGCGAGAAAACAAAAATTTTGACAAATTAGGGCAAAAATAGCAAAAATCCAAGTTTCTCGATAACCAACCAATGAAACTCAAAAAATTTTGAGGGCTTTCATTCCTCGAGACACCAATAACAAAAGCCCCCAATAAAAATCAAATTTTTATGATTGGAAAAAGTTTAATTTGAAAAATACAAGTTAAATGGACAAAAACCTAGAAACGGAAACCTAAAAACAGGTAAAAATGAGAAAGCATACCTGTAGGGATGATGTGGACGACGAAACACGGATCCAAACAGACCAAAATAGCGTAGTGGCACTGTAGCAACTCAGAGGTGAGAGACGAGTCGAAACGGGAGGGAAATAATAGAGAATGAACCCAGAATCGGATCTTAAAGGTTTAATTTTTGGTCTGAGGGTCGGACAATTCGACCAGGATCATCGACCCTCGGATCGACCCCCCCCCCCATCGACCCTCAGCTCTCGGGAATCTGACAAAAAACCAGGGTAGGATACTGAGGGTCGGATACCCATCGACCCTCACATCGACCCTCAGCTCTCGGGAAGAACAGGTCATTCCCAGGGTCGGATATTGAGGGTCGGACATATCATCGACCCCTACCATTGACCCTGCATAGAAAAGACAGTATTTTTCATAGAATGAGCTGAAAATTTTAAAATTTTACATCGGTTGGCGTGCCTACATGTAGTATAAATGATTGTCTCACCTATTTTGATGATTTTCAGGCACCACCAATCTCAGGAGGAAATATGTCTGGGCGTAGAGTAACCAGGCAAAGCCGAAATATAGTTTCACCACCACCTGTGGAGGAAACTAGCCAAGAAAATATATATGCCCAGGGAAGTCCGCAGGTTGTACCCCCAGGAAATCCAGACCAGGTAAATCCTACCAACTTGCCACCTCCACCCCCGGAGTTAGCAACCGTGGTAATGAATCTAGCACAGCAGCTGCAACAAATGCAACACGCACAGGCTCAAATGCAAGTTGCAATGGGGATTATGTTCCAGGTAGCCCATGCCACACCCATGCCGACTGGACAAGCCAGTGCAGCACCGGTGGGTAACCACCCAACATCCCAAACACCTCAACCACCAGCTGCATAAATTCCAGTACCAGGTTCGGAAGCAGCTCAGGTTAATTATCAGTATCCACAACCTATGTTTGGGGCATACCCCCACAATCAGATGGATCACTCTCGTCTAGTTGAGAGATTTTTGAAGATGAAGCCCAAGGAATTTAATGGTAAACCGTCTGATCCGTTATGGCCAGCACACTAGATCGATGAGATGGAGAGAAACTTTCTCATGATGACTATCACAGAAGAAGAAAAGGTGTTATGTGCCACCTTCATGCTGAAAGGCGATGCACATCATTGGTGGAAATCTACCAGGGCATATCTACTGACCAAGCACGTCCTATTGACTTGGGTTATTTATAAATAAGCGTTATTTGAGAAGTATTTTCCCCGAAGCTTCAGAGATGCTATGGAGAAGGAGTTCCAGAGTTTATATCAGGGCCAGATGTCTGTGGATACATATCAATAGCGTTATGAGGAGCTGTTTTTCTTTGCACCACTTTGTATGCAAGAAGAAGACACTAAGACCCATAGGTTTGTTACGGGGCTTAGAGGAAGCATCAGAGAGCATGTTCTAGGCTTGGAAAAGAAGGTATATAACGAAGCTGTTCAAATTGCTCGAGTTATAGAATCGAGCCAGAAGAAGAGTTATTTTACACAGAACAGAGGTATAAAAAGGCCAGCCGAAAATGCTTATAACGGAGAAAACAACAAGACATTTAAACCCTTCCGTGCTCAAGGCTTTACTGTTGCACCCAAGACTACTCCAGTAGCTCAACATCAGCCAAAGCCAAATTCTGAAGGTCCGAAATGTTATAACTGCAACCAAGCAGGACATATGGCAAGGGAGTGTCCTAAGCCCAAGAGGCAGTTACATCAAGGACGAGTATATGCTGTTACAATCGAGGATGTTGCCGCATCACCCGATGTGATCACAGGTATGACTGAAACATTTTTAAGTTGTAATTACATTGTATGAGCATGAGCATGTAGACTAAGTAAAATAAATCACAGGTATCGTACCTATAAATGACGTACCCACCAGAGTACTCTTTGATTCAGAAGCTACTCATTCCTTTATATCTGTGTCATTCGGAAAGAAGCTGAAATTACCCATCAAAACATTGGACTATAAACTACTTGTACGGTTACCGATGGGGTTAGAAGTGGAATTAGAGAAAGGTTATGGACCATGTCCAGTTCTCATTGGCGAGAAAACCTTAGATGCAGTCTTGATCCAACTGGAGATGGCAGACTTTGACGTCATCTTGGGAATGGACTGGTTAGCTCGACATTCTGCGAACCTATTATGCGCCAAAAAGAAGCTAACATTTAAAGACAAAGAAGGAGCAGAATTTAGTTTTGCGGGAACCAAATTGCCCCGTAAACGCAAGCTCATACTATCAGCACTAAAGGCTAAAGTGCCTTGAGAAGGGGGCAGTCGGGTATCTAGTATCAGTGGTCGACCTAACCAAGAAAGCACCACGAATGGAAGATATTGATGTCGTGCGGGACTATCCCGACGTAATTCCAGAGGAACTACCAGGATTACCACCCGACCGAGCCACAGAGTTTGTGATAGATCTTATACCTGGAGCCGCACCAGTATCAAAAGCACCTTATAGAATGGCTCCTACAGAACTAAAGGAATTGAAAGTGAAACTATAGGAACTGCTGGACAAGGGTTATATTCAACCCAGTATATCACCATGGGGAGCACTGGTATTATTCGTAAAGAAGAAGGACGGTAGCGTTCGATTATGTATCGACCATCGGGAGTTGAATAAACTGACAATCAAGAATCGATATCCACTACCTCGGATCGATGACTTGTTCGATCAGTGGCAAGGAGCAAAAGTATTTTCTAAGATCGATCTACGGTCAGGCTATCATCAGTTGAAGATTAAAGAGGGTGATATTCCTAAGACAGCTTTCAAGACCAGATATGGACATTATGAGTTCTTGGTCATGTCTTTTGGATTAACAAACGCACCAGCAACTTTCATGGAACTTATGAACCGGGTCTTCCACGATATGTTGGATACGCCAGTTATTGTATTTATTGATAATATATTGGTATATTCCAAGGACAAAGAAACCCATATCAAGAACCTAAACGCCGCCCTACAGCGTTTAAGGAAAGAGAAGTTATATGCCAAATTTACCAAGTGTGAGTTTTGGTTAAGTGAAGTCGCCTTCGTAGGCCATGTAGTATCCGCTGAAGGAATCAAAGTGGACCCCAGCAAGATCGAGGCTATTGTAAAGTGGGAAGCACCAAAGAGCTTTGTAGAAATTAAAAGTTTTCTGGGTCTCGCTGGTTATTATCAGAGATTTGTGGAAGACTATTCCTGGATTGCCGTACCTCTCACCAGTTTGACTAAGAAAGGTGAAAAATTTGTGTGGACGGATAAATGTGAGAAGAGCTTCTAAACATTGAAGACCAGATTGATATCCGCTCCGATTTTGACTATTCCCGTTCCCGGACAGCCATTTACCTTATACACTGATGCGTCAGGACTGGGATTAGGATGTGTGCTTATGCAAGGAGAACAAGTAATTGTTTATGCCTCAAGAAAGCTGAAGACACATGAGAAAAATTATCCCACTCATGATTTGGAGTTAGCAGCAGTAGTACATGCTATCAAGATATGGAGACATTACCTGTACGGAGAGAAATTCCAGATTAAGTCGGACCATAAGAGTCTTACTTATTTATTTAATCAGAAGGAGTTGAATATGAGGCAAAGAAGATGGCTGGAACTATTAAAAGACTATGATTGTGATATCCAGTATCATCCGGGGAAAGCTAATGTAGTAACGGATGCGTTGAGCAGAAAGGCGATGATAAAATCTCAAGGGGAGGTTAGTACATCTGCAGCTATATGTACTACCGGAATGATATTCAATCATAGAAATGAGCAATATGTGATAGATACAATGGATGGATCAGCCAACCAAGGGTTTATTCATCGGTTTTCAAATATGTTCGCGGCATTGAAAATTATACCAGATATAATGGATGAAGTGAAGACAGCTATCAAATCAGATCCTTATCTGAGAACAGTACAAGAAGATATCGAGAAAGGTAGGACTAACCCTGAGTTCACCTTGGACGAAGAAAAGGTACTGAAGTACAAAGGAAGAATATGTGTACCCGAAACAGAAAGTGTGGACATTAGACACCGACTGATGAAAGAAGCCCATACCACCATCTATTCGATACATCCTGAAAGTACAAAAATGTAACATGATCTAAAGAAACTATATTGGTGGAGAGGAAAGAAAGCAGATGTAGCTAAGTTCGTGTCTCAATGCCTAAATTGTCAGAAAGTAAAGGCTGAACGACAAAGACCCGCATGACTGTTACAGCCGTTACCAAAACCAGCATAGAAATGGGACTGCATCACTATGGACTTCGTCACGGGGTTACCACTGACTCCTCGAGTAGTTGACGCAGTTTTGGTGATTGTAGACCATCTGACTAAAACAGCTCGCTTCATACCGATACGACCGCAGTATACACTGGAAAGGTTAGCAAAGCTGTATGTGGATAATATTATTCAGCTACACGGTGTACCAGAGAGCATTGTGTCCGATAGAGATCCACGATTTACTTCCAAGTTTTGGGAGGGATTGCAAAAGGCTATGGGTACAACATTGAAGTTCAATACTGCATTTCACCCACAGACAGATGGACAGTCAGAGCGTACAATCCAGATTTTAGAAGATATGCTACGAGCATGTGTAATTGACTTCAAGGGATCATGGCATGAAAGATTATCATTGATCGAGTTCGCTTATAACAATAGCTATCAGGCTACTATACAGATGTCACCCTATGAAGCACTGTATGGCAGGAAGTGTCGAACTCCTTTATTTTGGAATGAAGTGGGAGAACGTAGTATTGTTGGACCGGAATTTGTTAAAGAAACTTGTCGAGTGGTCGACATTATCAAGGAAAGAGTGAGGACAGCTCAGAACCATCAGAAGAAATATGCAGATACTTGACACAGAGATCTGGAGTTCGCTGTAGGTGATAAAGTATTTTTGAAGGTATCGCCTATGCGAGGATTGAAACGGTTCGGACAGAAAGGGAAACTAAGTCCAAGATATGTCGGGCCGTATGAGATTTTAGCTAAGCGTGGGAAAGTGGCTTATCAGTTAGCACTACCACCATCTATGTCAAGTGTGCATGACATATTTCATATTTCCCTATTGAAGAAGTATGTCAAGGATCCAACACACGTTTTGAGAGTAAATTTACCGGATTTGACTGATGACTTGACATTCGAAGTAACACCAACTGAAATCACCAGCCGAAAGGTTCAACGACTATGCAACCGAGATATCTATTATGTTAAGGTCACCTGGAAAAGTAGAGACATGGAAGAAATTACATGGGAAGAAGAAAATGCTATGCGAAAGCAATACCCTCACTTATTTGATTCAGAAGGTACGTACAGTTTCGAGGATGAAATTTTTATAAGTAGGGGGGAGTTGTAAGACCCGTATCAAACTAACCCGGTCTTATCACCTTGAATCAGGTTTACCCATCATGGTTGAGTCAAATGGACCAAGGGCATGAAGGAGATCGTGATCCCAGGTATCAAATCGACCCAAAAACACTTAAATTAGGGGGAGGGTCGCATACCCAGCAAGGGAGGGTCGGACCCCCCCAAGACAGAAAGTCAGACCCTCTGTTTTACAGGGGGGTTGGACACTTTAGGAAACCTAGGGTCGACGGGATCATCGACCCTCCCATCGACACTCAGTTGCCGCCGAAACTGAAATTAGGAAATTTCCATAATTTCGATTAGGATTATTTCCTAATCTCAAAGGGACTTATTTTAGGATGTTTCTACTCTATTTAAAGGACATCCCTAAGCCTCTTTCACTCCTTTTATAACCCTAATTGAATTGAGAGAAAGAGAAGAGAAGGAAAAGAAGAAGAAGAGAAACAAGGAAGAGAAGTAAGCAAAAAGGAGAAGAGTTGCAGAGAAGGAGTATTCTTCTCAGGTATGGATATTAATTCCATGAGTTTCTACAGGCCTTAGGTTAGATAATGATGAGAGTGTGATCTCGGAGAAACCCAAACCGTCAACCCATGGTTAGGTTTTCATGGAATACCATTGGAGGATACATGAAAGCTATATAGGTGGATGATTCATGGTTCTAGACCATGGAATGTATGTTGAATGGACTGTAGGAGCAAGACATAGGACCCCAAACACGAAGAATGGACAAAAAGAAGGAAAATTGACCAAAAACCATCGAGGGTCGCACAGAGGGTCGATGACCATCCGACCCTATGTGATCCTGAGTATCGACCCTCAGGGTTCGGGAAGTCCAGATTTGGGGAGGGTCGCACCCAGGGTCGATCATGACTCCGACCCTACCTCCGACCCTCAGTTAACATAATGGTTTTAAAAATTAGAATAAATTCTAATTAAATTTTATCGACTTTGTTAGGTCTTCTAGCAATATAATAACATTATAAAGGTGATTCTAAAGCTTGAAAGAGTATCTATTAGCAAGTTAAGGTGAGAAAATAGAACTCTAAACTAATTGGTTAATAACAAACTGTTTTCTCTTTTCTTGAGTCCAATGCTATGCTTGATTCTATGCGACTATGTTTGTAATGTGCATACAACATGTCATCCAATATTTATATTACTTGTTCATGCATATTTACTTTATTGTTTATAATATGATGATGATGATGATGATAGGAATAGGCATGTGATTGTATGTGTGTGGTTGGTGTACTTGATGCGAGCGAGTATCAGGGGAGGTGTGATGAGAACGTAAATAAACGTTAACCTTTGACAGGTGTCAACACTTTAGCTCTATCTCAAACTCAAGTCTTGTGCATTGGCATCGTCGTATCGCCATTACTTTAGCAGAACTATTATGTCGTAGAGTATCAGGGGAGGTGGTCTCGGTCCTTGTAGTCTCTAACTCTACTGGGGGGCCTTAGCTCTATCTCTATGGACATTCTGAGGGATGCTGGGGTGAGGCCTTGGATACACTGTTTGGCATTAGGATTGGTTAGTTGCGAGCCCAGTTTGCAAGACCTCGCCAGCAGGGGCTTACGTGTTGGTATGGCACTATATAGCAATAAATGTTAACCTTTGTTGTATAATGTTCATGATTAGGGTGGATGGGGATGACAATAATTGTTAACCTTTGGGCGGACTTCTTCACCCTGTGTATAGAGGCGGGGTCAATAAACGTTAACCTTTGACCACCCAACCTTTCTACTGCGCATTGCAAACTATAAATAAGACCAAAGATATGAATTGATTGCATGCATATGTAATGTTGCATTGTTTTGTTTGCTCACTGAGCCATGATGTGTGCTCACCCCTCGACGTCGAATATTTTTAGTTGATGATGTAGGTTATACCGTTGAAGATTATGTAGATGCTCCAGCGTATGGGAACTTAGCGGCGATGGAAGTTGAAGGTGAAGTGGATACACATCTTGCGAGTGCAACTCATGTGTATTTGATTAGATATTTTCTTAGTTTTCTTTACTTGGATTTATTATGGACATGTATTTGATATTTATTTGTCTCAGTTGATACAGAATAATTTGTTATTTAAATATTAATATCACAGTAGATTCTTAGTTCATTTTACTATAAGACTTCCGCTATTATATATTTACTCTGATTATGAATGTGGATGTATGGAGTTTAGATAACACGAATGCAGCCTACTTGAGATCCTGGTTGAACTGTTGGTTTGTTAGTGGTTCATCACACCATTCTGAATAGTGCGGAATTGGGGTGTAACAATGCTCTTAGGCATACTGTTCAATTTAGCAAGATTATCCACATATAGCTTAGTTAGTCGCTCCAAAGCACACCGAGGTCGTATAGCAATGGAATGAGCTTTCTTCATAAGGCGATCAACAATCATCCAAACTGCGTCAACCGACCTAAGAGTCAGTGGAAAATCGGTGACATACTTCATTGTAATGCAGTTTCACTTCCAGACTGGCTTCGATAGTGGTTGTAGTAAGCCATGTTGGTCTTTGTCTTTCAACCTTTACTTGCTGATAATTCAGTCACTGAAACATGCATCTAGCCACAACTACTTCCATTTCCTTCTACCAAAATAATCTCTTCATGTTTTGGTATATTTTGTACTTCTAGGATGTACCCAATACGTAATAGAATGGGCTTTTAGCATTATCTTGTATCTTATGATCAGCGTTTTTCATTTCTGGTATGCATAATCATCCTCTGTATCTCAGGACCTTTTTTGCATCCAAAGTAAGTCAGGGTTAGGTTTTTCTTTCTCTAAATCTCTTTGCACCATTCTTATATATAGATCTAACAAAATTACTATTTTTACTTCGTCTATCAAATCAGAGACGATCTTTAATGTTGTGAATGCAAGCGAGGAACTATTGCTCCATAAGTTCATCCATAAGTTCTCATTCAACTGGATCATCACTAGCTTCTATTATATGTTACTATTCTTCCAATCTGAATTTGTTGCTGTGAAACAGAAGGCAACATTTATACTCGGTCCTCCTTTTGGCTTCATTATTTTTTTTTACTCAAAACCTCAGCTACTACATTAGCCTTGCTCGGGTAACACTGATATCACAGTCTTAATCCTTGAGCAATTCCAGCCATTTTCTTATCTTCATGTTCAACTCTTCCTGATGAAGAGATAAATAAAACTCTTGTGTCCCCATTTAATCTAAAATTCTTCTCCGTATAGATAATGTCGCCAAGTCTTGATTGCATAATTCATCACCGATAATTCCAAGTCATGAGTAGGGTAACTCTTCTAATGCTCCTTCAGTTTTCATGAAACATATGCAATCGCTTATTTACCTTGCATCATCCTGCATCCTAGATCCAATCTGAAAGCTTCGATGTATAGGGTAAAAGGTTTCTCTGGTGTCAGAACGATCAAGATGGGAGTTGATATCAACCTTATTTTTAGAGTCTGAAAACATTCTTCACACTTGTCAGTCCAAATAAACTCCTCTCCCTTCCTGGTTAGCTTGGTAAGAAGTTTTACGATCTTAGAGTGGTACTCCATAAATCGTCTGTAATAGCCAGCTAAACTCAAGAAACTTCTGATCTTCGTAATATTTTTTTTAGGTGTTTCTCACCATATGATTACTTCTATCTTAATAGGGTCCACTTTAATCCCTTTTTGATGATGTTACGTGCTCCAGGAAGATCACTTTGTTTAATTAGGTCTCATATTTCTCAGACTTGGCATAAAGCTTCTCCCTTCTCAGCTGTTGTGAAGCTGTTCTAAGATCCGTTGTATGAGTTGCTTCATTCTTGGAATAAACCAAAATATCATCTATGAAAACTATGACCGACGTGTCCAATATGTCATGAAACACCTAGTTCATCAGTTCCATAAAAAATGTAAGGGCATTGGTTAATCCAAACATCACAATCGAGAACTCATAATTGTCCAATCCTGGTTCTAAAAGCAATCTTCGAGATATCGCTGTCCAAATTCTTCATTTGATGATACTCCCTCCAAGATCAATCTTAGAAAATACCTTTGCTTCTTGCGACTATTTAAACAAGTCATCGATCTGAGGTAATAGATATCGATTCTTGATCGTGACCTTGTTTAGTTCCCGGTAGTCTATACATAATCTGACACTACCGTCCTTCTTCTTCACGAATGACATTGACACTCCCCGTGATGCAATACTTAGCCGATTATAACCCTTGTCTAATAACTACCGTAGTTGAGTCTCAATCCCTTTAACTCCATAGGAGCTACTCTATAGGTGCCTTTGACACAGTATCGTCCTTGGTAACAAGTCGATGATGAACTCGGTCGCATGATCAGATGGTAACTCAGATAAGTCTCCTGGAAACACATCAGAAAATTTAAGCATCACATCAATATCTTCCATCTGTGGTGCTTCTTTAGTAATCGTATACCACAGATACCATATATCCAACTCCTTTCTCTTCAAATAAAACTAAATTATATGCCATCTTTATTCTTGAATGATAACATCTTCTATGCACATAACAACTTTGTAGAGTGTTGAGACAACCAGTCTATTCCCAAGATGACGTCAAAGTCTGCCATCTCAAGTCGATTTAGGTTGCATCCAAATTCTGTCCATCCAAATAATTTGGACATTGTTTATAACACTTACTCACTACAACATCTAGTCCAACAGGGCTTGAACTACCGAAATCTGGTTTAAAGTTCTTAAGAGCTTGTCTAGTTCCTTCATCTCTTATGATTTTTCAAAACTTTTGTTAATAATCTTATATCCCAAAACTCATTAGCTTACATCTCTTTTATCACTGCTATTCTACCCTGATCTTTCTATCACATACCTCGACAAGTATCTTGTGATTGTTACTCACCTCATATTCCCAGTCTATCTATAAGCATTAGGGTATATGCTTATATTCTTATTAATTCCAATAAATTTACTTTTGGTCTTTACTCAATCATCTCACTTGACATTGGCATAACCCTATAGTAGTTGTGCTATACCAAGTACTATCTATACCATTATTTTTTATTTCATCATTATATCCACTCTTAGATATGTTTCTAGAAATCTTATGCCTTGTCAAACTCCATACCAATATAACCATCTTTAACTTTACTTGAGTGCTATCTACTCTTTCCTAGTTACTCTTGGTTGTTTTCACTTCTTGCTCATGCACTCTTTTATAGACATGACTCATATCCATCCATTCAGTAATCTCAAAATGGATTCTTCATTACTTCATCTGAGGTTTTCTTGGTTATAGAATCTAATCTAAATTCAATCGTCTTCCTCCAATAATTCCATTATCACTAAGCATCATATCAATGGATGTCGAGAAATGTAAGAATCATACAACTTATCCAAAAGTAATTCATTTCCTTCTTTCAAATTCAGTATGATGATGAACACTTGTTTTATCTAGTGAACTTAGGTTAAAGGATCAGGAGTAAATCTATGGTAATCCAACCGGCATCGAAAGGTCATTAAGTTACACGGTGGTCCAAATACATGGAAATAGAGGTTTTACAATTTTTAACCTCATGGTTACAGGTTCTATCGAGTATATAATGCCATTGGTCGAGGCACTACAGGAGTAAATCTGGAGAAAGTTTTGATACATCAATAAATCAGGTATAAATCAAAAGATATTCGCTCAACATGATTAAACATTTAACTGTTCATTCAGTTCATATCTCTGTTCATGTTGTCGATCATGAGAGTGGCTTACGTTGGTATAATCAGGACTAATACTAAAGAAACAATATCTATAACTCCAATTGACAGGTTGAATCAAGAAGGTATCCTATCAAGGTATGAGAATTAGAATCAGGTATGTGCATCCTCTATAATCATAAGAGTAAATCGATGCACCGCATCCTATGTAACCTATCTAGTTATATGGCTACAATAGATTTGATCCTTTGTTGAAAATGTTTGAGGCTTCATCTTTAAAAAAATATTCCCCAACCCTGGTCGGATCATTCTGCCATGATGCAGCTATCCCATACATCGGTGGCTGATAAAGGTAACCACCTTGATACACTGCTTGTTATGCACCAAGCTTCTGCAATGGGGTGTGCATTACTGGGACTTGCTGTATGGTAGGCACTGTGTTATAGCTAACAGGTGCTAGGGGTACAGTGTTGCTACCTATCGATACCGTACTTGGTTTGACCCGGAGGTGTTGGTATAACATTGGCAACTTGGATAGTGATTTCCATGGTAACTTGCATAATCGGTCTCATCTGTTGTTGCTCTTGCAAGTTGACAGGCCAAGTTTATTACAATCGTAGCCAAGGTAATTGGTAGTCCAGGTAGATTGGCTGGAGTAGAATGGTTGTTCATCTTCTTGATTTGCTCTAATCTGATTATCATTATTTAGCATCTACTCAGATGAGTTTTCACTATCCGTTATCGACCCAGATAGTGGTGGGGTCAAG
Organism: Protea cynaroides; assembly: GCA_028583415.1. Lineage (NCBI taxonomy): Eukaryota > Viridiplantae > Streptophyta > Magnoliopsida > Proteales > Proteaceae > Protea > Protea cynaroides. Next base: position 65,933,028 of record CM053272.1, read on the forward strand.
TTGCAACCTCTTCTTAATGCTCAGCGGGCAATGGATCAGCTTGTGGTGGATCTCACTCTGAGTCTCCACGTCACCCAGGAGTATAGCTTTATCTTCTTTTATAGTTACTCTCATTTTTGGTGTATGGTCATTATTCTCCTATCTCTGTTGGATTTAGTCCGAGATCTTTCCCTTTACCTCTACAGGGATTTAGGCGTTACTAGCCTTTTTCTTCTTCCTCTGTCATACATCGGATTTGACATCTTGTGAGTAACAACTTGGTATTCCAATTTCCTACTTTATAGATGCCCCCTTCTTGCTACTGTACTATATCCTTTGTATACTTAGACAACTGTCTGACTTATCGATCATACCCTATATTATTTATTTATCATGAAACATATAGATTTTCTTTTTCTGTCTATGTATACATATGGTTCCACCTTTTATATGTACATTATTGTCTTGTTTAAGTTCTGTCTCAACCAATACAGGTGCTTATGGTGTGTTTGTATTAAAGCTTTTAATTTATCCTAACTCAGTTCATGGACTCTAGTGGAAGTATTCAAGTTTGATGGGCAAGGCCCGAGAGCTCTGATATCAAGTTGTCACACCCCAATTCTGCACCAACCAGAATGGTGTGATGAACCGTCAATAAACCAATGGTTCAACCAGGATCTCGAATAGGTTATCCCCACCATGTTAAACCAAAACACATTCCACATTAATCAGAGATAATAAAGTAAATAGCGGAAGTCTTACAGATAATGAACTGAGATCTAGTCATGATAAATAATTAATATTCCATTTATCTCCAAGTTACCAAAACATAATTTAATACATATTACAAATATCCAACTATGAAATTTAAACAATAAGCGTATCTACAGTTGAAACGCTCGCTTAACGAATCACAATAGTCCTTCATAGCTTGCTCATCATAGCCGTCACCCGTTTATATGTTGGCATGTTGACATAATCTTCAATCGTAATACCTGCAACATCAGAAACTAAAAAGAATTATGCGCGCGAGGGTCAGCTCTCCAACTTGAGCTCAGTGAGTAAACAAAACAATGCAATAAACATATGCATGCATTCAATTCATATCTTTGGTCTGGTTCATAAGTTTACAATGTGCAATAGAAAGGTTTGATGGCCTCCGCACCTCTATACACGGGTATGTAAGCCCACCCAATGGATCAAACACCATTATCATCCACATCCACCCCACCATGGAATAGGGATAGAGCTAAAGTGCTTAGGATCGCACCGCATCACACTTCCCCCGATGCCCTACCCATACCAACACGTAAGCCCCTATTGGCGAGGGCTTGCAAACTGGGCTCGCAACTAACCAATCCTAATGTCAAATAGTGTATCCAAGGCCTCACCCCAGCATCCCTCAATACATCCATAGAGATAGAGCTAAGGCCCCCGGCAGAGTCAGAGACTATACGGTCCGAGACCACCTCCCCTGATCCCCTACGACGTAATAGTTCTGCGAAGGTAATGGCGATACAATAATATTAGTGGACAAGACTTGAGTAGAGATAGAGCTAGAGTTTGGTGACCAGGATGAACCACAGTGTCACGTCCTCCCCCTGATGCCCCACTCGCATCAAGTACACTAACCACACACAAACATTCACATGCCTATTCCTAGCATCATCATCATCATCATCATGTTATAAATAAATGAAATTAAATATGCATGAATAGTAATAGCAGGAATATTGGATGACATGTTAAATGCACATTACAAGCATACAAGCATAGAATCATTCATGGACTCGGACTCAATAAAAAAAAACAGTTTATTATTAGCCAATTAGTTTAGGTCTTGTTCCCTCACCTTTGATTGATCGTAGATCCTCGTCCAAGCTTTATAATTCACTTTTAAATCACTGGAAATACCTAACAAGTCGATAGATTTTAATTAGAATTAGTTCCCATAAGTTTAGACTAACAGAAACTGTAGGGTTGCAGGAGGGGTAGCACCTGGGGTCTTAGTTTCTGCAACCACAAGGGTAGGGTCGCAGGGTAGGGTCGCACCTGGGGTCTCAGTTTCTGCGACCACATGGGTAGGGTCGCAGGGTAGGGTCGTACCTGGGGTCTTAGTTTCTGTGACCCCAGGGTGTAGGGTCGCAGGTGGGGTCGTATATACTTCGACCCTACATGCGATCACACCCACTCTGGAACTTCCCGAGGGCATGTGGTCGATCATGTGGGTCTCGTAGGGTCTAATATCATGCGACCCTACGTGCGACCACACGTGTCAGGGTCGACCTTTCACTCTTAAGTCCATTCCTTCATGTTTGAATCCTTTGGCTTATCTTCATAGTCCTTTCTATGATTGTTCTATAGCTCAAAACTATAATTTTTACACACTATCCAATGTCTATAATGATTTTCTCCATGGATTCTCTTAAAATTTGTCCATGGATGGATGATTTGGGTTTCTCCTAAATCCTATGAACTATTCTAGGCTCTTAATCATTCATGGAGAATACATTCATACCTTAGGTTTGCTGAGATTCAGAGGTTTCTCTGAATTTCCTCTTCCTTAGTCTTCTTCTCCAATTCTCCTTCTCTTCCTTCTCTTCTCTCTCTCTCACTTTCAATTAGGGTTCTAAAGGAGTGAAAGAGACTAATGGACGTCCTATTTATAGAGGAAAACCCTCCATAATAAGCCCCAATGAGTTTAGGAAAGAACCCCCTTCGGATTAGGAAGGTTTCTTAAGTTCAGTTTCTGGTTGTTTTCGTAGGGTCGCAGAATCCGTGACCCTACATTTTTAAAATGTGCGACCCTACGACCAAAAATTCATGGGTTGGACTCTTTTGAGGTGGGGTCTATCACACCTATTTAGGTATGCGACCACACACTCATTTTTTACTGTTTTTTAGTTAAATTTCATACTTGGTCTTGTGGTTTCTTCACGCACTTGGTCCACTTTGCTCGACCATGATAGGTAGACCTGATACAAGGTGGTAAGACCGGTTAGTTCGATACAGGTCTTACAACTGGTGCGTGGATCTCATGCACTTTTTCAGGAGGCATGTGAGGGCACATCCAGCCACCTCAGGCGACCAACCTTATGTCACCGGCTCCATCTCTTCTAGACCTACAATCCTATAAAATTTATTTTACTTTTTAACATTTTGAAAAAAAATTTGAGGGTCCAAATCCTAGACAGGTTGGTAAAAAAAATTTGAGAGAAAAATCTCTCCCTTTTCCAATCCAATCAAACATAAAGTCTTTACAATGCTTTCCCATCGATTCTAGGTCTGTGTAAGTGACTCTGATACCACTGTAAGGTTTTTTTAGATCTCCTTTGAGTTTTTCCTATGGAATTTTTCATAAACCCTAATAAACACACCACACAGATTACTAGAATACAATGGGCATTAAAAAGATATGATAAAATACATACATTTTAATGTAGATTGATTTTTGACATTTTCTTACACTTTAAATGCTTGGATCAGAGTCTTCCACAACCTGTCGTGATCCCTTGACCTTCTCTTTGCATATGGTAATAAGAGAAGAAAATAACACCGTGACTATGGGGACTCTAACCATTGGTATTTATAATACTACCCCCAACCTTGGACCAGTCCCACAGTGGACCAGGTTGGTCCATCTCTAATCATACTTAAACCGGTCTACCTATAATCAGACTCTTATTGAACCAACTAACCTTATAATTAATTTAGCCCATAAAAATATCTTACAGTTGAAACCCTGCTCTGATACCATAATGTAAAAAAACTACAATCCATATGCATGTCAATATGCAGAATAAGATTCGACATACCAGTAGTGCAGGGATCTGTTCCTACCATTGTCCATCTGATCGGAACCTCCTCCGATGCACTCTTCAATGCCTACGGCTACAAACACAAGAGAAGAGAGGAGGGAAGGGTTTTTGTGTAGTTACAGTATTCCCAGATAGAGAATGTGATGGAATTCTTAGATTTTCACCAGTGTGCACAAGACCTTACCCATTAGTATTTATAGACCAAGTGTCTCCTTCCATCAAGGATGGACGATGATCTAGGTGTCCCATGTTCCTTAAATCTGATGCTCATAAATCTCATAATGGGGATACTGAAATGGATCAGAGTGGTCGGTGAGCCACTCACTCATAAATTTAAGATCCTCTTATAGTGAGAAAGTCCCACTGTCACACCCCAATTCTAGACTAACCAATGGTGTGATGAACAATCATGAGAACCAAAGGTTCAAACTAGGATCTCGTATAGGCCATGCCAATATTCCAAACCAAATATACATTCCACAATAATAATTAGATTAAATAAATAAATAGCGAAAATCTTATTGATAATGAACTGAGGTCGAACATGATAAATAAATATTTAACAGGTTATCTCCAAGTAACCAAAACAAATTTAATACATATTACAAGTGTCGAAATACAAAAGTTAACCATTAAGCATAAACATAGTTGAAACATCCATTTGACGAGTGATATTCATCCTCCACAGCTTGCACAGCCATAGCCGCCACTTGTCTATTTGTGGGTGTATTCATACAGTCTTCAATAGTAACACCTACAATATCAAAAAATAAAAAGAATTACATGCACGAGGATCAGCTCTCCAACTTGAGCTAAGTGAGAAAACAAAATAATGCAACAAACATATACATGCATTTAATTCATATCTTTAGTCTGGTTTTAAGTTCGTATTATGCTATAGAAAGATTTGGTGGCCCTTC